>LQNS02276498.1:11645123-11656349 GCA_001587735.2 Parhyale hawaiensis
AGGTCTGAGGTCCCACACCTAAAACATTTCGACTCGTCGATGTGATGTAAATTTGCTACGTGCGGTCACAGCTATGTTTTATTTCAGTCCTATTGAGTCCTCCCGTTGCATTCTTTGCTTCCTGGTCTGTGCAGAGCGACTTAGGTACACCCTGACGTGTTGGCATTGATGACCTTACAACTGCAGGCCCGTGTTAGCGAGTGTTGACTCCTCGGTATAAACTCAACACACCTAACAGACTTTAATGAATTACTGCAGCGCTCAGAATAGAACAACAGCTCAACACGACGGGCCAATTTAGGGATTTCTTGTGCAGTTTCCCATGCAGTCCAAACGCTGATATTTCAGAGGGAAATCCGCTGTCACAAGATACAATCGAATCTAGCAGATATATGTGTACATTTTGACGGAGCCTCACTTTACAATCGCACGTTCGACTTATGAGTGGACTTTTACCTTGCATATTATCTACGCTACCGACCTGCACGGTGTGTCGGGACAACCTGCGAGCTGAACGTACAGTCATAAGTTGAGCGCACGATTACACGCCCGGTAAGCATTAGAATTAAGAACCTCGAATTACTTACTGTAACAATAACAGTAATAATGCTGATCTGTTATCTTTCGTGCAGTAAACACGCCTTATAATGTTCAATTTTTGCCTTAATTTTAGAATTTTTGAAAATTTGGTATCGTGAAAAGCAGGAGAAGGAGCCAGTACCGACAGCTAATATGAGACTCCCTCGTCATACTGCCTGTCCCCCCTCGCTTCTCGGAGCCGGAGGACAAAATCCCTTTTGTCCGCTGGGGCACCGGGAGGCAGAGACACAGCAGGCTGTTGCCACTAATTTCAACGAGACCTGTACTTTTATCTTCAGCCTACATCTCAGTACCAACTAGAGCTGCATCCCGAGAGAGCAAACTTGCTCCAAGCTGCGAAAAGCTATAAGACAGAATGACAGGCAGACAGATAAACAAACGGACAGTCAGAACTTTACCAAGTTTTCATCATCAGTTGTTCGTGATGTTGTAACAGTACCTGCAAATTTCATGGTAATCCATCCATTACGTTTTCCGTTACGTTACTTACTATTAAACAAATAAACAGGGAAACTGGAGCAGAAGCTGTACCTTCTTGGCCGAAGTAATAATTGGTGTGAGAAATTGACGTTTATTGAGGCTAATCGAGGCACAAAGCTGCTCCCACCGAGCTCATGCATAGGGAATTATTCAAATATATTCGCTTAGGAAACTCTGCGTGAAGATAAACTTATGTAATTTTTCTGGCAGTGAACTATTACGTCACTTGCTGTAATATCTTTTCATCTTGTAGTTCTTTTTACGGCTGCAGTTGCTCCTCTAGCAGCAATGACTTATTCTGCTACAATTGCTTTGCCTGCTGCAATTACTTCTCCTGATGCGATTAGTTTTCCTTCTGTAATTTTGTCTTCTTCGGCAATAACTTTTAATACAGCAATAATTACTTCTCGAGCTGCAATTGCACCTGAGTATAAGCATATGAATGGTGCAAGGTATTCCAACAATAGTCACGCTAAACATGCAGTGTCTTCATATGGAACAAAAGTGTTTACTTAAAACAAACAGTTGTGTATATACATACGAACGCTCTCGTCTTAACCTCAAGGCTGTAGCAGAGGCGACGGGACACGCGAAGGCAGCCGCTTATGGCCACTGCAACCGTTGGAGGAAACCGCCCGCAGACTTCGGCCTTCATTCTACTCTTGCTCAGTGGCCACCTCTGAGTTCAGGGTATGTCTGAGTACCAATTACGTCTGAGTACCAAGTAGGACTGAGCACTATGTAGTAGTCTGTACTATTGCACTGATCATCCCACACCGTGCTCATCCGAAACCGCTAGCCGTCATTTTTCTAGAAATTTCGGACGTTTCGAAAGACATCTCGTGTTAGCTTATGTCAGGTAGTAGAGCTTGCTTTCGCCTCTGAGGAGAGTCTTTGGTAACGGTGGTGTACAAAATTATATTTCATCTAACTAAAAGAAATATTTTCTTCAATACCGCAAGTGAAAAAATGTTGTAAAAAGGCTAGAATAATAATCATCAAAATATTGATGACTAAATGCGTAGTGTGCGCAGCTTTGAACATAATTACCGGCCGTCAAATGTCACCATCAGTCGCTGGTACCTAAACTCTCAATAGCTGCTGTAAATCTAGGTACATTTTATGTTGCGAGCGTCAAAGAATTTGCCGAATCAAACTCCTCATCAAAAGTCAATTAACTTGTCTGGTAATGACAGACACACAACACGCAGCAGATGGGAACGCAGCGCTTCAATTCCAAGCGACACAAACATTCCTGTCGCGTTCGCAGGCTTTCACTTCTTTTACACATACATGCAGCACATGACTGGAACACTTCGATTCCAAGCTCATAAAATTTTTCTGTCGGTCTTCAGAGACTCTGAGGTTTTTCATTGATACACTCATTTTCAGTTTGGCTTCGACTCAATACTGCTGCTGCTGCTTCCCGTAATCAAGTTTGGTCTGCAATTAACTCTTCGCTCTTCAGTAATTAACGATGCTTTTCATAGAATCCGTAGACGTTTTAGAAAGAGAGCAACTGAAGCTGTCGAGTGAATAATCAAACGTCTCATGAAATTCGTTTAATTCTTCAATACTCGTCTGACTACTGTTTACATTCAGAGAAAAGTACTGTTTTAGATAGTAAGATATTAGAATTTCTCTTTGTTTCCTTCTTTGCATACTTTCCACTAGCGATGAAAATGCCTTTAGCACGTAAATGTTGGCTCCCAGTGGCCCACTTTAATACATTCGCATTACTTCCACGCACTGATCAGCAGTTGAAAGATGTACAGCAAACGCATAATTTAGATTTCCCGTCTTGTACTTGAGCGTATCCAAAATTTCACGGGCCTTTGAGGGACTTGCTCTATAACAACTAATACTTAAGTCCATGGCATTTGAACAATTAGATGGGGCAAGTCGTTCGTTCGACTCTCGTGTGAACCAGCCTTTAGATATTTAGAAGAAAAAAACTTCCACTCAGCTACATCAGTAGGATGCCAACTATACTATAAGATTCAGAGCAGCAGTGCACCTCTTTCTATATTTCAAATTTGTAACCATAATCTTGACCCTGCATGTACCGTACTCCTGTGTTTGCTGGTCGCAAGTAAATAATTCGTACCCCATTTGATCTGAATATCTGCTTTTCAAGGGCTTGTTTGGCCTCGAATGAGCTTCGTGTTTACTGTTCACAAACAATTTTGGCCTCCAGTGACCCCAGACACATTTCCATCCAGAGAAATTTGGCTCTCGGCCTTCGTACGCGCCGCACTTGTTTATGAGCGCCGCTCAATTGCGCAGCTCAAATCAATGAACTTGATTGGCTTTAGCTGTAGGTGTGAATTTTCGATGATTGACCGCATGGAAGCCAATCAGCTTTCATGTCCTCGTTACGGTGTTTCTCTCTTGTACGACAAGACGCCATTAATTCGCCGATGGGAGGTCGGCCTCGCTTCTTTGAAACGCTGGATTAGCAAACGTGGCCTGTTGTGCCGATGCTTGTACGACGGAGATGGATACTTCTACGCAGCCACTTGTCCTTGTGTTGTTGGTCAAGAATGATTACGAAGCTATTGCCTCTTATATCTGTGATACATACTAATTTTCTCGTACTGAGAGGCTTGTGCTAGCGTAGCTATGCACAGTTAGCGACAAAATTATGATACGTACGCCCTCTACTTTTTTATTTAATCTTCAATAACTTCAATATTATCGTTTGCACAGGCCTACGTGTTTTACAAACCAAAACCTACGGGACAGAAAATTTCAAAGATAATTTTCAGAGCGATTGGACTTGTCATTTAACCTTAACAAAAAAATTATTAAAATTCAGGTATGTATTCAAAATATTCATACAGTTTGGAAAATCGCATTAAATTGAGAGGAATGGACCGTAATACATGTTTGATTCACTGTTTTGAATGTATAAAGCGTTCTAGAATATTCCAGACGTAACAAGGCTGACGTGGTGCAAGAAGAGTCGTGCCTTGTTATTCACACACGAGCGCCACAATGGAAAAGACAAAGAAAGTCAATGTGAAATTGAGCCCGAAGAATTTTGAATTCCATAAAGCAGGACGTAGTTATGGCGACATCTTTAAACGCCTGGATATCCCAAGATCTGCAGTACATTCTGTTATAAAGAAGTGTGCTCAGTTTGGCACGTTAAAAACGTTGCCTGGACATGGCCGGAAACAAAAACTATTGGTAAGAACTACGTGAAAACTGTGCCGTGAGGTCAATATTAATCACTGCCGGATTATATTGCCGAGAGGTTGGTTGCTATGGGAACTTGCGTGAGTAAGTGTACAATTCAGCGTTGGCTAAACGTGGATGGCTTGCACGGTTACTCACCTCGACGAACTCCACTTCACAAACCATTTCATGTTGCTGCTCGCTTGAACTTCGCCGAAGCCCACTTGGATAAGAGAGAGGTTTTTAGGACCGATTATTATGAAGTGAGGAAACAAAAAAAATGAGCTTTTTGGACCCAATGACATGAAAAAGATTTAACGTAAAAAGTGTGTGGCTTTCTTTCGAAGAACAGTGTACCAACAGTTATGCATGAAGATGGGTCAATGATACTTTGGGACTGTTTCTCTTCAAGCAGTACTGGAAAATTGGTTGCAATTGAGGGATAAAGAAATCTGATAATTACAGTATAAAACTAATTTGGACGAAAACCTCATAGATATTGGCTTAGAATTTAGAGCTTGGATGACTGTGGGTCTTTCAACACGACAATGACGCGAAACACAAGTCCAAGTCTAAGACCACACGTCTTCAGAAAAATAAGGTAACACTGCTACTTTGGCCGTCGATTAGCCCTGACCTGAATCCCATTGAAAATTTATGGCGAGAATTGAAAGTTAAAATCAGTAATCGAGCTTCGAAGAACCTATAGGAATTAGATAGGTTGCCATTGAAGAATGGAGCAATATCAAACCTGAAACGACATCAAACCTAGTGAAAAACTATAGGAAAAGGCTGTTGAACGTTATCAAGATGAAAAGTCATGCCATTGATTATTAATATTGCAATTATGTTATCGTTTTTCAACTATACAAGGAGCCTTGTCTAATCATATTTTGTAAGTTTCGTTTGTTAAGACTCTTGAAATAACATTTTGTTCTGATAATTGAGCTATATTTTCGCTACTACATGTGTAGTGAGTAATGCGACGAAATACTCGTTTTTGAGGGTAGGTTCCCCTCGCGCCGCCGGGTCACAGCGCCGCCCCTTCCGGTTCGTCAGGCCCCGCCCACAGCGAGGTCAGCCGCGAGGGTAGGTTACCCTCAAAAACGAGTATTTCGTCGCATTACTCACTACTTACATGCTTGTTTTCATGCGAAACCATTACTCATGTAAGAGCAATAATGTTTGAGTTATTCAAGAAAATATTGATTAGTAGAGGGTGTATGAATAATTTTACCGCTAACTGTACGTACCTGCCGCTATAAATCAAAAGTGTTTCTGAAAAGTCATTTTTAAAATGCTGAAATTTAATGAAACTTTGGAATTAGGTTCTATCTCAGTCGCGGATACATGCCTTCCGAGCGTTGCGTATCAACGCTGTGTAACTATTTGTGTCAACAATGAATACTTCAATGATGCTTACAGAAAGTACATTTCGATATCTAAGCTGCACTTCAAAGCCTTTGGACTCATAAGCACCATCTACCTTTCGCGTTAGTAATAGCATCTTACTGATGAACTGCGCAAAGATAGCAATTGTAAGCGTGTCATTCTTATGAATCATGTAAGCTGGGGAAATTCCACCCAACAAAAGCACTGTTCTTCAGTGTTAGCTCAGACCCGTATCATCCGAATTTTCCCCTTTTTAATACTGAAGGAACCTGTGATAATTCTACAGAACAACAGCATTGTACAGCAATTATGATGCCCTCGGACCGTATCATGGATACTAAGGTTAAGAAAAATGTTACCAGTCAGACACTGTATTTTCTACCTAAGACCTACCAGCAGTAGAACCTGGCTCCTTTTACCATTGATCCCTTCCCAAGTAGTATCAAGGATACTGCAAGAACACCCAAATTCCCCCAATCTAATACTGAAGAAACCGTCACGGTCCTATTAAGTAACTAAGGAACTAATTACCACACTAACGAATGAAAGGACAAGCAGCATTATATCGACTATAGAGTGCCCGCGCTGTCAAAAATGACAGCGAAGAATTTGTGATAACCCGTCTTCATTTAACAAACTTCCGTAACTAACATCTTTCCCGAGAATAGGCTACAAAGGCCTACTAAAATTGACATAAGAGGTGTGTGCTCTTTCTGTGAATTGCAGAAAAACTTTTACATTAGCAAGCAGCAAAGTATTACTGACTCAAATTAATTCCCCGTTGCGTATCTTAGGTACCGACCCATAAGCCATCAGTACATCTATGTTTTTCTTTTGAAGCGAAAATTCTCCGTCAAAGGAAGACAGCAAGCTGAAAGAATTGTGTTTGCTGCCCGTGAAAATCATCGCTTTGTGTGCGCTTTGTGGATCAGCTACTAAATTTATACGTCGTGAACTGAGAACAAATATATGTTTCGAAGAATGGAGAAAGTGCTAAATATCAGATTCCCTAACCGCGATAAAAGAAGTTGAAAATAAATTGATTGTTTCAATGTGAAGAGCTGTTTCAAGCAAGAAATGTATCCAGATAAAGGGATATGGATTCCCTTCGGCCATCTTCTGCAACCTGGTCATTGATCTCCATGATAAAGCTTCTTAATAACAAAATTTTCAACCTGACCTTTTTTTCGCCTATCTATTTCTTGAAGAGTGTGACACGAAACATATAAAGAAATACATAAACACACGGCGGTCTCTCTTAGCTTAGATATTTTTGTTACCCATTAAAGTTACTCAGCTTCTCTAAAGTTCATTATGTTCCCTCTGATTTATGCGAGACTCACACACCACAACGAATCTTTGACACAGACTCAGTCCTGAGTCCGCGGCTGTTTATAATTCCTTGGTCTATGCTATCGATTGTTTATTAGCTTCTGCGATATGCTTCTGGCAACTAAGAGTAAAGACTTCATATACAATAAGACGCCGGAGCTTCGGCGTCACTTTCTAACGGGAAGGATTTATTCTAAGCTTAGTGTGAGGAATTTTCGAATTCTAAGTGAACCAGCGTTACGTGACTTATGTCACAATCTCCGTTTCTCCTAATTTGGGATTACGGGCATGGACGCCGCCCAGCTGATGCAAGCAATTTTGACTTTGCTAAGCCAAGCATTTTATTGACCGGATGCCCTTCCTGCCGCGACCCAATGTAGTTCGCTGGGCTCGAACCCGGGACCTACTGATCAGCAAGCTGGAACTGAACCATTGCGCCACGGGCGGCCGACCCTATCCGAACTTTCTTATTGTATTTAAAGAAAGGCACCGAAGGAGGAGCTTAAATCGACTAAGTGCAATATTTACTCGATTTAAGTCTGTCCAGCGGGATGGGCGGTGCAACCACTTGTAGCTCTCAGTCCTCGCTTAGTCCGAAGTCAGTAAATAAAGCTGACTCGACTTTGATTTTCAGATCGGCCTTAATTATCTGCTGTACTACATTTGACACTCAGTTGGATCGTTATACAAACCAGCTTAAGGAGTCCGATGGGCGTGGCTAAGAACACAAAGCAACTTTGCCATATCTCACTTAAGCGCGCGGTATAACTTGTCTGAGTCAAATAAAATTATATTTATATTCGAATGCTCCAAGTGCATAAGTTAATAGATTAGATTTGGCACTGCTGCGTTCAAATCATCCCCGCCTCAAAAGGACTGCTTACGCTGGTTTGACTATAGATAATTGTACGAATTACATCAACCGGCCTGCATCAAACCATATGTTTGTACTGATTGAAGGGTATCATCTGCAATAAACGTCTGCACAATTAGAATAAAATTTCAAATAAATAAATATACTAAATTAAAATTAAACACACTGAATTCCATCCAAACACGTCCATCAGGCCAGCCAAAGCATTCGCCATTATCCGGACAAATCATAACCTCCCCACGTCGCTGCTCGCCCGACATACAGATACGGGCACACTGACACACGTAAAAGACCACGCTGTTCATGAAATCAGCTTTCACTAGCGCCGTTATAAACTTGATAGTGACTTACATCAATCATAGTTGTACGATGTCTGTATGTGGCATCAGACAAAATTGGACAGACGCTTATGATTTTCCAATAAAGAAGGCCAGTGTGTTTCGCTCATGTTTGAACTATTTATTGGGTCGACAACTAAGTTCTTGGCTGTGTCAACATTCCAAAATGTCAAAAAATTGCAAGAACGAAATTTCCATCCCAATACTTAGCTCAGCCATGGCCTTATACGTACGTATTTGTTACCTGCAGCTACTCATAGCATTACGCGTTCAAAGCAGCCAATAATATTTCACACGCCAATTACTCGGCGGAAACCCACCGCACCTGAAACACGAGGCTCTTTTTTTCTAATTTGATCCTACACTACTCGTCTTTCAGCAAAAGTTACGAGCCGTGGAACTGATGAAATTGGAGGAAAACTTTTAATTGCGACCGGAGACGGCAAAACGTCAGAGAAGCGAGGATGAGGTGGAATGTGCGTAATTATTTCAGCAGTGCTATACAGACGCAAACGACAACTTGCAGCTGATACTGTATTATTAGAGCAGTTGGGCGCTGCCTATTGGAAGCGCAGACCCGGGATAATGTTTTCGTTGAAGATTTAAGTTTATATATTTGTTTGTTTGTCCACCCAATAAGTGGTCGAAGGAGTAGAGCAATCTTCATAATTTTTTGTAGGGAGTTTGGTGGGTTGACCTAGATGTGACCCATGCCAAAAAACTAGACCTAGCTGACCACAAAATACGACTGCGCTGATTTCGCCTCCACCGTGGCAGATTGTCTTACGCCAAGAGGCGTTCTAGTTTGTTGCTGACTTTACGGGCAACGGCCGACCGATCCTTGAAATTTTCATAACAGTGATCTAAGTTTTTCCAATGTCGCAAGGAGGCACAAGTTCTCACTGGTTTAGTAACGATAAAGTTTTCAGAACTTTAAAAGGCCGCTGGGCAGCGAGTTCTCACTGTTTTTTTTTTGTAATGATGAGATTTTTTCTAGCTAAATAAGGCCCCAGAGCCGCAAATTTTCATTATTTTTCTTAATGGTAAGATTTTCTTAACTAAACAGGTCCTATGCCCGCAAGTTCGTATTATTTTTAGTTAAGATAACTAAGAATCTGTAGTCATGCCTGTAAACTAGTGGATTGAAGACGGCGGCAGGGTTCTGGCAGTAAAGCTAAAAATCGAAGATATAAGGCGCGGAAATCTAAAAATAAGAAGAAGCTGCATGAGGGCCGCACTTTGCTCAGATAACGTATAGAAAGGGCGACGTATTGAACATCTTGGCCGCCATATGCACTACATGTGGTACGTAGTTTTACAAGAATATTATTACTGTTTTGGAAATGGCCGTCGACGTGTTGAAGAATGTGAATGTTCAACTTTATCCTTTACAACAGGTAGGTGCACGTCTACACGGAAAGTCAGTTCCAGGCAACATATCAAAATACCTAAGCCACACAATGCAATCGTATGCTCAACATAAGAGCAAATGCTCAAATCGCAAGTCGTTCGTGCTGCCGTATCTAAGCTACCGACTTTGATGGTGTATCGAGATGACGGGCGAGCTCAACGTCCCCTCATAAGTTGAGCGTGTGGTTGCACAGTGTGATCCCGGAATTAGAAGGTCAGCTTGAAATGACGTGCCAAACAAAAATTACTGCTTAAACCAAACAAAAATATACTTCTGAACTTAGTATCTGTTTACTTTCTTTTGTCTATTTTTCGTCTTTTTCTTGTTTGATTATCAATCTCCTGGTAATGACGCTCTAACTTTGCTCTAATGCTCAGGAGTTTTCTAATTCTCTCTCTCTCTTTTACTTTGTTTTGCACCGCATTGCATCAGTAGTTTTCACAGAGAACTCGAATGCTCTAAGTGAAATATTGAGATTTCGTACGGGTGATCAATAATTAGCACTATATGGACAGGTGCCTCGATAAAACTTATTTGGCCGACTGCTGAAATTAAGACGTCAGGGCTTGACTTGTTCGAAACTGAAGGAGCGTTTGCTTTGCCGCTTTGAATCGCATTGCATGTATTTGAATCAACCTCATTATATCAAGCCGGCTTAAAATCCATGTACGGAGCGAGAATATTTTTTTTTGTATATCTGCAATGTAAGCGATTAAGAGTCAGAGCATGAAATCGACTGAACGGGTTGACGCCAGAGCACCTATCTGAAGTTCCGGATCAGTTGAGCTGATGAAGTCTTAGTTTGGATCCTTTTGGTTTTATGACATGTAGAATTTCGTTACGAAAAGTTCGTCGGTAATAAAGTTTTTAGTGCCGAGAACGAATATACATAACATTTATTTTGCTGTGAAATTATTTTACTATTATCTAAACTAACGCTTCAGTTATGTGATTTGTTCAAAAAATATCATCTGACATCTCCCAGTTTCCGTAAACTAATCGTGTTTTGTTGTTATCGTGTCGTCTTGATACACTATTGAATAATTATATTTGTTTATTTTGAAACTTCCTTTCATATCTCTGCAAATAAATGTTATATTCGTAATCAGCACTCAAAACTGTATTATTGACGGAAATATCTTAGAAAAATTTCTGCATGCTACGAAACCGAAAAGACCCGTTAGTTTCACAGGTGAATCCAATGCGCCCTTAGACGGCGCCGCTTGAAATGAGTCATGTACTTACGTGACTTGCCGTCTAAACGGATTAGGGAAGCTCCTGGCGATGTCGACAAAGATGCTTTATTCGATAGGGAAAACTTAACAGACACAGTGTCGCTCTATAGTACCGTCTTGCTACTCTCACAGCACAGGGGGTCAGTGAGATCTAAGGATTTACACGAAAAAAATAGAGAAGAGCGTTGAGAAATGGCAAGTTTTCAAGTGTTCGATGTGAACTTAATTTCAGAGTTTAGCTTTAAGGGGACTCTCGAACGAAAAACCGAATTTTTCAACTTTTTCTTTTTTTCGACTCAAGTCAGAAAAGACACGTTGAGGAACATTGTCAGTAATTTTCAGAGTTATCTGATGACTATTTTCGAAGTTATTAGAGTTCAAAAT
>LQNS02276498.1:11657247-11675641 GCA_001587735.2 Parhyale hawaiensis
TTTTCTATGAGTCTATGAAAAAATTCCTACGAGCAAAAAAGTCTACAAATATTGTTTTACATATGTGTGTAAAGTTTTAAAACCGTAGCTCCAAGAATAAAGAAAAAGTTCTGAATTCTCGAGAGTCCCCTTAATAAGGATGTTTTTATTAAATTAAACGCTAAGTATAATAACCTTTTATGACTAGATACTTCTAATCACTTTTCGTATGCTAGACGCTTGTCCACTGTTTTTTATTTATGATTTCTATCTTTATTTTCCTTAAGAAGTTATCGATACAATAGCCTATACCTATAAACATAAATATATATATTGATCTTATAAATTATAACTGTGTTTTTGAGAGCATTAATACCTGATCTCCATCCGCGATATTCACTTTCCCCCAGACTGCATGAGTCTCACCGCTCTGAATTCCACTACATTCAATGGTTTCCATTAATAAATGGCAAAGGTTCACCCAGTCAAAAGGGGCATTTTGATGTCGGAAAATATCTCTCCCGATCGAAATTGGTCAATAGAAACGACCCAAGCACATCCACAATATTACAAACTCGAGTTTGCAATACGAGCGTATCAGCTTCTCTTCTTCTTAATTAATACATTTTGCCTGACCTGTTGTCAACCGCTCGAGCGCTTCTTGTTTCAACGATAATTTAGTGACATTTCTGTCGCCAAGTTTGATTTAAAGCTCGAACAGAGATCTGTTAAAGCGCTGTAGAATGGGTGATTAATCTACTCTACAATGAGGGTCAAGTGTATTTGTAGGAAGCATTTTTCTGTTTTGCAAACCTATTTTGAGTAAAAATTGAGCAGTGTATTCATCAGTTAACTAAGACAGGTTGATTTATTTGAGAATATTTGAAACTTAATTATAAAATTCTTAAGCATTTAATTTATTTCAGATGTTTGTCTTCTGCAGGGGAACCAAAAGTGTTTACAAACGAAGATAAAAGATATGTTAATAATATTTCAATAAAGTGTTACTAATAATGTTATTTCTTGAATATAATGAGAATGCACTACTCAAATGAAAATCATTACGACGAAAACAAAATAAAAATTTTAAAAGTCCTTCCTATATATGTATTTAATTTTTTCCTGCCTTTTCGTCATTCTGACCAACGTTTTTTCTTTCTAAAGGAAATGCCGACATCTTAATTTCTGCCAGAGAAACTTGACATGAAACCTTCAAAATACTTTTCCGTAGCTCATCTTTATTAGTAAATCGGTGTTCGTTCTCATAAAACTTTCTCTTTACTGTGACAAAAATCCGTAATGAGGCTTAGATCTGGACTCTAGGGAGGCCAATCCGTGAGTTTATATTCTATGATACCATGATCTACAAGGTGTTGTTTAGTCATATGCGACACAAGGCTTGGAGCGTTGCCCTGCTAAGCAAATGGCTATTGAACCTATGCGAAACCGAACGAGAGTAACCGAAACAAGTGCGACTGGAATACGTGTGAGTCTAAAAATATATTTGAACACAAACTTCCATGCAGCACAGAAGCGTGGCAATCTCAGTACTTCTCTATCAATCTAAAGTACCCATGTAGGTATAGATAAAATCCACACCATTAAACCCGGACACTGTGTGGCCACTTCGAAAAGCCTAAGTGAGCAGATTCCGATTGGTACTTGATCAATTTCGGGCTTATTCAGTTTTGCACTTATTCCAATTCGCCCCTATTCAATTTCGCGCATGTATCAATTTACGCCAATTTAGTTCTGCGCTTGTTCTATGTGGCGCGTGTACAGAGTGTCGCTCGTTCCAGCCCAAAACAATATTTCTGTGCTCATTTGCGCCTAATAATTTACCCTTCTCTTCAGCTTCACGTTTATTGAATGTGACAATTGTTTCAATTGGAGCGTACTACGAGTCACGCCGCTTCCACCAAGCAAAAACTTTTCACAAGCGTTCGCGCTCCCGTATTTTCTGGCCCACTCAGTTTGCGCTTTTTCCGATTTGTGCTCATTATCACCTGCGAATGAAGTGGGAGAGGTGATAATGTTTTCGTTGAAGATTTAAGTAAACATATAATATATATATATAAATATATATGTATATTTGTGTAATTAAAGGGGCTCAAAATAAGAGGTTAGTTGGACGTCGGGGATTCTCCCAGGCCGGGCTTCGAGGGGTGGTGCCGAACCGGGAAATGCTTGGCCACTGGTAGTAGTGGATCCGGCGTCTAACATAATAAATATAACGTCGACTAACTTGTAAAATTTAACGTTTCGGGAATTTTTTCCCATCATCAGAAATTGTAACTAAAAACTACAAAAGATGCCTAAAAGAATTTTGTTTTAGATGAACTAAGTTTGGAAGTGTTAACAGGGTGGGACCTAAAAGGCGAATGACCATGGTGCGCTATGGGGGTCCTTATATAGGCGTAGGACGGTAGGGGAATCGGTGGAAAACGGGCTAGTACAGTCGGAGGAAAAACGTCAGTCATGGATCGTGACGAGTGGTACGGCTGTAGTCATTATGTTGAGGCTAGGTTTTGTTTTATGGACATATAGTGAATCTAGAGCATAAGCGAGCATTGATGTGTTCGGGAGGAAGTCTTAAAAGCGAATGTACACTGGAGGGACCGGACGTCAGTTCCTGTACAGTCGGCGCATGTGATGCTAACCGGGAATTGTGTATGGCGATAGTGTTAAAGCTAGGTTTTGTTCCGTGTATGTAGAGGGACTCTAATGTTGTCAGCTCGACTGTATTGGTGGAGTCTATCATTGAGAAGTCATTCCTGCTGATGGGATTGTTGTTTTGCTCAGCATGCAGGCGGGGAGCTGAATCTGTTGGCTTTGCGTGTGGTAAACCGTCTCGACTGGATACACCTAAATGTTGGTCAATACGGGCTTTGAAATGTTGTCCAGTGCTACCGATGTACGAGGCATTGCATCCTGTGCATTTAAAATGTTATATAGCACCCGAAAAAAGTGCTGTGGGAGGTTTGTCTTTGAATTTGAAGTAAGACCCTATGGTAAATGTATTTATGTATGAAAATTTGAAGTTGTTTTAAATGTGGGTAGGCTTCTGAGAGGAGCATTTTCAATGTGTTTACTGTACTAACAGAGGCTTAGTTGTAATACGGAAGCGAGTGGAAGAAGTGTAATATAGGGACGGTGAGTTTCTTAATGCCGAAATCGAACAGTTTGTCTAGGAAAAATTTTCAGTAATGGTCCAGAAAATGGTGAGGGTAACCGTTGTTATTGAAGAATATTCGGGGAAAGTCAACTTCGTTTGAGAAGGCAAGGTAGGAAGAGGACAAATGGTATGCCCGAAATAGTCAAGTTTTTTGCATTGATATTAAGTTGATCGTAGCAGTGACTGAAAAAACTTGTCCCGAGGCCTGAGAATGTGGGATTTCTGTAAACCCCAGTGGTAAGCGTTGAAACTTAGTTGGTTATTAAAACATCTAGAAAAGCTAAAGAATTATCTGACTGGTTTCCGCAGTGAACTTGATATTTGAATGCTTACTGTTCAAATATTGCAAAAATAAATCTGAATCAGCTTGGTTGTTAAATATGAGGAAGGTGCCATCTACATAGTGAGTATAGTTGATCGGTTTGAAATTATTCGGGAAATCGTTAAGCCAAAGAGTTTCGTGATGACATAGGAATATATTTGCCAGCGAGGGACTGAGCGGGCACCCCATGGAAACTCCGTCTGTTGCTTGTACAGTCTATTGGTAACCATGAAGAAGGAATCTTTGATGGCAAGACTAAGAAGAATTTGGAAGGTAGGTTTGTCCATGTTGTGGAATAGCTCCGTGTCGTCTAAAACGTTGTTACAAATGATATCTATAGTTACGGACTCTATATACGGTCTGGAAACTCATATGAATTGCGTTAAGTATTTCTGATTAGTTGTTAAAGGTTCGAGTAATGAAACGAGGAATTTTACGATAGGATAGGACTGTGTTTTATAAGCAGCTAGAATTGGTCGTAATGGGACACCGGCTTTGTGTACTTTGGAAGCCCGTATATGATTCCACGAGCAGCACCTCAGTTGTAAAGTGAACTTTAAATCGAATCAGTTATGATGCCTTGGTCTAACAGTTTTTTTTATAATATATGAATTTCGTCGATGAATTTTAGCGTAAGTTTGAAGGGATCGGTATGGGAATAATAAACAGTGAACTTAGTTGCATCGGCCAGGATGGTATTCATTTTTTGATAATATTGATTTTTAATCAAGAATGGCAACACCTCTTCTCTTGTTGGGTTTGCATACGACAATGGAATTTTCTTTGTGGAAGTTGGATATTAATAGCGACAGATCGGACCTAGCGAAAATTGGAGAAAATATTTTACGTTTAGTATACGAGTTGTAAATGCTATTACATATCTCATTTATTTTGTTGGTTATTTCGGCAAAATAAAAGTTGGGGCGCAGTGGTTGAGATTTCAGTCTGTTAGCTAGGCCTTCAGAACTTATGGAATGTTTGTAATAATTCGGTTTGAATATGGGTAGGCAGAATTGGAGACCAAACGACAATAGCAATTTGAGGCGTGGCTGAAGTGTTGCATTTGAGTAGTTGAAAATTACATTATGTGGATTACAGGAGGTTAAGTTGGGGATACTCCTAATGCATTCAACTTTCTGCTGTGACCGAAGTTGGTTCCATCGATGAATTTCTTGGTGTTGGACTGCACTTAAGTGAACTAAACTGAGGTAGTCAAGAAATGAAAATGAATTTTTGATCTGAGATAGGTACTGGTTAGTCGAATTTGTATGGTTACCTCCGCCAAGGAGGTTATGTTTTCGTCATGTTTGTCTCTCTGTCTGTCTGTCACCAAGATAACTCAAAAAGTTATGAACCGATTTGAATGAAATTTACTGGGATTGTTAAGTATGTTAGGAGAAACAGATGATTAACTTTTGGTGAAGATATGTCCATCCGTTTGTTTGTTTGTCTGCGTCATTTTTCTCGATGCCATAAATCAAAAAGTTATGAATGGATTTTGATGAAATTGACATGAGTTGTTAGATATATAACAAAGATTAGATGACCAAATTTGGTAATGGTCCGTTTGTTCGTTCGTTTTTCACTGTTTTTAATTTTATGCTTGTTAGCACAATAACTCAAAAAATAACGAATGGATCTTTATGAAATTTATAGGAGTTGTTAGTAATGGTAAAAGAAATGAATGACCAAATTTTGGTGCAGATCGGTTGGTTAGTTTGTATGTTTGACTCATATTTGTCATAACGTTTGTTAACAGTATAACTCAAAAAGTTATGAATGGATCTTCAAAAAAATTGAACAAGCTGTTATTCATATAAAAAGGCACAAATGATTACATAAAAACTATGGTTTCAGGGCCAATTTGAATTTTTTCTACCGTTGGCTCACTTGGCTGAGGTATGCGCTCTCAGAGTGCTCTAGTTGACAATGTTACTATGTTGAGTTTGAATTTCTAGGACTAAGAGTTTCGATTGCCACGATTTGTACAGTTGGCTGTGCTGAAAAGACTGTCGGTACAAACGAAAGCGAAGAAATTTTGTGATGACTTGATAGGCTTTGCTGCAGGTTAGAAAGTGTAAGTCCAACTTTGACTTTGCAAGTTTTTTAGTGAATTTTTTTTTTTTCAGATTTTCTGAAAATTGATACACCGGGTTGTCCATATCTGTTTAATATTGTAGTGGCTATTGATTGGTTATCTGGGAACCTAATTTTGAGGAGGAAAAGGTATATGACACTAAGATAAGCGGCGGCAGTTTTTAAAAATGGTCGAAGAGATAGGGGGGTGATCCAGCGTCAAACAACGTGTGCCTCCCGCAGTACGTCGCGTAAGAGGACGCACGCGGAGCACCACGCATAACGTAAAAAAATGTAGTATAGTCCGTTCTGGGATGTGGTCAACAAGCTGTGATTCATCGACCCCACCCCAGAACAACATATAGTTAAACTGTAGGTCAATAGGGGTTGATTAAAGGGGCTCAAACTAAGATATCAAACTAATAAATAAAACGTCGACTAACTAGTAAAATTTAACGTTTTGGGAATTTTTTCCCATCATCAGAAATTGTTACTAAAAACCACAAAGGATGAGCACACGAATTTTATTTTAGATGAACTTAGTTTGGACGTGATAACAGCTAGGGTGGGACCTAAAAGGCGAATGACGATCGACGTTATATTTATATTTGTATACTGTATATATTTGTATGTCTGTCCACACAAAAAGTGGTTGAAGGAGTTGAGCAATCTTCATAATGTTTGGTAGGGAGTTTGGTGGGTTGCCCTAGATGTGACCAATGTCAAAAAATGGGGCCTAGCTGGCCACAAAAAATGACGGCGATGAAATTTGCTCTCCACCCAAACTCCCGAAAACCGGTAGAAAGAGTTGAGGTAGTTCATGATTTTTTGCAGGGAATCTTGTGAGTTGCCCTCGATGTGACCCATGCCAAAAAACTAGGATTAGCCGGCCATCAAAAATGATAGCGATGAAATTTGCTCGAACTGCAGGTGATGGTCTTACGCCACAAGGCGTTCTAGTTTTCCTATGTTATTAGTGAAGAGCAAGTATCTAATCGAATGCTGCTGTGCCCTAGTCTTGTTCATCAAAAATTACTTCGTTGAATTTACCCCCTACCGCGGGTGATGGTGTTACGCCACCGAGGCGCTCTAGTTCAGTTTGCTCTCGTTCAATCAGTGTGGCGTGCATTCAGCACTACCCTGACAAATAAAGCAACTTTTGATGCCATCACACTGGCTATTGAACCGGAGTACAAAGTTGTGTTGAGGGAATGCACAACAAATATATTGAGGCCGTCTCTTTGCTGCCACCACTCGTAGCGCAAACGAGCATTTGCGCCTTTAGGGAGCCCTCCTCACCTCCACCCGCCAGGGCCGTCAAGTGCGCGGCTCGAGCGCCGTCGGCCCAAATGACAGTTCGGAAATCTATTTTCAGATATTTTGTTGCCCGGGAAATCTGTTCCGACAATCGAATTCTGTTAAAGGAGGACAGCTGTCAACGACCTTTGATTTGCCATTTATTCAGAATCCGATTCGGGGCGAGTTTGGATACCTCAGGGAATTCGGCCTTCTCAATAACCTTTCATTTTCTCCAATCTTCTGCTTGTTATTGCCTTTCGTCTACAACTCTTAGTCTACATGTCAGTCTCTTAGACATCTTCACTAATCCACGGGCCCGAAAGTTTTGAAGCGTCGTTGTCAGCACAACTGGGTGGACGCCAGAAAAGTTATTAAAATGTTAGCCGTCAAATTCGTTTCCTCGGCTATAGTGTCATCAAGTAGGTTACGGATATCTCTTCAGATTTAGAGTGAAATAATGCTCAGAAAAGAATGCACTTTTTTTGTATTTCTCCTGCAGAGTAATACATGCGGACCAGTGGATGCATAAACGCATTGAGAATACTAACGTCTATATCGGCCATTTATATACTTTCATCGCTCAACATCACCTTTATTGACAAATCTCGTCACCCTACAGTAATCGCGTGAGATAGTTTTCAAGATTTTTCACTGTTGATATATTCATTAACAATATCCGTTACCAATCTTTTTCAGCCGCTTGAGCGTCAAGGCGGTACAAATTTTTACCGCCCACTAGAAATGCTTATAACTTTATCAATATCAGAGTTTTTTCTTGATAGTCTCAAAAAAAAACTTATTCAACCATTCTTTCGCCTATTTAGTTTAAAAAATAATGCCTCAGTGTAGATCTTAAGTCAATTAAAATGGGATGTAAGAAAATATCTCTGGACAGTACAGGGTGAATATGCCGGCAGCACATCTGCCGTAATTTTCATACTTTCACAAGCTGATCGAGCAATCGCTTCTATGTTTCATTTCTGGCCTTGTTGCTGTCTTTTAGTGATAATTTTGGAAATTTTTTGAATAAAAAGAAAATCTACACAGAAATTTTATCATCTAATTTTCTAAAATATTCATATTTATCAATATTTTTGGCTGTAATGTGCGGGTATATCAGAATTTTATTGACAGCCATGATCAATCAGGGAAAGTCACGGAATTTTGGGTGCTGAATATCACTGGGAGTAGAACTGTGAACAAAAAACGATAGGGCGGTACAATTTTGTACCGCCTAGAAGCAGATAGGGTTAAAGTAGCTTGATAATTTCAACTTTTTCAGATACCGTGACCATCTATTGTCATCAGTGTCAACTTTGAAATTTTTGTACACATTTAAGTCCACCTAAAAATTACTAAAGTCAGGTGTAATGTGAATGCAGAGAAATACCTCCCGCTAACACTTTCGATCGGCACTCTACACCATTGTCCATGCCTTGCGCCTATTTATTACATAGTATCAAGTTGTAGCAAAAGTTCTGACCACTTTGGGGGAGGAGAACTTTTTTTGCCAGTAATTTCAGTGGATATCTTCCAGCAAACATGCATTCATCAATTTCAGTGTGCCTTACTCACGTGTTTTGAAGAATCTTGCGCCTTCATACCTGAAGCTTGTAGTGCTATGAAATGATACTGCAGTTTATTTACTGTTCGTGTTTTTTTTTTCTTGTGAATGCTTGAACGTACGAGCAAGAGCATGAGTCGTCAAACGGCGTCAAAAGGGTGCGCAAAAGTTACGTTGCCATCCCCCCCCCCCAATTCTGCACAAGGCTTCGGCTTGGACATTGCTGTGCCGCTAAAAAAAAATTCCAAAGTATGAGTCGTTTCTTGCAGTATGTTCGTTTAAGCAAGCAACAAAAGCCAAGCTTTGAGAAAAGCTCCTCCTTCTGCGTTAGTGTAAAGTAGCAATGACGCATAGTTTTAGCGTGACAATCAAGCTTCATTAGTCGTAGTCATGGCAACGTGACGCCCGAAACGAAAAATTGAGGGACTGAGCAATGTTTACCATAGTGTGATCACGGCATAAGTAGAAGTAAGGATTAAATGGTGCGTAGGAACATGAGCTTTCCAGAATTTGGTGGATAGCTTGAATTTTTGAAAATTCATCCCGTGCGAGGCTATTTTCTAGGGCCAAAAATGCTAAAATTTTATATATGAACTTCAACTCGGGGTCAGATTCATGCTGCCATGCATGCTGTAATTTGTCCTACAGTGGAGCGTAACGACAATTTTATACGTATTGCACTAAAGTGGAATGTAGCGACAGTTTTATAGGTAATGCACTAAAAATTGAAATTACGGGAGGGTTCAAACTCTCGTTAGAACCTGATATTCGTTGATAAAGCTGCTGGCAACAGCTGAGATCCATTAAAGTACTACACCAGTGGTAATGGATCTACTCTGCACGCCTATTGTACATGTCTTACACGAAATTATTCCATTGCATTTGCTTAACGAGATAAAGATGCATCTGGTCGATTTGTCTTCCCCGCCCTGCAGTCGGTGCTAATCGTAATCCAGTTCTGACTGACCAAGGCCATAGGGGCCGGTAAACCCATAATTCGTCGCAGATAAATTCATCGAGCGGTATAGCCATTGAATTGTAAATTCAACACACTGTAAATACATCGAAGAGTAAATTCAACACACTGTAAATACACCGAAGAGTAAATTCATCGAATGGTAAAATTGTCTAATGATGAAATCATCACACGGTAAAGTCATCGAATGGTAAATTCAACAGACGGTAAATGTTTCATAACGTTGACCACTCGATGAATTAACCTCGCTAAATCTACGCAGATAAAAAATTTAACCGGCATGAATTTACATTGAACCGTGGGGGGGCCGAGGAAGTCCAAAAACACCGCAGGATAATGCAAAATACAACTATAAAGCTTGCGGAAAACCACTGTTCAGGGCATGGCACAATCTCACGCGACAAGGACATGGCTGGCGCAGAGCCAAGGTCCCGTAGATACAATCGTGACAGTGCCGAACAGACATTGCGGACATTCTCATTTCCGTTCCGTTACAACTGGCTGTAAAATTTCCCTTACACATTAATTTATTTAAATTAACAGATCAAGATCCCGTGATCGGCTAACTGATTTCACTCAGGGAAAATTTTGAAATCGAATGGCGCTTCAAAACGAAAATTGTTGATGGCAAATAATGTATTTTCATTTTCAGTTCGACATGTGGTGGCACAAATCATCATTTTTTTTTTAAATCCATGACACTGAAATGTATGGAGAATGGTTGAATTTATATAGTTTTTAAGAAAATTGTTTAAATTAAACTTCTGCATTTTAGAAACAGAGATATTTCAAGCTAAATATTAAGATTGCGGTCGTTCGATTCAGCACTCGCGAACTGTGCACATGACAATCACTCACAAAGATTCAACAAAGCATGAAACAAAGGGAGCGATGGCGTACTATTTAAGCAACCGAGAATAATTGCTTGGGACTGTTGTAACAATAAATTTGGTTTTCTACTTTTGCTTCACTGTACTTCTAAGGACAAAATAAAGCCAGGGTCACTTGGTAGGTAATGTGTCAAAAATTTGATAATCTAAGTAATCTGTTTCTGGTTAAACTAGAGAGCACTCTGAGAGCGCATGCCTCCGCCAAGCAAGGCAACAGTAACAAAAAATGCAAATTGGTTCTGAATCTACGATTTTCTTTGTGTCAGCACCAAACTCCAATCATTTATACCATTGAATAGCATTAACAATTCCGGTAATTTTCATGAAGATTCGTTCATAACTTTTTTGAGTTATACTACTAACAAACATTATCACAAGCATAAGTCAAACAGACCAACCGATCATCACCAAAATGTAATCATTATGGTCTTCTATTATTACTAACAACTCCTGTAAATTTCATAAAAATCCATCAATAGCTTTTTGAATTATTGTGCTAACAAGCATAAAATTAAACAGCGACAAACAAACGAACAAACAGATCATCCCAAAAATTTAGTCATTTACTCTTCGTAATATACTCAACAACTCGTATAAATTTCATAAAAATCCGTCGATAACTTTTTGAGTTATGGCCTTAAAAAAAATAGGCAGACAGACAAACAAGCAGATCAACGGATTTTCACCAAAAGTTAAACATCTGTTACAGTTATCATGTCTAACAATCCCTGCAAATTTCACAAAGATCCGTCCGCAACTTTTTGAGAAATCCTGATTACAGACAAAGAGAATAACAGACAGACAAAGAGACGGACCGCCAAACACGACAAAAATATAACATCCTCTGCGGAGGTAATTGGGAAAAAACTAACTGCTGTAATAGTAATAAACGTAATGAAGTAACTTTTGTCTTTCAAATAGAAGCATAGAAGAATTATCTTAATAACAGCCCTTTTATTCACCACTCGAGTTACTGGAGAAACACTTTGAACGTAAAAGCCTGTATACACTGAACGTACATAAACCTTATTTGGTGGACTTACGATATAAAAAAAGAATTAATATATTTTTAATAGATATAACTTACCCAGAATATAAATAAAAAGGAGCATAAGCACTTGATAGAATTATATATAACTTGCGCTAAGTTTAGTCAGCTTTGCCGCACATGTGGTCCTTACATCTAATTATCGCCCCTGCGGGCGACGAACAACGAACAGATTGCCAGACAGGAGATCACGTGAGATATTTAAGGTGCTAACGAGCGTTGCACACTGAATAGATTGGCACACATGAGATATTTACCGTGCCTGCGGACGGACGGGGAGCGTCGACAGGTTTGCCACAGGTGGTCAGACACACACAGACACTTGTTGCTGTGCAGCAGCTGTGGCGTGTGTTGCGCGACGGTCGACCTGCGCTGAACTGAGCAGAACGCTGCCCCGAAGCAGCTACTCAGGTCAGGATACTGCGCCCTGTGTCCCTAGGCTTCCCTCTGCCTCCCGCCTACTGATCTCTCTCACTGCTGCTGCTGCTGGTGGTGGTGGTGGAGTGGTCTCTGCTGCGTCAGAGGTCGCTGTACCTGCTGACCTGCAGGTGTAATCTTGGTACTGGACAGGCATCTGAGAGCCTAAGGAACTTTATTAAGGAGCTGTTGATGGATGTGTGCCTTATTGCCTGGATTTGATATACACCATGCGCCTTGTAGAAACACGGAGTATGCCTTTTTGTTCACAAGATTGGTTTTATTGAACTAATTTGAGTACCAGTTGGTCAAAAATGATAGCGAAGAATTCGTGAAGACCCGTCTTCATTTAACGTATTGTTGTTACTAATATGCTGCTGGAAGATACGCTACAAGGGCCAACTCAAATTGTTATAAGAGATGAGTGTTCTTTCTTTCAATTCATCTAAGCAGTACAATCGTTCCCACCTTAGATGAGATGCAAAAAAATTAGCTTTAATCAGCAAGCATTTCTGAATTTAATTAAATTCCCTGCCGCGTATTCTACCTATCGTATCAAACGCCTACAACACGTCAATATGTAGAAACTTTTGGGTTGAAGCGAAAACTTCTCTATCAAAGGAGCAGAGTAAGCTGGAAAAAATGATTGTGTCTACTGCCCCGTGAAAATTATCGTTTCGTCTGTGCTTCGTTGATCATCCACTGAATTTTACATTGTGAACTGACACTAAATATAGTTTCGATGTATGGAGAAGGTCGTAAAAATCAGACTCCATGGCAGCTCTAAGGGAAGCTGTAAATATCTTCACTGTGTTTCGATTTCAATTTTAGCTGAGCAAGAAGTGCATTCAGCTACAGGGATGGAGAATCCACTTCAGCCATCTTCTGCAACCTGGTCTAATTTCTGCAGATCGATCGTCATGGAAAAGCAAAATTATTACAAAATCTGTAACCTGGCCTATTTTTCGCCTATCTTACTCGTTAAGAGCGCAACAAGAAATATAGATATACCTGGTGTTTTCTTAGGCAAACAAATTTCAACCACAGGTAGAAAAACTCAAAATAAATCGATTTTAATGAATGATAAAATGCCCAAAACTCCTTAGTTTTCGAGTTATAATGACTTAGAAAAATTTAAAGCTTTAAGTAGGATACTACATGCACTCCAATGTTACCAGTTTTAGTTCAGCACGTTTATGACCCCACAAAAGCAGTTTACATTATTTTTAAAATGAAAACCGCAAATATTTCATGGTTAGGAAAAAATATCTGCAGTTCAAACTTAGCATTTAACGTAATCACACTACAGTATAGCGGACACTACGTCGTAAGAGTTTACAGCCGTGGCGTTTCAAAAAAAAAAAAAAAAAAAAATGCAGGGGTTGCTGCCACCAGATTTTGGAATTTGTATACAATTTTCAGAGTGGTTCATGCAACAGCGAACAAGGGATTCCTACTCCAAGCTGATTTTTTTTCACTGATGAAGCGTTTTTAACATTCACAATAATCATTATTGGCCTAAAGCCTAATAATCCTCATGCCATTCGCCCAAATAATCAGCAACATCGATACAGTGTAAACGCATGGGCAACAATGTGGTCGGAAAACGTGCTGAACGATCAAATTTAGCGCTAACATTGGCGCGCAGTTATAGTATCCTACTTTAAGCATTAAATTTCTTTCAGTCATTATAACTTGAAAATTAAGGTGTCGTGGGTATTTTATCTACAAGAAAATCTGTGTATTTTGAGTTTTTCTACCTATGGTTGAAATTTGTCAGCCTAAGAAAACAGCCGGTATGTATTGATTTAATAATATATTAATGCATAAAAATTTAAAGACACAAGGGTATTTCATATATTGGTTTATCTTCATTTGCGTCACGCCTTTACTTTTAATTAACTACACAACTCATCTCCAAAGTTTGGCGATTAGCGCTCCTGCTGACTTGGGCAGCTAATGAATATCCTACCGTTAAACTTAAGCGCAAAGCGTTGCTGAATATCCTGCCTTCTACTGTGTAAAGCGCTATTGAATATTCTGTTTCTACAGGGAAAATTCATGTTGAATATTCTGCCTTTACACTGTTGAGTACTACAGAATACATATCCTAGCTATCGTGCTGTTGAATATTATATTGAAACAGTGCAAAGATTTCAAACGAGCAGTTGAGACACACTTTAGAGTGGGATCGTTAAAAGTCTAGTAATGTGTTTGCTGATGTCGTAAGAGGCGACTAAGGCAGGTTCGACTTCCAACTACAAAACTTCTAATTTGAACGATGCTTGCTGGCCACCAGTGATGTTAACGAACTGGAAATATCAAAATAATTTCCAATGCATCCGTTTTGCTAGATGTAGGCAACACCAACCTATTACTGTAACGCCTACCTTATTAAAAGAGTTTTTACTCTAGGACGATTTTATATTCAGTGTCTTTTTTGTGGTCGAGCTTTAATCTCAGGCGCCCATTAGGAGCCTGGTTTCATGCACTTCTTGTTAGGTCAGGCTGCCGTGAAAAGTCCGCGTTGTCTTTGGTGACAATAAGGTAGTCCGTAGATTTTTCTTCGCTTTCCTACTGCCTCTGTCAGATTATTGCTCGTTTATCTAGCCATCTGCTTCAGGCAGTCAGTTACCTTGGTCAGCTGGACCAACCTGTCAGCTCAGTAAAGCAGTAAAGTTGGTGAATATATTCATTCCAAAGGCGGATTGTTGCTCTCCTCAGTACATTTTATAAGGTATTTAATAGTGAGGGACGTTTGCAGCATTTCTGTATCCATCCCCTTAAATCTTTGGGAGGAACACACGAGCTGTGGCTGTAACCCATTCTTTCACATTCACATTCGTCTGAATGGTGACTGTCGCTGTCACCTGCCTAGCTCTTCAATTCAGTTGGTGATCTATTCTGCCATCGATATCGGCAAGGAAATTGTCACCAGGATCCATATTCGGTCGCGTGAATGTGAAAGCGCTCGGGGATCTTGGGGTTGTCCCCTGTTGTAATTGGGTGAGCCTACTCGCTTTCTAATACCTAAGCTTTGCTTTTCAATAACAATGAGAGTCTTATAAAAACCTGAATGATAATTATAAAAATGTACATTAGGCTAAGGGCTAAATGAAATGTTAGTTCCCCAATGAATAACATTGCTTGAAACATTGACAATAAACTACGTTGGTTCTGATAGAGGCAATTTCTTTGCACCTTAACAGTCTCGCATTTTTATAAAACAAGCGTGTCACAAACATAACGACGTGCCCGGGTGTTTGTGAACAAAGTGACAGATGCCGTCCTAAAGGTGAGTTTCAGAACCTACGAACCACACTACGAGACCTGCGCCAAGTGTCGTCTGTACTGTTCTTGCTTCGCTACACTATAGATTTTTGTTACTTCAACATTATGGTCATCTTTTGTTTTACTGTTCGTATAACAGTGGAATATATTTTCTTCACTTGTGTTAGTTATCGCTGCTTCTGTCTTAATTTTGCATTTTTAGTGCCTCGTATTGCTGTGAAACTTCCTTATATATTTCATTTTGCTTCATCTAAAATATTTTTGACTTACTGTGAAAAGTTTTGTGTACCAGTTGAATTTTAGCGTCAGGTCACAGTCATGGACCGTATATTTGCAAACTATTACCTATGTTCTTTCTAAACTACTGACCTGAAGTTATAACTATGATGCAGATCATCGTGCTCCTGATGGGATTATCAAAACTGATCTTATAGTATTGTAATCATTGTTAAATTGGCCATGTGCAGTATGTTGATCCATATTACAGTTGCAATTGCAGTCATACAAAGAAACCTACAGCTACTAGAGTACCAGCGCTGTCAAAAATAAAAGCGAAAAGTTTGGGAAGTCCCTTCTTCATTGACCACACTTTTGTTACTAATATGATTCTAAATTATACTCTATAACGGTCAGCTCAGATTGTCAGGAAAGATAAGTGCATACTCTTCTTCAGATTGTCTGAGCAGGACGCTCTTTCCCCGCCTTAGATGACTTGTGAAAATAATGGGCTCATATTAGCGAACAGAAAAACATTACTGACTTTAATTAAATTCCCCGCGTATCCTGCCTACCGTATGATACGCCTTCAGTACATTGGAATTATTTGTGTCGAAGCAAAAACTGTTTCGTTAATGGAAGAAAACAAGCTGGAAAAATCATGTTGTGTCTATTGCTCGGGAAAAATCATCTCTTCGCCAATGCTTCGTTGATCATCTATTGAATTTGTGCGTCCTGAACTGGCAGCAAATCTAGTTTCGATGCATGGAAACAGGTTTAAATTCAGGCTCCATGGTAGCGCCAAGAGAAGCTGTAAGTATCGATACTATTTCAATTTTAACGTTGGCTGCGCAAGAAGTGCATTCAATTAAAACGATTGGGATCCTACTTTCTCCATCCTAGTTTAATTTTTGCTTATCGATCTCCATGAAACCGCAATATATTTACAAAATCTGTAACCCGGCTTCTTCTCGTCTATTTCTTCAACAGCATGACACACAAGATGATGTTCATTTATTATTTTGATTTGCAGTTAACAGAAATTTCTATGGTCAACCGACTCACTTTCAAAATGTAAACGTTTCAGAACTTTAAAAAACTACATCATCAGCACGAGATGATATACTAAAGTTCTAAACTTGCGACAAAACTTATTAGGGGCAAGCAAGAATTTTTATTAGTATATTTAGCAAATAATTAGTGCAAAAGAGCTTTCGCAAATATTGCATCAACAGAGAAGATCAAATGTGAACTGATTGCGTTCGTACCTTTCGAACTTGTGCTAATACGATATAAAAATGTTTTAATGAGCGGTCATGCATTCGAAATATTACCATTAGATCTCGCAGCCACAGCTACCAGAGAAAATATTATTTTTAGCGATAAGTGAAGAGTTTCAATCCTCATATTTTTAATGTATATTTATTTACCGAAGAGGTTATGTTTTCGTCGGGTTTGTCTGTCTGTTAGTTTGTCGTTCTGTCTGTCTGTCTCTCTCACCAAGATAATTCAAGAAGTTAGGAACAGATTTTAATGAAATTCACAGGGATTGTTTGGCATGTTCAGAGGAACATATGATTAACTTTTGGTAAAGATCCATCCATCAGTTTGTTTGTTTGTCTGTCTGCCTAATTTTCTCAATGTCGTAACTCAAAAAGTTATGAACATATTTTTATGAAATTTAGAATTGTTAAGTACATTACAAAGAGTAAATGACCAAATTTTTGTAATGATTTTTTTTAGTTCGTTCATATGTATATCGTTGTGTTTGATTATATGCTTGTAAGCGCAATAACTCAAAAAGTGTTGAAAGGATCTTTATGAAACTAACAGGAGCTATTGGTAATGTTAAAAGACATAGATGATTAATTTTTGGTGCTGATCGGTTGGTTCGTTTGTATGTTTGACTTATGTTTTTCATAATGATTTTTAGCAGCATAACTCAAAAAGTTTTGAATGGATCTTTGTGAAATTGACCGGAGTTGTTAGTAATGTTGAAAGACAAAAATTGTTCAATTTTGGTGCGGATCGGTTGATTCGTGTCTTTGTTTGAGTTGTGTTTGTCATAATTTGTTTGTTACACAATAACTCAAAAATTTTCTAATGGATTTTTATGAAATTTGCAGGAGTTGTTAGGAATGTTAAAAGACATACATGACTAAATTTTGGTACAGATCGGTAGGTTTGTATGCTTGACTTATGTTTGTCATAATGTTTGTTAAGCAATAACTCAAAAAGTTTTTACTGGATCTTAATGAAATTTACAGGAGCTGTTGGTAACGCTATAAGACACAAAATTATTAAATTTTGGTGCAGATCAGTTGATTCGTGTCTACGTTTGGGTTGTGTTTCTCATAATATTTGTAACGCAACAACTCAAAAAGTTTTGAATGAATCTTAATTCAATTCACAGGAGTTGTTAGTAATGTTCAAAGACATAAATTATTAAATTATGGTGTAGATCGGTGGTTCGTATGTATGTTTAACTTTTATTTGTCATAATATTTGTTAGCAGCATCACTCAAAAAGTTATGAACGTATCTTAAAAAAGCAATTGCAGAAATTATTAATACTATCAAAAGGCAAAAATGAATAGATATTGGAGTTGATAAAAAAATCATGGTTTCCGTGTCAATTTGAATTTTTCGTTACTGTTGCTTTACTTGGCGGAGGTCTGCGCTTTCAGATCGAGTGCTCTAGTTAGGTATATTTTTGCAGTACTAAATTTTTAAAGCGAAGTAGTTATCATATAATTATCCTCATTACATGCTAAAATCGTTCTTTCTTGTAAAATTTACTGCCTTTTGAGGCTGTAGGTTTTTACGATGCTTATTTTCTCACGCTTACTTATTTACTCAGCTGTACTCAGATTACAAGCGACGTGACGTCTGCTGCCGGTTTGCCGGCTTACGAGTCAGTCGTCTTTTTATAGCCTCGGACGGCGAGAGCAAGCGAACCAGTGCGCTCGTGTTCCCGCGGCGCTGCCGTGCGGTGATATTCTATCCTTAAGGCCGCTGTTCACGATGTCCCATGCACAGCGGTCCTGAAAGCTCCAGTTTTCTATACGGCGAACGAGCCTTCGCCTCAGCACATAAACAAGCATTCCTGTACGACAGCGTATCCCCCAGCTCATAAGAGCCT
>LQNS02276498.1:11695739-11718108 GCA_001587735.2 Parhyale hawaiensis
GCGTATTTCTCGACCTTTGAAGAGATCTGCGGCGAACTGCTACAGCGCGTTATAAAACTGCTTTCTCTGCGATAAACTGCTTGAAATCAAGCGCGAAACTGCACTAATTTTCAATAGGGATCAAACGGCACAAATGATTAGACTTTGGTGTTGATATAAAGAAAATTATGGCCTCAAAACCAATTTGAATTTTTCGTTATCGTTGCCTTGCTTGGCAGAGGTATGCGCTCTCAGAGTGCTCTAGTTACATTATGTACGTTTGGGGGGGGGGGGGGGGGGAAATGGGNGGGGGGGGGGGGGGGGAGGGAAATGGGCTCAGGCATCAGGTGCTGACGTACTGGTGCCACCGAGCGTACAAGTATAACACATCAGAAAACGCCTTCACTGCCGTTTCGTCGAAGTTGCGATGCTTATATAACGTGTAAACGAACTGTGTTAGTTAAGAGCATTTCTCTTGGTATGTAAAGTGGACTTGGCAGTTCATCTTCATACCACCTGTTTTTGCTGTTTTTACTGGCAATATCTGCCTCATAAAGAATAAGAATAGAAGTAAGACTGGTAATCCTAGCAAGAGTATCTGATATCTGATTCCATTAGCAAATTAGGATCAGTGTCAGAGTTATGTAAAAGACTATGTTGGACCTCATCTGTTGCTTCTTTGTAAGCATCAGCTACGTAATCAAGCTCTTGAAAGCTCAATACGTTGTAGTGGATATAAAATTATTTCGCATAATTATTGTTATCCCCTTTCGTTGTATGAGAAATTGACTGCTTGCTGAGTATCTGGCAACAATTGCGCTGAGTAAAATAAAAGTCAGTAGAAATAATGGATGCGCTCCACTGAGTGGCGAAATTACAACTTCAAGACTTAACTTGTCCCGAACTTCAGGCAGTGGCGTTGTCTTCACCAGTCTGATTACCGATGCAAGTGTTAGAACTAACTCGATTACGTTGAGTAGGCTAAAAACGTCACAGAGCGAGAGCGAGCTTTTGAAAGTCTCAAGTTTAAGCCATGAAGGAATTTGACTGAAACCCGATTCAATGGGTCGAAGCCAGCGCACCTGCATGAAATCCCTGATAAGTGAAGCTTCGAAGTCTTAGTATAATTTAGCTCGCCGCTTGTTTACAAAGAGCTGTCACGAGAAAAACTAGCGAAACACACTAGTACGTTTTAGAGCTCCGCTCAGTGCCTGACACCTACGCCTAGTAACGCTGCTAGGGTCGAGTTCTCAGCTAACCCGGCATTCGCGATTCAAACAGAGCAGTTTGTTGAAGTGCAACACCAAATTACCGCTTAGGAGCGTGTCGTTAATGTGTGCATTCGTATAGAAAACAAATCGTTTTCATGGTTTTGTTGTCCGTTATCTGTGGGCTCTTATTTAAAATCTTTTATTGTATCGCTAACACTTAATGCACAGATGTATACTTTATGAACACTTTTAGAACTACCCAACGTTGCTATAAGTGTTAAAGAGACACCATTTTATGGACTTCTTCTTGCGACGAGTTTCTTTAGCATCCATTTTGTGGCTCAGTACCTCTGTCAGAGATACTGGAGTTACGGTTATCATTGTAGGCCTAGGTTTGGACACCCAGCTCCAGTGACCCACCCTCCCCCAAACAAATTAGAATCGGAATAGTACGTACTGCGCCCTTCACTCAAGTGTGTTTAATGCAGTCTGAAATAGAGTCGCCTGGCACCGCTGACGTCACAGGGCACCCCTGCCCCCCCCCAATTCTGCTAGTTCTTGCGTGGTTACCAATAAGTGTTCTTGAATTCTGCCTGGTGCTGCCCAGACATCTTCACTGTCTCATCGCTGCTGCGAGTTGTGAAAAGCTCTGTTGACTTCTTTTTTTTCTTCGTCTGATCCCAACACGATGAAGAAGATACAGTATAAGGCGCCGTGTCCGACATTAAGTCTTCGAGGTTTGACTTGTCTTTTACTTCAAACAATTGCTCAGTTTCAACTCGCTGAATCGAGTTTCAAGCTTTGACTCTGGATTGATTTCCCTTGAGAGCTGTAAAAACTTAATATTACTCCGTAAAATAGAGTTGTCAGCACGTTCAACGTCATCAGCACATAAAGTATGATTCAAAACGATGAAGTTAACGCTTCACTTAAAAGTTTGGGCTAAGTTAATTCTAGAATCCTCACTTTTGCCTGCCAATTGAAACTTCTCATAATCCCGCAGCACAAGATAGATCAGATAGTTGGCAGTAGACGAACCAGCCGGCCCATTCTTATGGAGCATCCGGGACCTACGCTCCGGCCTTCTATTATCTATTGCCATTACGTAAAAATCATGGATATAACTGGTGAAGGAAGCACAATCAGTGGCTGCAGATTTGTGGAGCTCGGGCTAATTAAATTTGATCTTACTCAGTTGTGTAGACTAAAACTCTCACGGGGCGTAAGTTGAAGTAACTGTCGGATTGTTCCTTTATAAACGAAAATGTTTGAGGATAATGTTACGAGAAACCTTTGGCTGTGCTATAAAGAGAATACCAAAATAAATTCTCAGCACATGTGACAGCTGTAATTAGCTTTTAGCTATGAGATGCAGTTTCATTCATGCCTGGATTTACACAGAGATTATAAAAATAGTAACTCTATTAATCTGTTTCCGCAGATTTTATTTATATCTTTCGTACTGAACTCTTTACATAATCTTTATGTTAATGCAGGATTACTCTTATTCCTCTAGACATAGACACTTACTTACAAGTAGTACGTTATTCTCTCCACCGAGAGTAAATTAAGTGTCATGTACGATTCCCGAATCCTTCCTACAGGATGGGGATAGTTGTGTATACTGTATACAGAATATTCTAGGTGTTGTCTGTTCAGCCTTATGACCTGCTTCTGCTGAAGTTCTCAAGTTTAAATCAAATTGGGTATTGCTCTACAGAAACGTGAATGAAATGGAATTGAGGTTCATCAACTCTCTATTTGTTCATAAAATCTATGACATATCCATATAATGTTAATATATTTGGCATATCTAAATAGACTTGATGGAGAGTAGTTTTATTGACATTTTTGTTAAATTATTAGCCCTTCAGTATAGTCACACAAATTACTATAAATTAAGTAGTGTCAACTTTTAAATCGTCAATGAATCCTGTTCTCATGTTTACACAGGCTATAGTCGATATCATATCATATTTATGCAAGCATTGCAAAATAAATCTTATAGCATATTACAAGAGATGAATTCTACCTTTGCATTCTACCTACGTTTTCGGAAAAGTAAGCTAGAAAACGAATTGTTCTTTGCTTCGCTAACCAAATAAGTTAGTGTAATAATTATGGACAGCATAAGCCCCTACAAAATTTTTGGTAGCCTCAGAAGGTGATTTACGATTTTAGCTGCCGAGGCTACCAAGAAATTAGTTAGGGGACCATGTTTGAGACACCTTTTCTATTTTTGTCCATAAATATTCCATTAGTCGGTCCATCCTCTATCAGACTCTAAAACACACACATCACACGTCATGAGCAATTAAGAAAAGTAGCATGTTGACAGAAGCGATAGATGAAAAGTGAAATTTGCTGGAGTATTACATTAAAAGTTGAGCAATTTACTTGTCCATTGATATGAAAATATATACGTTTATCCCACAGTGGCAGGATGTTAGCGTGTTGGACTCTCAGACGCAAAGTGCGGTAGAACGAACCTGTTTACGCTGTCACGGGGTACTGACCCTAACCAGCAATGGGGATAGCCGGAGAATAGCAACTATCTCATGAAAGTCCTATGGCTCTGACGTCATACTTCTGCCAAACTGTGGTCTAGTGCAGCTGCGCTTTACTCTAAGGCTAGCACGAATCAGTGTGTGTGGCTTTCCCAATTCGGGGGTGTGAGCTACACCCCAATTTCCTTAAAAGTTGGGAGCAACCAAAAATTCAAAATTCTATCATAAAAACGCAATGGTTGAGGCTGTAGGTAACGTTGACCTGCTACTTTGAACCGCAGTTTGCATTCTGTTGGTGCCCGAGTGAGTTCAGAGTAGCAAATCCCAGCAGGTTTGAGCTATAGTATCTATAGTTTCCTATCTTGCTTGAATTCCATGTGTTAACTTATTTTTGGCTTGTGATGCATCTTTGATTTCCCTCTGCCCAACAAAGTCTAATCGCTTTTACAATTGCATATGACGTCACAGAAGCAAACGCAAGTCGAAAGCACCGGAGATATTCTGAATTCGCTGTACCATCAACTTTTACCGCAAAAGACCGTTTAGTCACCTTTGCAACACTCTAGTGCTATCCGTACGGGCTGCTGATGATAGTCAGATGAACACGGCTCTTCAGCTAAGCGTTTGAATACTTTGCTGTGTTTTTTTAAGTAGTACAGAAGCTCAAAGCTTCTTGAGTTCTTATTTACGTCAAGTTTGAAGAGATATAAAAAAATTCACTATTCAACTTTCTGAAGACCCTGACTTGACAGCCAACATTTTACTTTTTTGTATAAGTATGCAGCTGTGTTAAGGAGAGTTCAGGTTAGCTAAGGAAACTCGTAATTTAACAATCGTGTGAAACCGCCCGTAAGTGCAGAAAGTTTAAGCGCATCTTATGTCTCTTTGTGCACAGGAGGTGGTTGCTTGGTAGAGCCCAGCGAAGAGGAGGACCCATTGTGTCTGGCCAATTGCGCTTCTTTCTTGTTAATTTTGCCTCCATTGAGATACCGCAACTTGGGAAAGTGGTGCAACACATCTGATCTGCAATGTTAGAAGTGGTGACAATTGAGAAATTACCCTCCGTCAAAGAAATTGTTTTTTGCTGTGTGTGTAAATTTTTTGTCAGTTTGTTAGTTTCTCTGTTGTCTATCACTATGGTAACTTAGAAGAGTTATGGATAGATTTTTACGAAATTTTCATGGATTGTTAGGCATGTTAGGAGTAAGAGATAACTAACTTTTGATGAAGATCCGTTCAATCGTTTATTTGACTGCTCTTTTTTTTTTGCTTAGAACCATAACTCAAAAGTTATGAACGAATTTTTTTGAATGTTACATGAATTGTTAGGTATCTCACGAAAAGTAAATGACTAAGTTGCTGTGATGATCTGTTGGTTCGTTCGTATGTTTATCTCTGTGTTTGAATTTATGTATGTTACCAAATAACTCACAAGTTATGATCAGATCTTTATGAAATTTACAGGCATTTTTAAAAATGTTAAGAGACATAAATGATCAAAATTTAGTGATGATCGCTTGTTGAGTTGGACTACTGTTAGCCAGAATTTTTGTAAGCAACATAGCTAGTTTTGAACAGATCTTCAAGCAAATTACACAACCTGTTATTACTGTCAAAAGGCGCAAGCGGTTCGATTTCGGTGCTGTTACAAAGAATATCATAGTTGCAGAACCAAGTTGGAATTTTCCTTGCTGTAGCTTTGCTTGGCGGAGGTATGCGCTCTCAGAGTGCTCAAGTTATGTTTAGTACAGAAAGCTGCCTTTTTTTGGCTATCTCAACCAAATGTGTTTCACTACACTGTTAGCACACATTCACTAGCGAACTCTATACGCGTCATGATGTTAAAAGTACTTCTCGGAATATACTCTAGAAAATAAACAATATAAGTACATTTAGAGATGTGTTGAGAATACGTTGCGGGAGTGTACGCATGGAATGTTACAAGTAGAATCTCTCGCTAACTTTTCCATTGAAAAAGCTTGTGCGTGTGTTACAGCCCGGGACATTTGAATATTTACTAAATTAATAATAAGTTGCGTGATCTACATTCTACAAAAAAACTTCATGGCAATGTCCTGTGCAAACTTGACTACATATTTTGCCAAGCACCTGCTTCGACAGCTGGACAAATATAAACTCAAAATTCGCTGCCAATGAATTAATTGAGCCATGAACTGAGGGGTCTGTTGTCTCTCTGAAGGGATACTTGGGCTAGCTGTCATTTGACGACATAGACCAGTAACTATGGAATCCATTAAGTACTTACATCATTTACTGATTGCGTCATTAACTAGTTGAAACAATAGCTACTTTGTCCGATACCTGCTTAAACCATTAACTACGCCACTTATGAACTCCTTGAACCATTAACTCCACTTACCGCCCAATACCTATCTGAACCATTAACGACGCAGCGTATTACCTACATCAACCATGCACTACGCCGCGTACTAGTTACTTCAACTATTAAGTACGCCGCCCGTTGCCTACTTAAATCATTTACCATAATCCTCCCAAAACGTATACTTCAACCGCTAACCACACCTCCCGTCGATTGCTTAATTCTTCAACTACGCAGATTGTTGACGTATGTGACCATTCACTGTGGTGTTTTGAACACACGGAATGCTGTCTACTGCCTGCTGCAGCCATGTATTGCCAAAGTCTATCTCTCCCACCTCTACCTGTGCCAGCCCGGCGGCGCACCTGAACTGACGGTTGCGGTTTTCCATGACATCCGCAGTCTCGGGGTGACCAGCGCCGCACAGCAGGTCCGGACTGGCGGCGTTGCTGAGCATGCTGAGGTAACGCAACTTAGGGCACGCTCGTTGCAAGTTGCGCAGCAGCTCCTTAGTGTTGCTGAACTGCCCATGAATTAATGCATGTATTGGGACGAAAATGAAGCTGAAAATGGCAATTTAGTAATGAAAGTGTTTATTTAATTCCTGGGAGCTAACGTTACCTTCAATAATTAACCTATTTATTTTAAGAGGCAAAAACCATGCAAACTCATTCGGTTTTATGGATTACCACGCTTGCCTGCTACTGAGGGGACGCTATAGTATTATGATGCTGACTGTGGAGAACCTTCCAGCCACGCTCCACAACCAACAAACACTGGGGGTTAAAGTCTGGTGAGCTAAAAGACTACGCATCTTTTGGTAAGAAAAAAAAAAAGGTTTTCGTCAAGTGCTCCTGCAGAGCTATTGATCCATGGGACGGCACAGAGTCCTAAACAAACATGAATATCTTAGGATCGTAATGCATTTTAACCAGTATATCAACACTTCACTAGATATTATCAGATGTTCACAATAAGTGAAGTCGGGAAGTCCCGCCTTTACGCAAAGATAGAGGGCCTCACTTCCCCGCCGCCTGCATCGACTCTTAACACAATAGCAGGGGCAGGATTTTTACTTTTCATTAGTGTCCGCACTTCACAGTAAATTTGTCTGCGTTTAATCTAAAATTTTGACGACCGGGTTCCTCACCCACAAGGCCGCTTTTTCTTTCGCAAAAATTGTAACATCTTAGCAATGATTTTTTATTTTTTTTTTTCCAAAAGCATCTGGCATATTGCAGCACAAACTACCTTTGAAATTGAATCAGCCATGAAACTGTTGAGGGGCTTTCTAACGAGAATGCTTGCTATAGGCATGACGCATCGCTCGCAAACCCTGCAGTGATCCTGGTAATTACCTCCGCTAAGGAGGTTATGTTTTCGTCGTGTTTGTCTGTCAGCAAGATAACTCAAAAAGTTACGAACCGATTTGGATGAAATTCACAGGAATTGTTAGGTATGTTAGGAGGAACAAATGATTAACTTTTGGTGAAGATATGTCCATCCGTTTGTTTGTGTGTTTGTCTGCCTCATTTTTCTCAATGCCATAACTCAAAAAGTTATGAATGGATTTTGATGAAATTAACATGAGTTGTTACGTATATAACAAAAAGTAAATGACCAAATTTTGGTAATGATCCGTTTGTTCGTTCGTTCGTTTGTCACTGTTTTTAATTTTATGCTTGTTAGCACAATAACTGAAAAAAATAATGAATGAATCTTTATGAAATTTATAGGGGTTGTTAGTAACGTTGAAAGACATAAATGATTGAATTTTGTCGCAGATCGGTTGATTCGTTTGTATGTTTGACTCATGTTTGTCATACCGTTTGTTAGCAGTATTACTCAAAAAGTTATGAACGGATCATCAAGAAAAATGCAAATTTTTGCAAATTTTAGAAACCCTCTTTATCCATAAACTGAAACCCGACATGAACACAAACAACAGTGTTTATCCCTTGACATTAGTGAGCATTTTCCTTTTAGTAAACCTGACCGATCATGTTTATATTGCTAGTTCAGATTTAGCACAAGAGTGTTAGCCTACTTCTGACTTCGTATTTTCAGACCTGATTATGGAGCAGGCCTCCGAAACGTTTTATTAATATGACCTAAATTTTAGCTACAGTCTTTGTTTTCAACTTCTTAATTAATTAGCGAGTAATTGGCATTTCCCAGTTTTTGCAGCATTGTTTTATGTTACGTGCGTACTCGTACTGTCCTCAATAAGTACTGTAGAGATAAAAATAAACCTTAATGCAAAAAACAGCGCAAATTATGTAACAAGTTATCTGCATTAATATTGGTGCACCATGCACTAGGTATGTAGTGCGCTGACAGTATCTTAATGTTATCTTGTACTAGCATAGAAATATAGCAGTAAAGTATATTTTTGCTCATTTGCCAGTAATCTACGCTGACTTCAGAAATGTCCACGGTTGCAGTCCACGTTCAGAAGACCTGCATGGTAACACTAATGCAATTTATCATGTCACAGATCGAGATCAGATACAGATCTATGAAGCCTTGCGAATTCACAAAAATAAATTTAAGTTCAATAGTAGCGCACTTGACTTTGCAGCATTGAACTTATTTTCTCGCATAAGACAGAGCCCACTGGCGGCAACATCGCCGTAACGTAATTCAGTCCTTCATATGGCCGGATCGGTTTTCCTTTGTGCCTCCGCCACCCTCCACCCTTCGTTTGACGTTAAATTGTGGAAGCCTATAATGTTACGCAATTTCGAATAGTGTTTTCTTTTCTGGCGATCTAATAAACTAGCTAAAAGTAGTACCTTTTGTTACTTAGTTTTAGGATGCAGTACTTTTATAGGTAGTCGTTTTGTGCTAGGCGTATTTCCGTGTGAATAGTGCAATGAAGATAACTTTTATAGTCAATTTTGATAACTTCATCTTTTACTAGGTTCAGCGTGAGTACTGATGAGTTGTGTATCTATTGCAGCCTGATGGTACTTGAAATGCATCGAAACGTTGCCTTGGTTGATATTAAATAATGGAAATAAATCAATTCTTATTAAGCTTAACGCGCAACGAATTATATTATCTTAGAAAGAAAATGAGATCAAGACTGACACAGGCTCCGGTATGTATTCGAAACACTTTCTAGGCAGCTCGCAACGTTGATTTTTCTTGAACAAAAAAAAAACTGCTGAACTCATTTGCCGCGCACAGCAATCCGGTAATTTTCTTTCTAGCAGACGAGACGCTAGGATTACCGCTTACAATTAGAGGCTAGCGCTCCAATTACCAAATGCTTACTCCCTTCATCCCACTCGAGCGCAGCTTCAAGTAACACCAGCCTCGGTCTTCCCGCAATTACCCTCCCTGCCCCAGAGCTGCATATCGATTTCCCTTTATGCCAAAGTTCCTTTTGGAACAGCTTTGGCTGACTCACCATATTTTTGTTGATGGAGAGGCTGTTCAAGTAGGGCATAAATGGCCACAGCGCGCCGTCGCTCAGCTGGTTGTTGTCCAGGATCAGCTCTTCCAGGTAAGGAAATCTTTCCAGTCCGTTAAGGGACCTGGAAAAATCGGTATAAAAATGTCCGCTTAACTTTGGGTCTCTAAGAATAAAAATTCTGAGAAATTTTGCCCTAAAAAGTTCTTCTGTTCTAACTCTATAGCTTTCTTAAGCTAATAGTCATTTTTCAAACAGAAGCAATTGTCTCTACCAGTGTTTCCCATTGGGGGTGCATATGAACCCACGGACCCCCTGGGGCTGACGCACGGTCCTCTACTTGTTCATGACGTTTGAAGCTTCTGTGGCAATATTACATTGTTTTTATCCCATAGATAGTAATAATTACAGAATATTTTGAGGTTATAGGATTAAAAATATAAGTTTAAGTAGCTTATAATGATATTTTACATCGAATTATTGAAATTGAATAATATTAGCTATGGTCTAGTCACCCCAAAATGCTTTAGCTCGTTCTGAAAAACTTAGCTTTTTCTTTTTTAAAAACGGCGAGAACAGTAAACGCTAGCCATTGTTCAATGCAAATAGTCATTTTGGCGACTCAAATTAAATTCAAGAGAGTTAAAGGTGAACACTCGCTGTATGTGAATAATGGGCTGTCCTGAGATTGGGATATCAAGTGACTGTGACATGAATAATTATATGTTTGGGCGTATGTTGTGAAGCCTCTGCCGTTCTGTATTAACTGAAAAGCAATAGCCTGGAAGCCATTGACATCTATAATACTCATTCAGTACGTAATATGCAAAGTTGATGCCATTTTTATGGCGGAGTTCCGTGTGCTTCAGGGCGGTTTTACAGGGGGTCCGTGGAAAACTTGCCTAACCATTGGTCTATACTGATGCCAGAAGCTACACACAACAACGCTGTATGCTACTCAGCAGCGGCCAGAATGTATCCACAACCAGTAGTGCCCCAAGCACAGCACATTAAGACTGAGCTAGTCTAGCAAAAGAATCGTGGTCTGGATGGTGCAACAGCGTTTCTATTCTACATGACGATATCAGTTCAAAGCAATCTGAGATCCAGCATTATCCAATATGGCAGATCGAGATGCCACAACGGTTAAAGAAAGTAGTATCGGCACCAACCCTGGACCATCCCAGAATGCCTATACACCTACTAAGTACTGCTACATCATTGAGCCGACCCTCCAGCACTACATACTTAATTGGAATGGTACCTATATTGATTAAGCAGTTCAGCAGAGGTTTTATCTACCTGCACCGGCCTGTGCCACGAGATAACGAGGCGAGCAGTGCGAAATCGCTTACTGAATTAGCGTTATTACCACACGCTGCCGCTCCAATCCAGTCCCCATTTGCAGAATTGGAAGTGGAGTTAGAAACAATGAAAGAGAGTGAACTTTGGCCCGACTTTGTCAGACTCATTCATTTGACGCTGATTTCGCGAAAACAAAAGGCGTGTTTGATGGGAGCACTGCAATTGAGATAAGCTAAGCGGCGTAGCTTTAATTTGTCAGAAACCTCAGTTTTGATCCTAGAAATTTCTATTTTCGATTGAGTTTCAGGCATTTCTCCCAAACCGGTTTAGCTTGGGACAACCTCAAGCTCAACGTGCCTGACAGTTGTCGAGCAGAATAAAGTTGTGATAAGCAATTTGAGTGCTGGCGACTCCAACATTCATGAAGCTTCGAATAAGTTAAGCTAATCGGATAAATATTACGCTCTCACATTGTTGCACCAACCAGCCAGTGTTATTTCTCTTGGCCACCAGTGGAGGATTTAAACGACTCATGGAGAAATTTCTGAAACGAAAAGTTTATTGTACTTTTCAAGAGATAAATCGACACGAACCGCTACGAAAATTTTGCGTCCATCGTAAATGCCGATGGTAAAGTTTTCTATATTTTTCTTACTTCTACATACGTTTAAATTCGCAACGACGAATATTGTGGTGCGATATTCAGAAACGTTAAGTTGTAGTCACGGTTGCGACAACGTAGTCGGACAATACGTTTGCTGGTTTTGCAACGATTGTGGTTCGTGTGCATGGGATAAAAGTTTTATTAGAGTCTACTGAAGAGATCAATAGTAGGTTATTTGAAAACTTCCATTGATATCGATTATGGAAGTCGCTACATAGCGCATACCGACAATTACGCGCTGTTATCAATTTCTTTGATATTGCAATTGAATCCACTTAGTCGCAATCCCAATTTCATACAGTGAAACGATAACAGTAATAAGACTACTGAGGTATCGTCACAATAGAAGATTACTGAGGTATCGTCATCAAAGGCTGGATTTTAGTTACTTAGTGCCCACCACTGCAGTAAAAATAGTGAAAACATTAAGGGAAAAACGCCAGCCTTTAGTCAAAAGGGTTTTAAACTCTCTAGTGGTTATACATAGGTACCGATTTCCTCTCCCAAGGGGTTCATATTTTTGCAGTGGTTGATCGCTCTGTCTGTCTCTGTCTGATCATCATAAAAATCATAGGAACTCTTAAAAATGTTACGAGCAATAATGATGATTCAATTTGGATGATGACCCGACAGAACTCCTGGATTCTGAACCATTTCGAAATTTTCCTCACCATTGTGTTGCTTGGCAGAGTTTTGCTATCTCGGAATGTTTCTTTCTCTAGCTATAAATATCTTCCTAACCTGCCTTGCAATGTGTATATACAGTATGTGTGTAATAAACCAATTATTGAACCGACGATGTAAGCATGTCGGGCTTTCTCAGCCCGAAACCAACCAAATCTGGAGTGCGAATGAAATTCAGTACAACACCACCAAGTCTGGACGGATACACCTGCAGACATATTGAAAACTATACATCCTCGAGGATATTTTCTAAGGGCTGTAATGAAGTTCTAGTTCAATAGTTCAATGTTTTACTTTAGTTCACCATGAGAATATCCATTTCTCATAATATTCTCTGCATAGAAAACGGCCTACGGCTCAGCTGTCTTTAACTTGCATTTTACCTCATTCCCTGACCTGCCCTAATAGAGAAGTCGTGTGCTGGTAGCACAGTGCCCTTCTCCCTGTTCCTCCACTGCCGATGTCCTTTATTATTTTCCTTTTATCTTGTCGCTGCTAATAAACTTCTAAATGGTCGTCAGACAATTATTAATCACTGCAACACCCTTGAAACCTTGCATTAAAGTCTGCTTACTGTTACTAGTTCATTATTGAAGTCTTATTTTGCTATCAACATCAGTATTACAGTACATTCTTGCAGCCTAACAAGCACGTTATATCTTTACATGATAGAATTTTCTCAGAGAAGTAAATGTAGTTCGGCGTAAGCTCCGACATGAAGAAATATTTTCATACTATGACTAATAACTCTATATTTTTAAAATTTCCTCTTGCAAGGACACACTTTTTTTGGACGAAAAGATTAAAGAAAAAAACTGCCTCAGCAGAAAGGCGCACTTGATGTTGTGGAAAGATAGCTTCAAGATTTTTAAAAATCCATCAAACTGATATACCGTATATAGAAGACGTGTTTATGAAAGTTATTTCATGGTAAATAATTTAAATTGTATCCAGCATTAAACAAATATAAATTTTGTAGTTTAATTTTGAAGAATAAACGGTTTCCAAATAATTGCGTAATTCTGAAGGAAGCGTCACCTGCTACGGGTAGTCACTAATGTGGTTAGGTTAGCTTTGCGTTAGCATTTCTCCACAAGTAAATTCAAACTCAATACATAAAGTGCATCGAGAGCAGTTCTGAAATGATCAATGAATAAACCGGCGCTCCGTGGGCGACTGCTGCAGCGAAGTTACTGCGTTATTGGAGCTGTGATACATCTACCGTAATGCATCTACTGCGTCACTAGTCAGGTGACTAGAACAGGGATTTCAGTAGGATAAATCATAGAATTTTTTACTAAAATAAGAAAGAAAAAATTACAATGATGAAAGCTTAAAACATAATAATAACAACTGTATTGTAAATACAATACAAATTAGCCATTAATACCACCCCTTTAATTAAGGGAAGAGCGAAGTTAGCAGCAAGGCTCACTCGAATCTGTTTTGACCTTGCATGAACTTCTTCAACGCCCAGACTTAATTAAGGACAGTAAATCTTGGCCGATGTCGCTGCATAAAATGCTAAGAGAACAAGCAGCAGCAGCAGCAGCAGGACTCACTTGATGTTGTTATACGACAGATCCAGCCGGCGGGCCTGGCAGCCGTAGGTGGTGCCCAGCACAGCCGGCACCATCTCGCAGTTGTTCCCCACGAAGCACAGCTGCAAGTGTAACAACATCAGAGGGTATTCAAATCAAACCGATTTTAACATATAACGTACCGTACACAGCACGTACCTCGCTATGTAATGCGTAGGGTAAAGAGAACACGAACTAATCCTTTCAGAGGCATCTCGTCAATAGAGCTATATACTCTTACATCGATATAATTTAGTCCATTCTGACAAGAATCTTCCGCTTCTTCTGGTCGGGATGTTCAACACATCGGTACGTGAACGTGAAGCACAGCTATTGCAGTAACACCACTTACGTGCACCTGAGAAGTTGTGACTGAATGCTTAAAGTATTTAGAACGTTCACTTAGCTGGATTTAATCATAGATATGCTCCTAACTTTAAAGTTGATCGGAACAGTCGTAAGTGCCACTAAGTTAACAGCTGTTTAACTAAAATAGCAATAAAATAATTAATATACACAACAATATTTTATAATTTTGAGCTTTTCGCTCGATTAGAGTTGGATTCATGATAATACCTAGAAGTGTGTTCGGTGCACCTACCACCCTCAGCCTACAGGCATTTCATCAGACGACAGAGTGAACTAGTTCAATGCTTCAGGGTATTCATAGTTCATAATGCTGCAGTCAATGCCCCTTGGCATTTATGAAAATGATCACCGTCTGGTGTAAGCTAAAATGCCACTTTAACAACTGGGCAATTACCTTCATTTACTAGCTATTTATAAGAGTAATTCTCATCAATGGACTTGCTGTAATAAATGCTAATGCTCAAGACAGACAGCTGTTACGTAAATGGTATATTATGCCCGGCTGCAGACGATAGTCTTTCGTACTGTGTTTTCACTTCACAGCGTTCGAATGTGTTGCTGTGCCTGCGCAAACAACAAAAACGAGTACCGCTTTCTGAGACAACGTTTAATAAAAAATAAAAAAAATGAAAAAACACAAGACGCTGCACTACTGATACTTGCCAAGCCAGCGCATATGACGGTAAACATTTTATCGAAACTATTGGTTGGCCCACAGTTGTGTTTGCAAGGACAGCGCGAAGTATTCGAACGCGGTGAAGTGAAAACACAGTTAGACCGTATAAAATTAGCACCGTATTTGAAACTGTAATATGTCATTCTTTAGCTCGAAATTTTCAAGATTGTTTATCATACATGAGAAAACTGTAAAACAAGAATACAAATTATTCAGAACTGTGCTACTTCATTAGTTTATATCGGGTTAAAATTAACTTTCCACTGGTGTCAATGAAGAATATAATGGTAAATCTTTTCCCTTGCGTTAGCTTTAAGAATGGCACTTATATGGCGATGACACACGCTAGTCAAAAGAACGAATATCGTCATTTTTTCGCCCGAAAGTTATGTTTAACTCTTCTTAGCACAGCTTTGATATTGCCAACAAATGGTGTAAAAATGTTTACCGTCAGTTCAGCAGTTTACTCCTCGAATCCCGCTAGTTACTTTCGAACATATCATTATATCTGGAGGGATTTGTAATTCAGAATTGTTGCAAGTGTGTGCTACTTATATTTAAAAGGGCACATTAACATATTCGGACGAAAACATGATGATACTTGTTTTTTGACTAGCATGTGGCATCGACATTGTAAGTTGTACTGTAGCAGGAAAACTGGCACCATCCAATTAGAATGTGAATTGCTGCAGTTGGGATTATTTCCCTTGTAATAAATTGTAGCCTATAGTTCTTCATCACTAAAGTTTGGACTTTTTATTAAATTGGGGTGGAATCAAGTTATCCATTTATTGCATAAGGAATGACTGATAAAGCCGAAACGAAACAAGAGTATCAACTTGAGTTTCACCCATACAGACACCGATCAGCTGTTGCTCCAATGTTTACATAGCCACTCTACCTGCATTTGTAACGCGCTTTCCTATTGGCTGAGCGAGCCTCACGGCAATTTTTCAGCATGCACTCGTAGAAGCCTTTACGTTCACTTAAAACTGCTGTGAACATCTCATCGTACGACTGACGCAGAGAAACGTTAACGTAGTCATTTACGTTTGAAATTGAGCTGTAACTTTACGCATACTTGGCGAACTTTTAAACATCCGGACCCTGTCCTGAACTTCTGCGTCGGGCATTTGGATAGAGCATAAAACGGCTAACAACTTAATATTGTGATGTAAGACTGAGTTTTCTGACTTCTCAATCGCAATGTTATTGCGATTTCCGCCTGAAGTTTTATTCAAGAGGTCGAATCCGCCACAGTTCAACTGCAAATAGGTTAAAATTAGTTGACGCAGAAGCAGAAGAAAATACTGATTACCTCAAGTTTCAGGGCGTCGTGCTTGGGCGACTTGTACGTACTGATGCACAGATGGGACGACATAATCTCTCGGGCAGCACCTGCACACAATGTTTCGCTGCTCGAACTCAGTCAGACTCAATATTCTGTTTGACGCAGCCTCTATCAGCTACGGCACGTTCGGTTAGGCCCTGAAATTAAGCCTTTGAGGCTTGACTTGCCCGAAGCTTCAGACAGAATGTTTGGTTTTGCAGCATTGAATCGTGCTGCAAATTAGGACAGACCGATTTTACGGAGCACGATTCTTTAAATTTCGAGGGCCAGCGATTTGAGGTCAGTGCCTGCAGATGAATGTAACATATCGAAACCCGTGCACCTGCCTGGAGCTTCAAGTAAGTCAAGTCTCAAAGAATTAATTTCAGAGCCCAAACGAACGTGCCCTAAGTTAGCGGCAGGAATATTGGCTATAGCTTCTGGCACTGCTTGCTACGCACCGAGGCGCGCCTCACAGCCAGGTTGCGAACTACTCACATGCTGAGAGAGAGTCCAGGTGTGGGTGATAAGAACGGATTGGGAGAGTGAAAAACTTTATTTTAGGGGGTGAACCAATCCCATGAGAAAACTGGTAGAGACGCTGTAAGGGCGTCGGGACCCACCCGGCCCGGGACCCACCAAGTCCGGATGGATATCTGCGCAGTGAAAACTATACATCCTCTCGGATACTCCGCGGGCTGCATAAAACATGTCTTAGCTAAATTCAGTGGCTGAATGGCTAGTGAACTGCGTTGGTTGTCTCGAGGTCAAATGCTCGTTTCCCAGCTACAGCGGCGAAGTCTTGCGATACGGTTCTAAATGAGTTTTTTTAACTTTCAAAAACTGCAGCTGGCGCTCTGATAACTTTCAGCAGCAAAAACAAAAACAAATACCTACTCCAAGTGCTTCTAAATAATTTTTTCTTATTACATATTAAGCAATATTATCGCTACCATGAATCCATTATGGTTAGGGGGATACATGGAATATGTGAATACTCGCACCTATCGGTGGAATGACATAGGAAGTCGTGTGTGTCAAATGTGTGACTGGGGTGAGGATGAAAGTGTAGAGTATTTGATCTTGGAGTGTGCAGCATATTCGCAAGAACGAGAGGTGATGATGGAAGGGATCCTGGAAGAGTGGGGTGCACAAGAAGGTGTGGTATATGAGAGAACAGGCCTGGAATGGTTGACTCGAATGCTTGGAAGTGATGGAGCGGCAAGTGTGAGGGTGATTAAGTGTGTCAAGGAGTACCTGGCAAGGGTGTGGGGTAAGAGAGAGGTGGCTACTAGAGGTAGATACTTTGAACACTGATTGGGGAGTTCTTGACTTCTTTGGGCTCCACTGTGAGAGCTGGCGTGGTTTGGGTGTGGGTGGTCTTGTTTTTTGTTTGTGAATTGATGGGTGTCTGTAATTGGTGTGGATACCTCCCTGGTTTGGCTGTCCTGCACGGGGCCTGTCTGGGCCTGGGGAGCTGCAGAGTTGAGTTGCAGTGTCTTGAATAGTCGAGTGACCCGAGCAGCTTTTGCTCCCGTGTGTTTGCTGTGACCAGACGCCTGTGGTGGCAAAACATGTATTATTTAGAGCTATGCAGGTATATCGATCCAAAGATATGATGTTGCGGGTTTGTATATGCCCTCTTGCATATCGCCCTGCAAATGGAACTGCAACATTATGGAGTTGATTGACTCAAGGCTTATTCGATCCACGCACTGCATATGATAATATATACTCCACTGAGCTTTAATTATACCGGAACTTCAATCTTGAGCTTTCAATTTGCTCGTTGGATCGAGCTTTATGCGGTAATGGCATATTTATTATGTTTGAATCGTCAACCATTTAAAGTGTCTTTTCTTTGCAATTTTAACATCAAATGCGATCGAGCGTGGCTTATTGAAACTCCTTGCTGAAGATTTGGAGAAGTTACAAATAGCTAAGACGCTAAGGGATCGTAAAGTGCAAATTACGCATAACCTGAAACAGACGAAAGTGTCTCTAGTCGACTGCCTAAACAAATGAAACTAGAGTCCAAGTGAAAACACACAGACCGTAGTTTGGCCAACTCTACCACAAGAGTCTACATGCTACATCTGCAGCAAACCACAAAACAACCAGCCTCAATAGCAGCCAAACAGGCAGCTGCTGGCCACTGTTGGATACACGGGATAGAGACAAAGCTGCAGCTAATATGGAAACAGCTTTCACTGCACTGCAGTGGACTGTGAACGTGGACGTTAGACAAATGCATTTTCTGCTTGTTTTTACAGGATTAAACAACGAGAGATTTTCTAATGTTCAAGGGAAGTATATGTAAACTGCAAAGTCATTGCACCATCCATACATAGTGTGGCTCATAATGATAACCATGCAGAAGTGTGATTGAAGTGTGCAGCCCCTGGTGACAAGCTGGACTTCAGGGTTCAGCATGTCCCCGTCGGGAGAAGACGGTACTAAATTTTGTGTACCTAAATAATATTTACAGCAAGCTGTAACATAAGCAGAGGAGTGAGCTAGGTGCCTCTTGCGTGTATCTGTGAGTCCGCATCTATCTGTCCGGGGGGGGGGGGGCTTGTTGGAAGCGTGCGCCAACGCGGAGATGTTGTGATCTGTCTGGGAGTTAATGCAAGCCATATACGGATGGAAGTAAGTTAAGGACACTTACGTATTTCTCAATAATTTTCAGTACCCCGTCTGGATCATTAATAGATTGTCATAAGACATAGATACTTGAAATTGCATTCCTATTAAACTTACGAACGCTAACATTCCCCGTAGGTCTCAAGTTACACGATACTATTTAGTTACAAAAATTTACACTTTGGGGGATGGGAAAAGTTAAGGACACTGAGATAGAAAAATGACGTTTTAATTATATTTGAGCAAAATAACTGAATGCCATAATAGTAGTTTAATGTTTACGATCAAGGCCAAGAGCATGTAGAACTTACACGCATCCTTGCTGCCATAATTTCGCTAAATTAGTTAGGACTTCAAAGGGTATTTTGCTCCTACATGTCTCAATGAATTCCATCAATGAATTTTATCATCAAACTATCTTCCAGTTTGAAAAGCATATGCCTTGGAAGAATGACCCATAGGTCTCCAATTAGAATCAGGTCCTGGCACTTATGGCTGGCCAATCTAGAACGTTGATATTTTGTGAGGTAAACCATTTCTTACTGTACTCAAGAGTATATATTGCAGCATTATCCTGGCGATTAATGACTTGATTTTGTTCATGAATTGAAGAAATGGCAAATGCAGAAGTGAGGTTTAAAGATTTCTTGCACTCTTGTAACCATTCGAAACCTGCTCTTAATAATTTGCGGCTAGACGTTGAGGATAAGTTTATGAGAACGATCTGTACGTTCTCGGTTGCCATTCTCTCCATGAGCTTGCAACAAAAAAAAAAAAAAATGCTCATAACGCGTCTAGATCTAACTAGTAATGATACCATATTTAAAGCAGACTTTTTTAACGCAAGAATACTTCGCTTTTCCTTATCCGAAAGTGAAGCACTCCTTCTCATGGTGTTATGTTTAATAAACTTTAAAGTTGTTTTCCACGATAAAATGTCAGTATTTACAGTTCTGCTCGTAAAAACTTTACCTGTATATGCTTGTTTAGTAATTCAACCCTGTATTTTTCAATTTTGGTGTCCTAAACTTATTTCCAATACAATAGTTTAAATTTCTGGAACATAAGGTTTCTGGAAATATTAATGGCTACATGTAATGTAATTTTTAAAGCACCTAGAATAATTTACATGAACTACAAATGGCTATGTCTAAAAATTTATTAGGATATAGTTAAACATCCTAAGCTTATCTCCACCACTTTAGCAGACTCCATGTGCCGAGATAGAATACAGACTATAAATTGGAGACCTTGAAACATTAGACCTGGAAACAGACTATCCTCTCACTTTTTCCTTACCCTCACCTCACCCCGCTCTTAAACCCCGCTTCCAAGATGCAACTAAGTAATGGAGCACCACTGTACTCCTTGGGGTTTTTTCCGCATTTTTGGAATTTCACTCTTAATTGTGGAACTTCCAGGATTGCTTTCTGAGTTTACCATAAGTATTGCTTACTAGCGTTTGAAATTCTAGATGAATTTTTATTTTTCGTCAAGACAGAGTCATGAGTGTTTGAGAACAGAGCAACTAGCTCAAGGGTTTAGTATCTTGAACCATGCAGCGGAAAACCACAGGGTGGAAAAAATTTCAGTCTAGAGCCAGGAGGCGCGGGGGGGGGGGGGGGGGGGGGGGGGGGGGGAGAGTGCACTGCCCAACAAACGTTGCATCGTAGCCATGAAGGAGCTTCTGGCCTTGTTCCGGATACCATCTCCGCCAGTGCCTGATGCTGTTCGTGTGTAGAAACATTTCTATTTTACTGCACTCTCTCGCTACATGAAAATGAAGATTATTCAAGTCTTTGCCCTAGAATCCGCTCATTTAAAAAATGTGTGAAAATATCGCAAATTGAATTTTTTAAATTAAAATATCATATTAGCAACTGAAATTAAAGTTAAATAAATGAAGTACATTTTCAAACATAAAAAGCTTTGTCTCATGTTACCGAAGTCAAAATTGGAAGAACTGCTGTTATTTCATAAATAAATGTTGTAGTTTAACTGAAACTATCATCACGGATTTAAAACTAAACTCCATAATTATAATCCGAGTAGAAAAGCTTGAGCAGCAGCGCAATTAATAAACTATCGATTGACATTTTACGGCAATGCTGCAACCCATTTCTCCGCAAGGCACTTGCAACACTATAATGTGCTGGCCAAAACATTCTCTCCGTTTAATATAAAACAAAGCTTCAATAAAAACCCAAATCCTGCTAACCGAAGTTTAACTTTGTGCTAAGGCTGACGTGTCGTCACACATAAACATTAGCAGAAATTTCTTTTGTTCATTCCCCTACAATTAGGTAGAAAATAATTTTTAAGCATCATTGTTACTTTCCTTGGCTCTTAGTTCAAGTATCACTTTAAACATCATTGTTACTTTCCTTGGCTCTTAGTTCAAGTATCACTTTAAACATCATTGTTACTTTCTTTGGCTCTTAGTTCAAGTATCACTTTAAACATCATTGTTACTTTCCTTGGCTCTTAGTTCAAGTATTACTTTAAACATCAGTGTTACATTCCTTGGCTCTTAGTTCAAGTATCACAAGCCCCTCCACCTCTCCCTTCCCTGGCCTTGTCAGTTTCAAAACTCCAATAAATTTGGCCAACTTTCACTAGGCGCTCGGCGCCATCTTAGAACTACGCAAACAAGAATGAGCCTAAAAAAAACTAACGCGGGTTACCATGGCAACGACAAAAAGAGAATGTCTCTTTGCAGCTCGCTCATGCAGAAGCTTCGTGTTTTTTCGCTTCTTTCAAAGATATTTCCCTGCGTTAAATTTATGTAGAGTGAGAGGGAATAATTAGAATTTTTTTTTTTAAATTGAACCAGCATAGCTTAAATTCACTCATCTTTTATTTTGCCCGCTCGTACTGGATAACAATATTTCTCTAGTGCGCTGGGGTGCTTTTGTTTTTATCAACCCATAATATACTGTGAGATACAATAGGCCTTCCGATATTAATTGAATTGTCATATAGCTTGTTATTTCCACATGTTTCAGTTCAGGAAACATACACAAAGCCCGTTCGAAGCTACTGCAGTGCACAGTGCAAACTGTACATTATGAAGAGCGACAAATAATCTGTTTGTAGCTTTATTTTACAAAGTGTTGCGTATTGAATTTGTGAACACAAGACGCAGCTTCTGAATTGCGACAAATTAAATCTTGTGAAACGAGTCCGTAGAGTTTGCATGACAGTCGCTATTGTTAATTAAATTTAATGATGCGAACCCGTAGACTTTGAATGACAGTCATTATTTGTATTTTTAATTAAAATCGTGCATTAAAGTCCACCGACTTCAAATACAGATCAGCACAGACAGTGAAATCTGCCTCAAGAGTACGTGGATTTAAATGCAAAATCACTTTTAATGATTAAATTTTGCCCCAGGAGTTCGCAGATTCACATATGAGATTAGATTAGATAGGCGGCAGTAGACGAACCAATAGGCCCATTCCCAAAGAGACACCAGAGCATACGCTCCAGCACTCTATGAGCTATTGCCAGGACAAGAGAGAAGAGCGAGAGAAAAAAAGAGGGGGGGGGGTGAAGAGTCCCTGCCCAAGAAACGATCTTGAATGCACGCAAGCACGTTCAAGAGCCGCTGGCATGCGGAGCTTAGAGATATCAAACTGAGTAGTTGGAGCGGGAGAGAG
>LQNS02276498.1:11734044-11758942 GCA_001587735.2 Parhyale hawaiensis
GGCCAAACATGTATTATTTAGAACTGACCAGCCATCTATGATGGTAAAACATGTATTACGTAGAGCTATGCAGGTATATCGATCCAAAGATGTGATGTCGCGGGTATGCCCATAGGGACGATCACCTTAACCTTTGTCCCATTGCTCAAACGCATTGTGGCCCATTGGGACTGCACAGAGTAACTGCCATTTGTCGAGTTACGCTGTGCCTAAAACCACTGCCTCAATGGGAGCTCCAGTGTGACGCATTGGGCGGGTTACCCAGCGCGCTGAATGCGACAGGCCTCTGATGTAGCTAGCAGCTAGCTATGTACGTTCAAGTGAAACTTTTCGGCAGCAAAGCATGCGACAAAAATCATGGAGAATTGAAGGCCACGTGACTTACTATTGCTTCGCTAGTAATTGTTCTTTTATCAATGCTCTATAACTTTAATTTAGTTGAGAGATTATTTACTAACTTACACTCATACAATAATAGTGAGCAAAGTGTTCACTACACGTCTATCAAAGTAATCAAACCAATTTGAACTTTCAATTGCGACATTATTTTGGCGCTGTAACTAGTTGTTTTTCTTTAAAAAGTGTTCTTTTGCTATTATTTTTGACAGTGGAGTGCCCTACTATGTAAAACAGTAATGTGGTGACGAAAAACAACCCATGTTAATGTAATACCCAAGAAGTCGTAGCTATGTTGTTGTACTTGATGCCGTCATCGTTGAGCTCATTCATTGGACATTCTATTACTTTATTCCTCACAAAGGGATACTTGCACGGGGAAGTGTGACTGTGTGAAAATGAATTGTTTCTCCTCCATGAAAGCCCTCGCTCACTGTATTTATAAAGCAAATGACAGGTAGGAACACAGCTGAGACGTGACGTCACATCTGAGATACAGTGGCGGGGCTGGCAACCCGACCTGAGCGTGAGTCAACCTGTTAACGTAGTTCAGCCATGGGTATATCGATCCAAAGATATGATGTCGCGGGTCTGCTCATGCCCTGTTGCGCATCACCCTGCTAATGGAATTGGTAACCCAGGGTTATCTAGCACGCTGATTACAGCAGGCATCAGGCTACACCGAAGGCGTGATTGCAACACGCCACTGTAGCTAGCTGCTAGTGCAATGCCGGCAGATTCGTTATCTTTGGCTTGAGGTTGTTCGTGGTCTAGCCTACTAGAAAATCGATCGATGTGTGTATTCAATCAAGTGTATTAGCCTATTTGCTTAATTGCATCCTGTTGTATGAATTGTGTTATTTTTTTTGTGCTTGTTTCGGTAGGCTACCACCCAGCCTCCAGGCACTCACCCCTGTTGCACGTGCACCCACGCAGTCGCTCCTAACTAGCCTACTTGTTCTGGCTGTTCACTGGCCTCAAATGAGTATAAGTAGCTAATAGTCTAGCCTAATACTCTATTAGTTAGGCTAGCTACCCACCTAGGCTACGATTTCAACATTCAGATGAAATATTGATAGGCTAGTTAGAGCCTTAACTAGGAAGATTTTTGTGGTACAGATTGGATTCATGAAATACCTAGCCTAAATATAATTCAATGGAGGGTCCTAACTAGCACAATGGCAAACTAAGTGACAGTTAGTGACTGGTTTTTCAAATGGGTAAATAGGCTATTTGTCTTTTCCCTCACCTGAGTTATTGTATAAGAAAGTGATTTCTAACTAGCATAATTGAAGGGTGCTGAAAATGAAAATGACTCAATTTTTTTGTGGAAATTAGGCAAACCAGACGGTCCAGATCTATGCCATGCCGCCATCATGGGCGCCATGGGTAGTGGGTACCCTAACCTGCCCGATATTGTAAAGGGGCTTAGCTATGCCTAATTACCCATACCCAACAATACGGCCTAACGAGCCCGCATTTTTGAGGGCGGCAAACTACTCGCCAAGATCTTGGCGAGAAGTGCCACACAATGAAATGAGGTTCCACAGGTCGCGGCGCTCATAGGTGCCCACCCGCATTTCCAAGGGCGGCAAGCTAGCTACTTGCCAAGATCTTGGCGAGAAGTGCCAGTGTGCCACACAATGAAATGAGGTAAAGAGCAGTGAATCTGAGGGGTTTTTGCCTAACTACTACTCGATAGTACAGCCTAAAGAGAGGTGAATCTTAGGGGTTTACCGCATCTCCGAGGGCGGCAAACTACTTGCCAAGATCTTGGCAAGAAGTGCCACACTAAGAAATGAGGGCGGGTTTATGCCAGGGTTGTGAAGTCGGAGGATTTGAGGTGGAGTCAGAATCTCACTTGCTCCAGGAGTCGGAATTTTTAGCCCAACCCGGGAATCCCATTTATAAACAAATGTTGAATTCTGAATTTTCAGTCGCAGCTTTGAAAAAAAAATTGTAAATGTGGATATTTTTTTGTACATTTCTCTTTTACAGTTATAGTTACTATGTATCTTCCTATTCCATATGATAAGGCCATTGACAAAATGTTGGGTAGAACTTTCACACCTGCCATTATTTTACTGTGTCACCTGGTACCAGGGTGTAATTTAAGATTTGGGACCCAGAATTGACTGGCTTGAATCACCTTGACCGGATTGATTCATATTCATTTAGGCTACGCCTAGCATTGCAACTTGTGTTGTGGAAGTCTCTGCCACTCTGTGTGATTTTACCGGCTTGAACTTGTCTAATACTGCGGATGCAGTTAAAATCAGTGTGGAATTCCATACTGCCTGGTACATTACCTTATTTCCGAGGGCGGCAAACCAGTCGCCAAGATCTTGGCGAGAAGTGCCACACTAGGAAATGAGGTTCCACAGGTCGCGGCGCTCATAGGTAAGGTGCCCGCCCGCATTTCTGAGGGTGGCAAACCAGTCGCCAAGATCTTGGCGAGAAGTGCCACACTATGAAATGAGGTATGTAAGGGGGCATGGGGGGGCAAAATAATCAATTTTGGACCGATTGTTCTGAAATTTGCATACTATCAAGTATTTTTTGAAAAATAAACATATTTTGCTTGCACAAATTTTTGGATTTAGGCCTTAGTTTTTGAGATAATGAGAAATATCTATAAATATAGCTATATGCATTTTTTTTTATAAGTTTCAAAGGAATAGGTAGAGCATGTCTAGTCAGTGTACAAAGAAACATATTTTGCTCCTACAATTTTTTTATTTAGGCCTTAGTTTTTTAGATAATGGGAAACATCTATAAATATAGCGTCGACCGGGATGATTCAACTCACTTCATACGCCAGGGTAAAAAAATCGCAGTAGACTTTACACCTCAAAAATAAAAAAGAGGAAAACTGAATGCACCATCTGAAAGACCATCTTTTTCTCTATAAAATGATGTATTCATTCATTTAAGTGGGCTTGATTTAAATATGTTTATTTACCGACAAAAAACAGTCATAGTTTTCCACCCCAAAAAACTTTTTTTTGCAAGTTTCGCAAAAGTCCCGCAACTTTGGTGCTGGAGACCAAAGTTTCTGGTGAAATTTGTTCAAATTTGGCTGAAATGTAGTTAAAGGACCCATAATGAATGAGTTGAAAGCATTTTGCTAAAATCCCTCTAGTTCGTTGGTTAAATGAATTTAATGAGTGCAATGTTTCACCCCAATGTAAAAAATCGTATGGGGTGAAAAATCGCACTTGTCCAATTGCATTTTTCAAGTTTTTCAGGGCTCAGAATATATGAATATTGCTTGTCAAACCATTTAACATCATTTCTAATGCAGTATCTAACAGTTTGTTTTCATTAGGCCTACTGATACGTTATTCAAAATTTTTTACTATTATTATTCCACTGCGATTTTTCACCTCAAAAGTGTGAAATCACCCCGTTTTGTACCGAGACGTCCATTGCACGGTTTTCTTTTTTTTTTTAAATTGTAACTTAAGACAAAAGAATGTACCTTTGGCCAAATTAGCATAAACCTGCCTCAAAACATCTTATGTAGCTACCTTGCAGTTTGTTTTTATCTTAGTTATGTTATTACCCTTTTTTTTTACTATTATTATTACACTGCAATTTTTCACCCCAACAGTGTAGTGAAATCACCCCGTTTTATAGTGAGAAGTCCATCGCGCGGTTTTCCGTTGATAACTTCAATACAAAAAACTTATTTCTCTAAAAATTGGTATGAACGTACCTTGAAACATCATATATAAGTGTGAAAAGTTTCAACTTCTTAGCCCCAGTCGTTTTTTAATAATTTTAAAGTATGCGGACAATGCATTGAATCACCCCGGTTGAGCTAACTATAGGTAGCTATGCCGTTTTTCAACACTTCAAAGGAATAGAACTCAATGAGTTTTCATGCTAGAATTAAAGCAATTAAAGTTTTAGAATCCTTGTAACATTATTAACAAAACTGTAGAGCAGGATTTTCCATTTTGCCCTATTTTTTCTACTTGGCTCAAAACCAATTTTTTTCCCCTATAGATTAGCTAGGTAGTGATAGGACAGCATAGAAAATGGAGAGTCCAGCTTAGTAGTTTTGTTAAGAATGACTGAAGGATTCCAAAACTATCATTGTTTTTATTATAGCATGAAAACTCATTGAGTTTTATTTCTTTGAAATTTAGAAAAAAAATGCATAGGTAGCTATATATATTCATTATTTCAAAAACTAGCTAAGGCCTAAATAAAAAAAAATTGTGGTTGCAAAATGTGTTTCTTTTTTAAAAATACATTTATGGTAATAGTTATATGTTTTGCCAACACAAGGTGGCTGGTCACTTCTAATTAATACATGTTTTGTCATCACAGGCTGGCTGGTCACAGCTTGCCATCACAGGGTGGCCGGTCACAGCAAACACACATGAGCAAAAGCTGCTCGGGTCACTCAACTATGCAAGACACTGCAAACTGAACTCAGCATCTCCCCAGGCCCAGACAGCCCCAGTGCAAAACAGCCAGACCAGGGAGGCATCCACACTAGCTATAGATACCAATTGATCCCTACACAACAGACTAGACTACAATTACCTAAACCATGCTAGTTTTCACTGGACCCCTAGTAAGTCAGGAACTCCTTAAGCAGTGTTAAACTCATCTAACCCTAATAGCCACCTCTCTCTTACCCCACACCTATGCCAGGTACTCCTTGACACACTCAATCATCCTCACACTTGCCTCTCCATTACATCCAAGCATTCGAGTCAGCCATTCCAGGCCCGTTCTCTCGCACACCTCACCTTCTTGTGCACCCTACTCTTCCAGGACCACTTGCATTATCACCTCTCGTTCCTGTGAATATGCTGCACAGTCCACACTCCAAGATTATATGCTCTACACTTTCATCCTCATCTCAGTCACACATTTTGAGCACACAACTTCCTATTTCATTCCATCGATAGGTGCAAGCATTCACTCCGAGAGCCTGAGACCATGCTTGGAACAGCAGGTCGCCACCTCTACTTCCATCATACGAACATTCATACTTAAGACATTCTTTATTCCTGCACCATACTAGGGTTGACTTTTCTTCCATATCTCTTCGCCATTTATCTAGTCCGTAGCTGCCAGACTATTGACGAGTGATCGGAGACTGCCGCCTCTAGCCTATACAGATTCACCCCTCAACATTGTAAGCACTAAGCAGGTCATGTTTTTATCTACCTATTTTATACCGTATAAGTAGCTACTTGATTTTAATCTTTATATTTTCAGAGCTTTTGCAAATTGTAAGTTGAAATGAAGTATTCAAATATCCTTTTATCAGTTGCATATCTATTTATATTACATATACTTATAGTTAATTCTGTCAAGTTTTGGCAAAACTTGAATCTTCCATTAGAACATATGCCATATTATTTTAATTTATTGCCAAAAATTAATTCCAAATGCAATGAAGACAACGACTGTCCTTATAAAGTAAGTACTTACCTAGCTACCTATAAGTAGGTATACTTTATTTCTAATGTTGAAGTAGTCTACTCTTTCAAAATTCAAGACAAAGAGTTTAGGAGAACATATGGTAGGCTATATAGGTACCTAGCTACCACTTTCTGTGGGACTTGAGTAACAAACATTTTCTCCATTGCATTTGTTATTTAATTTTCTTAATGTTTCTGCAGACATTTTGTTCAAAACTCTGCTTTTTTTTCTGGCTGCACATGGAAGAACATCATCATTGTATGTAAGCTATTTGGCATAGCTATAGCCAGATGGGGGGGGAGAAGGAGGGCTGGAAGCATTTGCTTTCCCAGTGTTTCCCAGCTGCGGGTGCAGTGAAATTGACTTTACTTTTACACTGTCTTCAGGAGGCAGGGGTTACCTTAGCCATTAGCTAGGCTTTTGGGATGTCTGTCTTTCATGCCCACTTTACTTCCTTCTAACTTCATGTTCCTATGGATGAGGCTTTGTTCTGTTCTTTCTCTTCTTTCCTGACTTGCTGTTCCCATGCGCGTTCACTCGTGCTTGGGTTCCACATTTCTTTTGGCATTCTTTATGTCCCTTCTCACTTCCTCTCTTTGAATCACAGTGTAGCCTACTCTGTGGGTAGGGAGACTTAACTAGGAGAATACTAATGCTACTTCTACACTCTGCTCATGTAATCACAGAATTAGTACCAGCATATAATGAATATTAATGTTCTTCATATTTCAGGCATTCACAAACAAGTCTGTGTGCTGGAGTTATAAAGATGGATGTCATTTTACAAGCTCCAGTAGCTACTCTCAGCCATACTGTACTGGTGATAGCAAAGGTAAGGAACCAAGTTTTGGGAGGGGGAGACCATGCTCTTCTCATGTCTGTGTTGTATAATTCCTGTTCAGTGTTAACTGTCTTTTATTATGTTGACAGTTTGTGTGTGTCAAGTGCAAACCTTAATATGATAGTTATTGGTAGCTACCATGTATAGAGCTACTGGGTGGTTGAAAGACTTTCGTCTCTTATTGTAGCTAATAAGTAGAAGAACAAGAACCCAGTAATACAATACACTTGTATTGGATTAAATATAAATTTTATATAGCAATTTGTGAGCAAATACCATAACTATTTCAGAATAAAGAGGCAGAGGAATTGAGTGTAGGGTATTTTTGGGAACAGCTAGTTGACAGACACCTGCCTGCATCATCAGTTGGAGTTGGGGCTGCAGCAGTTGGACAAAAACTTGTCTGCTTTATTGACAAATTACGTACGGATTTGGGGGAGGCGATGAGTCTGAGTTGGATAGGCTAGCTTACTCACTTTTACCAGGTGCCAGAGTTGGACCTTGCAGGTAGCCTACCATCCAACTCTGTAACCATCACTCTTATTAAAACAAACGAAAATTTAAATACCTACTCTCAATGGGGTGACAAGCCTATAGGCTATGATAGGCTAACATCCTGTACAATAAAAATTAGAAGAAGATAGCCTAGTGAAACTGTCGCTGAAGTTTTCTTGCTTATGCCCAAGAGCTAAGTAAATGATGTAAATTTCCCATGTCTTGCAATCCCCAGTTGCAAACAATCATTTGTAGGCTAAATATAAAATTTACCTAGAAAAATGAGTGAAAAGTAGCTAGCTATAGCTAGGTTAAAATTGCCATATTTTTTTTATATAGGCTATTCATCAAATGCAGTAGGCTGTGCCACTATGGCTAATTGAAATTTCTTTGTGTCATCCCATCTAAAGAAAAGTTATAGTTACTCAAATATTTATTTAGAAGGAATATGAAGCCTTGTCAAATTTTATCATCATTGTTATGAATTTTCTTGACTGTAAATTTGAAAATAATATGTAGCTACATGCTTGTGAGAGTTGTGCTGCATTTACATTTGCCGGTAGTTGCCTTCTTGCAGGAAGATTCATGCATTTGACCAGGCTAGTTGATGTAGCAAGCAGGATCGCGGAGTCACGGTGTCCAAGAAGGGCTGCAGATTTGGAGTCTAACACTGTCTTATCTCAGGAGTTGGAGTTGGTGGAAATGGGCTATTTTAAATGAAAAGTACGTAGTCGGCTTTGAAGGTTTTGGGGTTCAAGAGATTTGAAGTTCGCCCCTGGGTGGACCCAGGAGTTGATATTAGAATTGGTCTATTCTACTCTACTACCCTGGTCCAAGACTCAACTCCTGGGACCAGTGATGTCAGAACCTGACTCCTTGAAATCAAATAGCTACCTCCAACTCGTAACAATAGTGTTCATTTCTTTTCTATTTTCTTCCAACCCTGACTCTGTAATGCTGAATTACAGTAGGCTAGCTGCCTCAATTTTCTAGTGCGCCGATTGAAGAGTAGTCCGACTTCTGAGATGTCAATTGTTTGCTTTACACTGCAAAGCAAAATTCGAGTTATAAATAAACTTCAAATAAGCTGGTGCCGACTTCCGCATAATTGCAGTTGATGTATGTAGTTGAGCTTTTGACATACCAGTAAATTGAAGTTTGAACGTAGTAATAGAACAAATATAGTCCTAATGCCATTAGTCTAGCTCACTTTCTGTACTTTTATAAAACGATGTTGTGCAGGATGGGTACCCACCCTGGAAGACCAGTTGGACCTCTTCCACAACCAGGCAGACTTTGGGTTTGTGAAAATGCAGAGGCAAGAACTACAACCTTTCTGTGCTCCCTTTGAGGTACTTTTTCTACATATGTATAATTTCTCACAAGTGTTTCTTGGGTTCTCAATCACATTCCATTAATACTGCTTGAGAACTATTGCTTAACTCATTAATCACATTTGCATATTTTCCTCCTTTTTTGGGAAAGCTTGTTAAATAGGTATTTATCAAACAGTTTTTTGCAATATTTTATTTAATAATTTGCCATAAAAACCATATGAACTTTCTTGGTTACTTGGGAAGATTGATGATGCCCCGAAAATTATTGTCAACTGGATTAATCTCTGATGGACCACCCAATTATTAAGTATGACAAGGTGATAGAAGGACAGCACTAGGAGCCAGCTCATGCAAGCCTACTATAGGATCCACCCAGGCCCTTAACCCTATAGCTAGGTGCTGTGCAGCCTATAATGTTCTCATAGGATGAACATTATGGAAATAGTCATATATATTATATGGTCACTTGCCCAGTAAAGAGTTTACTCATTGTTTCATATGTTATCCCATGAAAATATCGAGAGCAAATAGAGAAAAATCATATGATTTTTCTTTTTGCTCTAGAAAGTTGACGAAACGGAAGTAAGTTGTTGAAGAAATTGACTTCCATTTGTCAAAATTCTGTGCCTAACTCTTGTATCCCTGCAAGAATTTGGTCTATGTCAAATGGTTGAGAGGTTAAGTAAACATATGGCTTGTGGGTTCTATGTTCATACTTGTATAATGATACCGCAGGCTCAAGAGCCAAAGTGTCTTTGGAATGTTCAAGAACCAAGGTTGTCTTACATGAAGCTCTCAAATAATTAGGTATCTAGCGGCTATGTGTACATTATTATCACCCGCGAACAAAGTGAGAGAGGTGATAATGCTTTCCTTGAAGATTTAAGTATATAAGCATAACATTTGTAGTTCCGTCTTCCCACTGCGTAAGATTTTTTTTTTTGTCCAGTGCCACGGCTTCAAAGAATATATTTTACTTATAGATTGCAAATCAATTGAAGATTGAAAAAATTGACCAGAAGCCAGACAGTTAGTAGAATTTTGTTACCCACGACGCGTTTCGCTGTACCTCAACTCATCAGGTGGGAGGCTCGAAGTTGACAAGAAATAAACCATTAAAATTTCAAGCAAATGTTGGAGGTATACCATAGCAGATGGTAACTATGATATCGATAGATGAATGTTTTAAATGCAGTTTTCAATAATACAAACGTTTCTCTGATTTTCGACTGTAGTCCATTCCATTCTGTTCAACTACTGCACTATGTACAGAAACGCCGAAAGCGACAGTATCTATCTATCTATCGGTATCATAGTTACCATAAGCTATGGTATACCTCCAACTTTTGTTTGAAATTTCAATAGTTTATTTCTCGTCAACTTTGAGCCTCCCACCTGATGAGCTGAGGTACAGCGAAACGCGTCGCGGGTGACAAAATTCTACTAACTGTCTTGCTTCTCGTCAAATTCCTTCAATCTTCAATTGATTTGCCATCTATAAGTAAAATATATTCCTTGACGCCGTGGCACTGGACAAGAAAAATTTTACGCAGCGGGAAGGCGGAACTACAAATGTTATATTCGGAAGCTGCATCGTGAAGAGCTTCTAACATCCAGAAATGCTCACATCGCCTATGTTAGTGTATCTATATATGCTATATATGTTTTATTTTCTTGAGATGGCATCAATGTAGAATTTGAGTAAAAACAGTTAAAGAAATTTTGATACCCACGACGCGCGTTTCGCTGTTCTCCAACTCATCAGGTGGGAGGGTCAAAGTTGGTCAATTTAGTTCTTGAAATGTTGCGAAATTTAGAGAGGTTACCATAGGAAGGTGTAACTATGATATCGGCTGTTCCAAAAGTATAAATGAAATTTCCAATCAGGCAAATGTTTCGTCAATTCTCAACAACAGTCCGCTGTGTAAACTCCAATTACTGCACGTTGCAGACACGCAGATGTACCGAGGGCGACAGTTTACATCCTGTCGTAGGTAAAAGGCTGGCAACCTACGACAGGTAGTAAACTGTCGCCCTCGGTTCATCTGTGTGTCTGCAACGTGCAGTAGCTAATTGAAGTCTACGCAGCGGACTGTAGTGGAGAAATGACGAAACATTTGCCTGATTGGAAATTTCATTTATACTTTTGGAACAGCCGGTATCATAGTTACACCTTCCTATGGTAACCTCTCTAAATTTCGCAACATTTCAAGAACTAAATTTACCAACTTTGACCCTCCCACCTGATGAGTTGGAGAACAGCGAAACGCGCGTCGTGGGTATCAAAATTTCTTTAACTGCTTCTAATCGAATTCTATACATATATATTTGTATACAGTGCGTTTCCTTTGATTATGCAAATAGAATTTTTTACTCAATTTTTCAAGATGAGTGCCTAACTTTGAAATATCAATATTAACTATTTGTATGGCTATGTTGCCAATATAATAAACAGCACTTGTAAAATGAAGATTTAGCCATTTAAGTTTATCGTACAATTTGCTTATTTAAGCGTTTTTACAGTTACCTCAGATTATGCAACAAGCTAATAAAAACGTCATAAAGAGGAAATAAATACAAGTGAACAGGAATGTTGCTATTAAACATCCAAAACCAAGAAATTATAATTGAATAAACACTGAAATAAGTGTTCAGTAGTGGTAAACATAACAAGTTAATTTTGAACATGGCAACCTCCATTTTTCATGATTTTTTAAGGCGATTATCAACACATTTTGTCAGGTTTGATATTTCAGATGGTGGAATAGAATCTGCTGCTGTTTTTACTGCATTCCACAGGCTTACTTTGCTCGAAAACTGCCGACCACCTTCATAGACCTTCCTTTTGATCATTGCCCAGAGGTTCTCAATGGGATGTAAATCGGGGCTATTCGCTTGTCTGGTCATAATCCTTTTTGATTTGAATCCTCCATCCGCAAGCCAGTTAGCAGTGTACCGTGCTTGGTGTGAGGGAGCGTTATTGTGCCGAAATACTAATATGGATCTGCGTGCGATAGTCTGCTTATCAAGCCATGGAATCGAGTTGGCTTGAAGAAACTGGCAGTACCTTTTGCATTCAGTTTAACTCTTTATGCCACTTCAAGTGAACCAATGAGGGTGTTACCTACCTACTATCCCAACGCAAAACATTACACCTCCAACACCTTGTTGACGCTTAAGCCGTGTCTGTTGAGGTCGGTCATGGAGGACCCATCCAGACGCCCATCCATCCGGACCATCAAGAGTGGCTCTGCATTCGTCAGTAAATATGACATTGGAGAAATCAGTTTTCATCTTCTCTTCTGCCCATTAGACCCTATTTTCTTGATAAGTTTTTGTTAGAAGTGGTCGTTTAATTGCCTTTTTTACTTTCCCTAGCTACTGCAGAACCTCACATCTTGTCTTTCTGCTTAGTATTGGAGCTCCAGCCTCTTCAACTATCACTTTAGCTTACTTGTAGAAAGTTGTTTTCTAGCCATAGGAACCTTCAAATGTCGCATATCCCGAGCAGTCAATTTCCTTGTAGAGGCTCTATCCGGAGTTTTCCGGTTGACCTTACCTCCAATTGCATAAGCCTTAATTGTTCGGTGTAATTCCTTGGAAACTTCAAGTGTTCTCTAACCAAAAGCCAATAACGAGGTCACTTTGATCTTTTTTTCACTGGTTAGAACGCTTTTCTTGCCCATGTTGACTAGAGAGTGATGTTGCATAATCTGGCGTACAAGCAGAACCCCGTGCGATGAGCAAATGTTGCCAAAACGTGGGAAATGGTCCTCTTTTATATTTTTCTAATGGTTTTTATAGGTACAACATAGCTACCTGTGGACTAACTTGTTATTAACATTTTAAATGTTTGACACTTATCTTGGAAATAAAATAAACAAAATTTTATTTGCATAGGTAATCAAAGGTAACATACTGTATAACTCAAAAAGTTGAAGATGGATTTTTATGACGTTTAGCTACATGAGTTGTTAGGTAGCTATATTAGAAAGAATAAATGATCACGTTTTTGTGATCTGTTTGTCCATGTGTTTGTTTGTTGTCTTGTTTAATTTTACGTTTGTAAGCGAAATAACTCAAAAAATTTATGAATGGATCTTTACGAAATTGAAAGGATTTGTTAGAAATGTTAAAAGACATAGATGATCAAATTTGGTTGGTGAGCGGTTTAGCTGTTTGTTTGAATGAGATTTGTTAGCGACCTAACTCGAAAATTTTTGAATGGGTCGTCATGAAATGTTAAAGAATTGTTGAACCACGCTATGATCAAATTTGGTGACGATTAGTTTTTGGGTTTGACTTATAGCTATTTGTTAGAACATAACTCAAAAAGTTACGAAGAAATATAGCAAGTTAGCAACAAGAATATTACGGAAGCTGTCATTACTGTCAAAATTCCCTAGTGATGAGATTTTGGTGCTGCTGATAAAAAAGAAAATGTTTCAGAACTAATATGAATTTTTCTCAACGTTGCTATACTTAGCGGAGGTGTGCACTCTCAGAGAGCTCGAGCTATCTATGGTAGGCTCAGAAAGCTACATATCACTCTAGAGATGAAGTGTCCTATTATCTTGTTTGTAATATAGACTAGCTAATAAGTCAGAAGGCCTAAAACTAAGGATCAACCAATAACCGCAGAAAACCGATACAAGCAGTACCAGCAGCTTAGAGTGCACGGACCATCTGAAGTTCTGCAGGGGGACCAACATTAGGCTGGACCTCACCAGCCTGGCCACCCGTACCACCCCTGTGAGGTACCACATGGACGTGCTGCGCAGAGGTGATGTCTCTGGCCACTGCAGGTACGTACGTCGTGGTGCCAGCTGCTCAGCAATATTATTAGGCTATACAGAACAGCTGGAGCCTTCGTCTCCACTACATATGCGATCTAGTAGGGGAAGAAAAAAATTGACATACAGTAGCTATGTCGATAGCAACGTGGAGCCCACATATGCTAAGTGCTCCCCAACAATCAACACGCATGGGAATTGTAAATCGGTAAAGAAGAAGAACAGAACACAAAGTGAAAAAGCAGTAGCATGGACATGGAAGGAAGCAAAGTGGGCACTGAGAAAAGATGTCGCAAAGGCTTAGCTGAGGCTACCGTGGTAACCTTAACCCACAAAAACTGGTCAGGAGACATTGGACGGGCCATAGGGTTAGATATAGCCATCCTATAGCCTATTATGGAGAGTCACACCGCATGAGAAACCCATAGAGTACCTACCTCATCTTTACCAGTTTCAGGGCATCTCAACTCTCAAGCATAGTCGGTTATCAGGCTGTGTAGCAGTCTAGAAACAGGGAAAACTCAGGTGAAGAAATCGCTCAGGGAAAAAGGGACCAGGAATCAAAATACTCAGGGAATTTCTGCAGGGCAGTGGATGATGGTGTGGCTTTTGAGAAAGTGAGTCATGTGGTCCTTATAAGAAAACTACAATTCTTGGGAACTGATGGAGCCATTTCGCCATGGATTGCTGCCTTTCTAACTGGCCGCACCTTCTGGCTTAATGTTGGGGGCTGTGGCAGCCAAAGCAGACCTGATGCGATTGGTGTTCGTCAGGAGTCCGTTCTGGGACCTCTACTGTTTCTGCTCTGTATCGACCCTCTGATTTCGCGGTTTTCCTGCTCAGTCAAGGTTTTTACAGATGACTTCAATTTGCACTTGCAAAATACGGGATCTTCCTACCTTGAGGGCCAGGCTGCTTCAGGGTGACCTAGCTATTCTGACTGAAGTTGCGAAGCTTTGGAACTTTGTTTTGAATCCTGAGAAGCGTGTGGTTATGAGGTTGTGTCGTGCCCGCCACATGGAGGATTATTATTTACACCCTTATACCTCGGAAAATAGATCCTTAACCGTGTTGACTCTCATAGTGATTTGGGACTGTTATTGGACGGTGACATGAAGTTCCATGCTCATATAAGGCAATTGGTTGTTGAAGCATCAGGTCTGGCTAGGAGCCTCTGGCGCTCTACAGTATGCAGAACGCCTGAATTTATGGTGGTCCTTTTCGTGGCTCACATCAGCACACTCCTCGACTATTGTTCAGTTGTGTGGAACACTGGCTATGTGGGCACCACCGGCTCTTGGAGTCGGTCCAGCGTAGGTGGACGAGGCATGTTGCGGGACTTAAACTGGAGTATGGTGAAAGGTTGAGGCGACTCACCCTGTTTTCGGTGAGAGGAAGGTTGGTGCGGGCTGATTTGATTTAATGTTGGAAGGCGCTTGTGGGGCGATTGGGTTGCCCTGAGATGTATAGTTGATTATCTTTGGTTAACCATACTGGAGATCGGGGCCATCCTTTGAAGCTGATTCGCCTGCACTTCTGTACTGAGGCAGGGGGAGGACGGTTCCATCTAAATGTGTTGGGCTCTGGAATTCTTTGCCAGAGGAGGTTGTGTTATCCCAGTCCTTGGATGTATTCAAGGAGCGTCTTCCTTGTCATTTGGGAGAGGTGATGTTTCATTATTATATGTGATGCCTATGTGTATTGACTTCCTGTTGGCCTGCTGCAGGTGTCTCGAGCTTGCTGGTCGTACTTGCCTTGGTGGTTTTGTTCGTTTTGGTGGTGCTGCTAAGGGGAATGCTGTGGTTCCACCTCTGCTGTTTGTTGTTTGTGTTTACCCATAAAGGAGTTACCTAACTGCCCTGATATACTCTTGGGTGGTCTTGCTCCTTGTAGTTAGGTTTTTGAGGCATTTGTTGTGTTTGGGTGCTGCTGTGCTGGAGAGTTTCTAGCAATGCCTGGCTGTCTGCCTGGTGGTGCTTGCCACGTGCCCTTATGTTTTTGTTGTTCCTTGGGAACCATCCGTGTGAGTGTGTGTTGTTTCTTGGTGGCTTCCTGATGGCCAACTGCGCACTTCTCCGGCTCGTTGGTGGTGCATACGTGTGCTTTCTCTTGCTGGTGCTGGCTCGCGGGGCCGGACTTGCCTCCCTAGCCTGGCTGTCCTGCTCTTAGCCTGCCTTGGCTTTGGGGTCTGCAGAGGTGACTTCATTTTGTGGGGTTATATCTATGAATGTGGCATTCCTTCGGAGTCTGAGCTTTATGAGATTTATTTGTTCTGCAGTGCCAGGAAAGGTGGACGACTGTTTAGCTTTATTTTGTAAAAAGTCCCGCTGTAGGTACGTCGTTGAACCCAGTCAAATGCTTGAAAGTTTCTATAAGCTGCCCCACGAGTCTTCTTTGCTCGAGAGAGATAATGCCCAGTTCATGTAGGCGGCATTTGTATGGCTTCTTCCGCAGCTGAGGTATTAATTTTGTAGCTCTGCGTTCGATTTTTTCCAGGATATCGATATCTTTGCACAAATGTGGCAACCAAAATTGAACAGCAAATTCTAAGTGTGGGCGCACTAGCGCCTTGTACAAGGGAATGATGATGTCCTTAGATTTGTATTCGAAATTTCTGTTGATGAATCATAGTACTGTGCTAGCCATTTTCACACTCTTATCAACTTGCTGTGTTTTAATTTGTTTGTAATAGTTATTCTCAAGTCACGTTGTTGGGTGACAGCTGCCAATTCTGTCCCGTTCATTTTCTACTGGGTTGAGGGGTTCTCTGGCCTGACGTGCATTACTGATCAGTTGTCGACATTAAAGTTCATTTGCCACATTGTGCTCCATTCCATGCGATGGTCAAGGACTTGTGGAGCTCTGCTCTTTTCCTAGCAAGATGGCATAGTTTAATATCATCCGCAAATTTACTGATTTTACTACGAATATTATGATCGAGATCATTGATGTAAATTATGAAGAGAAGTGGGACGAGCGCGCTACCTTGTGGAACCCCAAATGATACCTATGTCCAGTTACTCCTACTGATCTTACTGCTGTCTGTTCTTCCTCTTCTTTCCCGACTTGCCGTTCCCATGCGCGTTGATCCTGTGTGGGAACACCTTCGTGCATGGGTTCCCCGTTTTTCTGTCGACATACTATATGTCCCTTCCTTTTCCTCTCTTAGAAGAGCTTAGTACTTATTTAGAGAGGCTTAAATCTTCTTATAATACCTAATACCTATGTCCAGTCGCTTGTCTCACCTTCAATCTTCACTCACTGTTGCCGACTCGTAAGCCATGTTTGGATCAAGCGTAAATAGTCTGAATTCCATAGGCCTCCAATTTTTTCTTCAACCGTTGGTGGAGGACTTTGTTAAAAGCCTTTTCGAAGTCTAAGATACACGAGGTCCACATCCTTTTCTTCCTCTCTAATTTCCGGAACTTTCGAGAAGAAGTCCAGTAGGTTTGTTAAGCAGCTTCTTTTATTTCGGAAGCCGTGCTGAGTGTCGGAAATGAGCTAGTGCCGTACTCTGCGTTTTCTGCGCATCCAGCCTATATTATTGGCAGTAATGTCCTTCCAGTATATTTTCAAGACTTATCAAAATATTTGCGATGTTCTTCAAATTGCCCTTATCACTAATATCATTTCATATTCCCTGGTTCGGCCGTTTTATAACGGTAGGTAGCTACCGAATAAAACTTGGGGGAATTTCGTAAAGCCCAGAAGGTCTTCCATTCGTCAACATTCCATCAATAGTGAACATGTTTTTATACCTGTCCTTTTCTTGTATTGGACTCCAGCCAATCCTTTCCCGGCCTCCACATTTTAAAATCCTTGTACATTTTGAAGAAACTGCCGCCGGAAATGAACGCAGGTATTTCGGCTGGAACGATTTATACACTTAATTTCATAGTTAATTTAGGTTTTTCAGTGATTACCGAGATTGATTTTACTGTTTTAATTCGCAAACACCTTTTGTACTCGTAACTTTCGTTAGTTTCATTTTTGGTTGTTCAGAACGTCTGGATCTAAACAATAATGGTGTCCGTGTTGGTGCTTCTTCGTATCCTGCAATAACCACTACCAAAGCTTAGCAGAAAATAATCGAATGGCCGCCAATGCAGTTATATTAATGCCCCATATTAGGTTGAAGAAGTCACTGCTTGACAAGAACAGTGACATGATCAGCCCATTACAGTCCTGGGGACCTGAGCTTCGTCACTTCACTGCAGTGAATGCCACGCCTGCTGAGTGGCAGTGCGACGTGTGGTACGACAGGCCCGTCATCGTCTACAAAATTGATGCAGCAGTGAGCCTGTACCATCACTTCTGTGATTTTGTTAACCTCTACATCTCCCAGCACGTCAATGCCACCGACGAATATGCCTTTTCTCAGGATGTAGAGGTTTGTCATATTCTAAGATTGGCTCTTTCAGCATATTCTAAGATTAGCTTTGTGTTCATATGGTAAGACTTGCCTTCTCAGACAGCTTACTAGCTAGCTAAAAAGCTATTCGTACATCATGTAGGTACGTACCTACAATATATTATAGTTTGCAGTGTCAGTTTATCTCGAAGCACTTGCAGGTCTCTTATTGTTATCACGTAGTGAATGTAGCTACCTGAAGTATTCACACTACCGTAGAATGGGGTAATTGAGATCATGTGGGGCAATTGAGATATAGTGGTGGTAACTGAGATCAATGATTATTGTGGCCTTGTTAGAGTACTTACACAATCTATAGGCTTGTGGTAGGTATCTGCCAGGATTTGACATTTAAAAAATATGTTCTGATTTGTGTAAGTACTCTAACAAGGCCACAATAATCGTTGATCTCAATTACCCCCACTATATCTCAATTGCCCCACATGATCTCAATTACCCCATTCTACGGTACGTCTTATTTCATACCTGTTGGCGGAATACTCGTCAATTAGTCATTGAACTTTTTATGAAATGTATGTTCTTCACTTTCTCACTGCTACTAGTGGAGCCTCCTTCGCTGGTAGTGCATCGCTATTTGTAGCGTGAAAGTAGAGCATCGGTCCTACTTCGTACAACGCATGCATGAACTTCGTGGCTCATCATGGCTTGATGTTGTGCGCTGCAGGTGCTGGTATGGGAGAGCTACCCTTACCTCTCCAGCTTTGGTGCAGCTTGGAGAGCCTTCACCAACCGCAGTGTCCGCACGCTCGCCGATGTTGCTGGTAGGATTTTGGTGCAATGTGTCCTAAGTTTCGTTTGTTTCTAGAGAGAGTAAATCCTTGTACTCAGTGGGTTTTGAAGTTGGCGATGGGACGCGCAGGGTTCTGGAGTCGGAGGTGACAGTTGGAATCCCACTTGCTGTAGGATTCGGAGTCAGAATTTTTAGCCTTAAGCTTCTAGCACTTATCTTACCACTTCTCCAACTTACAGCTTCTCACTGATTAAAAATATTCAATTTTAGTAATTATTATTAAAACTACTACACCCATCCAGCATGGAAACATGGTAGGCACTGACCTCTTCACCTGGTCTGCTGCTTCATCATTATTGCCTCCGCCGAGGAGGTAATGTTTTTGTGGTGTTTAAGTGTCACCAAGATCACTCGAGAGACATGAACGAAGCTCTACGAAATTTACAGGGATTCTTAGGAATGATAACCTTGGCAGATGATGTACTTTTGGTGAAGATCCCTACATTGGTTTTTTGTTTGTGTACTTATATTTCTTGGTACCGTAACTTAAAAAGTTATGAATTTTCATGCAATTTACATGAATCGTTGGTACCGTATATCATGAAGAGTAAATGACCAAATTTTTGTGATCTGTTGATGCGTTCGTTTGTTGCTGTGCTTGATCTTGTGCTTGTTTGTACCACTAAAAACAGGGTTGCGGAGTCGGAATCTCACTTGCTCTAGGAGTCGGAGTCGGCATTTTTTAGCCCAATTCCGACTCCGGAATCCCATTTGTAAAAAAATATCAATTCTGAATGTTTAGTTTCAATTTTTAATAGATATAATATATAATTTATAAATGTGGACATATTTTTTGTACATTTCTCTTTTACAGCTATAGGTACCATGTATTTTCCTATTCCATATGATGATATTGAGAAAATGTTGGGCAGAACTTTTGCACCTGGTAGCTACATTATGTGAGAGGGGGCATGGGGGACAAAATGATAGATTTTAGTCCGATTGTTCTGAACTTTGCACAGTATATGTATTTTTGAAAAAGAAAAATACATTTTGCTCCTGCAACTTTGTAATAGGAAATATATATAAATAATGTTCATTTTTTCCAAAGTTTCAAAGGAATAGAACTCAATGACTTTTCATACTAGAATAAAAACAATGACGGTTGTGGAATCCTTGAAACATTCGTAACAAATCTATAGAGCAGGATTTTTCATTTTTGGCCTCATAATTTTTTTTACACAGCTCAAAACAGAAATTTTTCCTATATTTTAGTTAGGGATCAAACGGAATAGATAATGGAGAGCTCCAGCTCTGTAGTTTTGTAAAAAATGGTTCAAGGATTCCAAAACTGTCATTGTTTGTAGCAGGAAAACTCAATAAGTTCTATTCTTTTGAAATTAAAAAAAATACATATTTATATTTGTTTCCCATTATCTCAAAAACTAAGGCCTAAATCAAAAAATTTGTAGGAGCAAAACGGGTTTTTTCTTAAAAATACATATAACTACTGTGCAAATTTTAGAACAGTTGGTTCACAATCATAATTTTGCCCCCATGGCCTCTCTCAAAATGTACCAGGTGTGAAAGTTTTACTCAAATTTTTAAATGTCCTCATGTCCTCAATTTAATGTCCTATATGATGCAAAATATCATTGTATACGATATGTAGCTACAATACTTCTAGCATCTTTAACTTAAATGTGTGTATACTTGCAAAAATTATTTGGATATGTTTAATGTTTAGCTACATCAAATATCTACTTGTTGGACCAAGGAGTCAGGGTCAGAAAATCTTCAGGGCCAGGAGTCTCAGTCGGAAATTCTGGATGGCCAGGAGTCGGAGTTGGACCTGGAAGCATCCGACTCCGCTACCCTGTTTATTAGGTGCTGAATGGATCTTCATGAAATTTACTGGAATCGTTAGTAATGTTGAGAAACAAATGATTGAATTTTGGTGATCGGTTGGTCTCTTTGTATGTCTGACTAGTGCTTCTCAGAATATTTGTTTGCTGCATAACTCAAAAAGTTAGGGACAGATTTTCAAGAAAATAACAGAAACTATTATGACTGTCAAAAGGCACAAATGATTAAATTTTGGTGCTGATACAAAGAAAATCATAGTTTCAAACCAGTTTAAAATTTTTCATTGCCGTTGCTTTACTGCATAATTATTTTATATTTGTATAATATATTATTACACTGTATTATTGCATTTTTGTGCATTTTCAGCTTCACTGAATAAAATGATTAGATTTGATAGCTGACGATGGACGAACCAACAGGCCCATTCCCTTGAAGGAGCAGAGGCCCAGGCTGCGGCTCAGCTGCAGCCCTTTTGCCAAGATAAGACTACACTTCAGGTTTAGCTTCTATTATGACTTCGAACTTTTTTATTTCAGGCAAGCGCTTGTGCTTCCGCCAAGTGATGTTCCCACTGCTGCCTCGGATGATCTTCGGCCTGTACTACAACACGCCGCTTGTGTGGGGCTGCGAGCGCAGTGGTCTCTTCAGAGCCTTCAACCGACACATGCTGCATCGCCTGCAGATCCCGCCGCCCTCTGTCCCTGTGCCTCCTGTGGTGCGCGTCACGCTGCTGGCGCGCCAGACCCAGCACCGCCGCATTCTGAACCAGCAGGAAATTGTTGATGCCATAAGACAGCTGCCTGGCGTAGCTCTCACCATTGCCCAATTTGACCACGGGCAGGACTTCCTGCTGCAGGTGCGCACCATCGCCACCACTGACGTGCTCGTTGGCATGCATGGGGCCGGCCTCACCCACATGCTCTTCTTGCCGGACTGGGCCGCCGTGTTCGAAGTTTACCACTGCGGTGACGAGCACTGCTACAAGGACCTGGCTCGGTTGCGGGGGGTGTCGTACTTCACCTGGCAGGATGCCTCCAAAATGACACCCGAGGATGAGGGGCAGCATCCCCAACTGGGCGCCCACGAAAAGTTCACAAACTACCACTTCGACGTGAAGGAATTTGTACGTGTTTTAAGTCGTGCCGTTGCCAGTGTAAGAAGCCATTCTGCATGGCTCCAAGCTCAGTCCAATCCTGACACGCATTCGCAAGAAACGTCTGACCAACAGCGAGCTGCCAAAACTGAACTCTGAATAATTTCGTTCTATGCGCAATTACTGATTGAAATGGCTTCCATTGCCATGCAATGGCGTTCATGGCGGCCATCACTCGCATCGTTAACTTACGTTACAAAGCCAAGTTTTGTCACAAGTTTCTAATGTGTGCATTTGGTTGATAAATTAATATTCGTTAATCTCAACGTTGATGGTGATATAAGAGGATACTCGCGCGCAATAAAAATAATTCCAAAGAAATTATTTAGGTAAGTTTATGCTAGCATGCGGCTAAGTCATTCTCGTTGAAGCGTTGTTGTTAAATAGGCCTTGTCTCACTCAGGCTCTGCTGTATCGCGCAGCATAGTCCTGTAGCAAAAAGAGCGGTGCTAGCACAGCTAAGTAAGTTGGAGTTAAGTTACAGCGCTTTCAATTTTTGTATTCGATTATTATTACAGCCGCCAGTTGCAGTTGGAAGCGCTTATCAAAAAAACTGATGTGTTTATTGTGTTTATGGTATGATGCATCAATGAGCTTGTCACCTGTTCAGCATAATAATTCCCTGCCACAATATGTTTGGGCATCACGCACCCAAGGGTCCCGAGTGCCTTCTCCGCAGGGGATGTAGCATCTGGCCGCAGTTCTTGCTGAGAAGGTTAGTTTTGTTAAGTTTGGTAGGTTCTCTATGTTTCCCCTTCTGTTCCGCGAGGTGGACCGCCGAATGGTGGTAAGCGACCCATCCCATGGGACTCCTATCTGCTCTCGTGTGGGGGGCCACGGAAGGGATCCCCTGCACGAGTGTTCGCTTTCTTCCGTCTTCTCTTTTCGTTTTTCGTCTCCTTCTCTGCGCCGCACGGCTGAGCGATTTCGTTCGACCGAGCCGTGTGGAGTTAGAGATGCTCGCGCCTTATTTCCTGCCAGACATGGTGCACCTGGCCAAGATTGTTCTAATAGAATTCATTCGAGTTCGACTTAACTTCTAAACTAAATCATACAAAATTGGATCGCTGTTATATAGTCTTCGTTTTTAATACGGCGGGAAAACCCACAATATAATAATAATGATAAGAAGTATAATAATGATTATAAACTAATTCATCTGTGGTGGGTGGAACAGGAGACTAATACCCTACTAGGAACTTTCATGACCATATTTATTTTCGCTCGTTGTGCTGATACTTTTGCTCTTAATTTCTAATCCTACTCTTCTTTAACCGTTGACTGTTGCCGTGCTTGGGGGCTTATGCTTAGCTAAACTCTCTACACGTCCCTTTTTTCTCATATTCATATTCTCTTTGGACTGCAGCAAACGCAGCAGGTATGGCGGCTTGAGATGTCGTTAATCAGTTCAGTCAAGTTGAGTTACACGAAGCGCTTAACTTGTCCGGAACCAGACAGATACCGTGACTTCACCCCGCTGGTCCAATTTTCAAGCATCGACCCTATGTCGATTACCCTTCAAACTTACTTAGACTCAAGACTGCTCTGTAAGGTGGAATTTTCAGTAGTCCCAGACGCAATCAGATTGCTGCTAACACCTACAACACGATTCAAAGTGGTGCAGCCGAGGCTCCTCTCTGAAGTTCCGGACAACACCAACTCTGTAACCTCTGCTTAACCCGACTTTGCTCGGCTAATTGGTGACACCTTTGAATTAGGAATACCCAGACCGATGCCCATAGGAGCGCAATATGCGAAACGTTCTCTCCACACATGCCGATCACATTGTCGCTGACACGGCTTCGGCTTGCACATTGTTACACTGCCCCAAACAATTGTTTAAATCCCAGCCGCCGCAATTTTGCGCTACTAGCGAGTGCCAATTGTAAAGTTTCTTATACTTCTCTTAATTTTAAGTGAGATGAAATTTGCCAAGACGTAGCTGTATCGTAGCGTGATGTTCCGGCATGTAGAGTTGAAGTCGCGGTCACCGTTGTTCCAAGGTAGTGGGCCGTTTCGCAGTTGTGCTCTCTTGAGCAGCGGCTATAGTGATTGCAGTGGTGAAATATACTGTATTTGTTTTCCATCATAACATCTGTTTGCTCTCCGCTGCACAATTTTGTGTTCCTATGTGAAATATACTGTATTAGTTTTGCCATCATAAGATCTGTTTGCTCTCAGCTGCACAATTTTGTGTTCCTATGTTACTAGTACAAGGCTGTGATAGAGACTATCGTGTGATAGAATCTCATTATCTTCCGTCCTTACTAATATTAGTTGAACCTTTACAATCTTGTTTATTTTTTGTTCTTAACTGCATCGCACGATTAACATAAAGTGTTTTCTAAGTTTTTGAGGTCATTATCCTATCATTTCGAACTACCTCCGCGATAACCTTACACTCTGTACGCCTGACCTCTTTCCTGACGCCCAGTACACTGTGACTGACGACACCCACGCGAGCGACCACTACTGTGTGTGCACACGAGTTACCGACCCTCCAAAATCGAAATCCAGCACCACGTTATGTCCTCCGACGAGCCGATTGGGCTACCTTCGAGGCCCTGAGCCAGATGGAGGAACTAGATGAACACCTGCCCGTCAACCAGATGGTGGACCAATTCACGGAAGCCCTAACGACGGCGCCGGGAGTGGCCATCCCCAGGGTTCCACCTCACAGGGTTCCATGGTGGAATGATGTGCGGAGGACATTACCAACGAAATACAGTATATGCTTAGCCAAATAAATAGCATATTGCCGTGCACGCGCACAAGCACAGTTTGCCCTGCCAAGGCAGACCTTTTATTATTTTTAAAACTTCACGCTTGGGCTCCCACGGACAGGTTATACAACCCATATGAAGCATCTTGCAACACGGATCTTACAAATCACCCCTTTACCAAGCGTTTACTGGTACCAAATAATATTTTTGTGTTCATCTTTGGTGAAGGGATAGGGTGTGCTTGGGACAAGGATTTGATAACTGGAATACAATTTCTCAATTGTATTCAAGTCGCCTCACACCTTCACGTGGCGGTACCGTTAGTACACCTACCTGTTTCTCTTTTTCTGTTCAGCCAACGGCCGCGAGTGCGAGTGCTGCCGCTGCGCATGGCTCTGACCAGAGTCTCTGCGCTTTCTGGGAATGGGCCTATTGGTCCGTCTACTGCCTGCTATCTAATTAAATATTTGCAAACCAACCAAAATTTCTAGAGAGTTGAATACAATAATCGATTACACGCCTGTTTCTGCGGCCACACTATGCTACTGCACGCTTATAGTGATGCTGCTCTTGAAAGCAGTCACTCAGGGTGTGAGCGAACCGACAAGGTGAATGAAAGTTTGCGCCAAATTATTAATTATATTAGTGACAATATACAGTCGTTGGTAAAGGCAAGGTACAGAT
>LQNS02276498.1:11805453-11816683 GCA_001587735.2 Parhyale hawaiensis
CACATGTTGGAAAGGAGAGTTTCCTTCGAATCCTGTGGTGGAAAAGTTCCTCTGGCTCCAGACCTTGTCGGTCTTGCCAACTGTGGAGTCACAATGCGCTCTCCAACCATAGTTGAGTTGTCCACCTGACTAAGATGGTCGACTGCAGCTCTCCCAAGTGCCTTCAAACTGATCTCGGTCATGCTTGATTGTCCAGCCTCTAACAATAAATCCCTCTCGCTCGCCCAATCCAATGGAGATCTCCTCAGGGCTGCTCGAATTTCTTTATTTTGCAGGACTTGCAACCTCTTTAAATTAGGATGTTTATGAAGATTAGAGTCCAAAGCCGACGTGGGATCAGTAAAGATTTCAACAGCATATTGGGCTTTGGATGTAAAAAGTGGAACAATAATTTCCTTCACCGACTGCGCTGGCAATTTGCTTGAAACACAGCGTATTAATCCTATCCTCTTTGCCAACTCCACTGAGAGTGAGTCAATCTGAACTGTCCAGTTCAAGCTTTTGGATATCTTGACGCCCAGAAGAGTCTCAGAATCACTTTCCTTTATTATGCTTCCTCCAACCCTCACAGATGCACCAGTTCCTCGTCCAAATATTATAAGTTTTGTTTTATCTGCATTGGGAATTCTCCAAAACACACTATCATGCAGGAGATTCCTACAAAGAAAACACGTTGCATGTTTAGAGTGGCCAGCCCAATTGCAAGACTTGGGTCTAATGAAGAATATAATGTTAAACGCTAGCCAGGTTTGCAAAGAAAATGTTCTTAATCCTAATAACAGAAACGTGGTACCCCCTTTTGCTGGAGTTCGGTAGGAAACTAATCGGGGAGATGCCAGAGGGATTGCGTGCTGTCAAATCACTGAAGGGTTACACTACTAATTAGTTCTAGCTGTACATGGTTGATGTTTTCTTCACAACATTGATTAAAAATTCATTCCAAAAACTTTGTTCAATTATGTGGACTTTCTATTCCTCTGACATATTTTTTACAGATGAATAGGTATGGTTAGTTTATTTGGTATTTCATAAAACGGTATTGTAATTAAAAGAGGAAATGTTGATTAATTGTTTGCTATATACCTAGTTTATTACGGTTAAAAACCTAAAAATCAGTGTAATTTAGAATCAAATGAAAATATCACCGGTGTGGAGTTTTATTGCACCAGTGCATGTACTAAAACTAGTTGTAATTAGTAGATTAAATGTGTTTTAGCTTCAGAAAAGAGCCTATGCTGTTCCCTCCCTATTGCCCCCTCTCACCGGCAGAGCCGGGAGTGCATTGTGCAACTGCAACTGCCACAGTGCCACTCCTGCTCCCCCCGAAGCGCTCCTGCATGATGAAAGAAAACTTGAGACAAGCGTCATGCGAGACTCGGCATTCGAAGAAGTGTTGGGTCGCTAGTTGTTGTGCGCTCGTGCAACCAGCATAAATTTTATGTCTAGAATGCGAGAATGTATGAGCTTGTTACCTATTATTAGTAACATGCAAATCACTAGCTAGCCCCTCCTGCCTCCCCCCCCCCCGGTTCCGCGCCCCTGTAACCTTCTAACCTAACCTAACCTTATCTAATCTTACCCATCCTAACCCGACCTAACCTTTCTAACCTTACCCAACCTTTCTAACCTTACCTAACGTTACCTAACCTAATCTTATCTTAACTAACCCAACTCAATCAGCGATACAACGAGCAGCGCGGCGCACCAACTTGAACGCCGCTCACAAGCACACGATCTGCGCACACAAACACGCACACAAATCGGTCGTGAACGACGATAGCGCCTCTCGGCTCTGCCGGTGGGAGGGGGCAATAGAGGGGGGGAGCATCTGCTCATTTCTTGAGGTTAAAAACACATCTAATCTGCTACCTAGCTTCGGCTGTTTTTAGTACATACAGTGGCGCAAGAAAACTCCACCCCGGCAATATTTTCATTTGATTCTAAATTACACTGATTATAGGTTTTTAACCGGAATAAACTACATAGCAAACTATTAATCAACATTTCCTCTTTTAATTCCCAGACAGTTTTAGGAAATACCTAATAAACTAACCATATCTTTTCGCCAGTAAAGAAATATACCAGAGAAATAGAAAGTCCGCATCAATAAAAGATGTTTTTGGAATGAATTTTTAATTAATGTTATGATGAAACCAACGATGTACTGCTGGTAATAATTAGTAGTGTAACTCTTTTGTGATTTGACAGCACGCAATTAGTTTCCTACCGAACTCCGGTGAAAGATCAAGATTAAGAACGTTTTCTTTGCAAACCTGATTCGCGTTTTAATATACATTTTCCATTGGATCCAAGTCTGGCTATTGGGCTGGCCACTCTAAGCATGCAAGGTGTTGGCTCTGCAGGAATCTAATGGTTGGGTGTTTTGGAGAATTTCCCCACTTTAATTGTCCTGTATTAAGATTGAATTCACTAGCTAATTATCATCATAATGGGAACAAAATTTCAAGCAACATGTGCAGGCTAATTAAATTGGCTGTTTAAATGAACCAAAGGCCGTGTACCATGAGCACTGATTGCTTCCCAAACCATGACAGAAACGCCACCTTCTAGCGTTGAAACAGTACACCTTGGATGAAAGTTTCCGCCTCCTTTGCTTCGTAGATCAAAATGCCTGCCTTCACTGCCTAGCCTCTAGTACAGCACTTGCTTTCGTCGCTTAACAGCGGTATTGGCCAGCAAGACGTCACGATCCTTTGCCATTTGACGAACTGCAAACACTTTCGATTCTTCATCGTCATCACTCATCATTAGTTAACGACCTACGATACAGCTTCCCGGCCCAAATTCTTTCAACCTGTTCATGTTTGTAAATTGTAGAACAAGCAAGATCATACAGAAGGGGAGAGCAATTGCCTCCCTGCCCTGTCAGTAGGGATGGAGGGGTCGAAAGGTGGGCAGAATGGACTCTTTAAAAAAATGCATTTAATTCAATTTTCGAAAGAGGAAAAGGTATAGAGGCTAGAGCCACTAACATACTGTACATGTATGTATACCCTCCAAGTCGGATTCGCTATCTAATTATTAGAGCCCGGATTTCTAGCATTTATTCTATTATTGCTATAATGACTATAAAAAAATTGCATTTATTGCAAAATAGCATTTTGCTATAAGCGCTATATTGACTAAAAAAAGCTAGTCATTATTGTATATATGACCATAAAATCTACGCTACGTACTAACTCTATTGCAATAATATTTAAAAATATGAATATTATTGAATAAATAATTTGTTTTGCTATGACAAAATATTTAATATACCTAAGTATGCCGTTCTTCAACCTTTCTTTGAAATTGACCTCGTAGAAAACGTAGCAAACTAGTCCCTTTGGCGAAATTTAGCAATAAAACCGAAGAATGCCTCTGCTCTTCCTTCAAATTATAGGTAACAAAGAATACAATATAAAAAATGTTGGTTATGCAGAACCTTGATCTCCATATATTTTACAATAATGCATTATAGACATGTGCGTACATATGTTCGCATTCCTAATGCCTTTTGCAAGTCATTGTTGGACATGGGCTTGCTCCCTAAGCATCTACATAGTTATCAGTAGAGCCCGGATGTCTAGTATTTATGCGATTATTGCTATTACGGCTTTAAATACAAATAAAAATTTGCATTTATTGCAGAATATGCTACTCTATTATAAACGGTATTTTGACCAGGCATAAAGCCAAAAAGTAGTCACTATGCAATAAATGACTATAAAACATGCACAAAGTAGTACGTATTTGTACCATTAAACAGAAAAAATATTTAATTATTAGGATACGCTGAATAACGAAATACATCATAAAGTATGCCATGTTTCAACTTTATTTAAATTTCCTATGAAAGAAAACGTAAGGATTGTGCTAGTCACTGTCATTCTGGTTACAACATTACCAGCTACACATACACAAGTGATGGCAGTGGACGAGTGTACTGATACGACGGGAGGGCAGATTTCGACAGCAATAATAGGCACACTTGAATTAAACAAAGAATCTGACATGTTTCTGTTAAATTCCACTTAATTAGAATGCACTAATAGTACAACAATGACGCAGTTGATTGCGTCATCTTTATAGCTTCTTTGGCCAGAATCGATTAAGTATAACAACATATTGTTGCTGGTGACAGACGCTGCAGCACAAACTCAGGAAATCGTTGCTTTTCTACAAATTCTTTACCCCAATATGCTGCTCCATACTTGCCTCTCACACCTGCAGCTTGCACAGAGTTGCAGAAAAGGTCCGGACGCGCTTTCAGGACGCTGACAAACTTATATCAAACGATAAAAATAAATATTCGTGTAGGGTCCAAGTAGCTGCGAACCCTTCAGAGAGAAAGCTCCTGACGTGCCCCTTCCCCCGCAGCCTATTGTAACGAGATGGGGTACAGGGATAGCAGCAGCATTATATTATGCTAGACATTTTACAGTCATGAAGGTAGGACCAATACGCATCATGCATGTTATCGGTAGAAGCACTGTATTATGAGATATAATGGCAGTATGAAATATTTTCTACTTCATGTAAAACACTTAATTATTTGGTAAGCTCCTAGAACAGTCCAGCGCTGGAGTTGTGTAGGAATCGAGTATTTAGTCAGGTTCCTATTATAATATAGCAATCTATATTCTGGAGTCTCCTATAGGATTCTAGCCTTCAGTCTTGTCAGTATTTTTATTTGAGTGGTATTCAGGACATGAGCTCCACCGAGCTTATGCAGGGGACAAGAGAATGCTTTTAGTGAACAACCTGACCTAACCTGACATAACCCTCACCTGACCCTAACGTGAGGTAACCTAGAGTTACGTTAGGTTATGTTAGTAGTTAAATGTAGATAAAGCTGTTTTATTTCATTCATATATATATATATTAATATCTATACTATAACACTGATCACTATAAAGAAAGGTCACAGCTATATAACTTCCTGTTCATGTAATATGCGCATCGGTTGAGTGAAATAAAACATGATATACGATTAAAATAATAACTGCCTTTCAGTTTTTTTTTATAGCTACAAATGTAAGAATACTGCTGAGTTTTAGCCAAAGCTTGCAAAGTTTTACGTGCTATTTTGCTACTAATAAGAACTATTTTGCTAGAAATGCAAACTATTTTGCTATTATATCTGCAATAAAGACTTATTTTAAGTGCTATTTTGACTAGATTTTTAGCGCTATTTTGACCACTTTTTTAGGACTGGAAATCCGGGCTCTACTAATTATACTCTCACAATGTCCTGTCCAAGGACTCTCCTGTCCATCAACTCAAAAATGCTATGTTTGCCATGGTATACAAAAGCAAACTGGATGGTGTCAACACCAACGCAGTGGCAAAGGAGTTCATCAGCATCTTCTTATTAGCCGCTGACAAATGAAAGCAATACTTTGGAGATGGGCAGATGTGATTGTTTTCATATACATTTACAGTGGCGCCAGGAAGAAACGAAGTATGGGAATAGTTTCAGCAGTAGTTAAAACAATTTTAAATTACGCTAAATTTTAGGTTACTGACCATATAAAACTCTATAGCAATCGATTCATTGTCGTGTTTATTTCCAAGTTTTGTGCATAATTTTCTAATTTCGATAATTCGTCAGCAGATGTTTCTTTAAAACGCGATATAATAAAAGGTACAAGGCAACAAAATACTTCACACTTTAGAATTGAACAATAATGCAGACTATTCCACTGCGTTTCAAATAATGAGGCATCTTTACCCGTGCTAACAGTTGCTCCATTGTAGCCAACTTTATCTTTGATATAACTTAGTCCTTATTTTTTAAACTGCCATGTCTTCCTTTCAGTGATCCCTAGAGACTTACACGACGCGATAATGCTGGATTAACTAACTAAGAAAAAAACAGGCAGAAGACTAAAATGTGTTGAGAAAACTCTTCGACTGACTGTGCAAAGACATTAGCACACTTCAACCCTTGCAGTGTTCGATGTGTAGCCCAAAATCACAATATCAGCCATCAAAGGGGACGATCCTTCGGCAAAGACGTATCTTGAAAATCCGAACTATTAGAAACAAATTTAAAACTGATCTTAAGATTAAAAACATTGTGACTTTGTGGGAAAGTGTTCTACTTTTACAATCAAAAATAAATTCAAAGAATTTTGGTAGATAGGTATGCATTGCAAGATGCGAACCGGCGATGAAGAAGAATCCATAGTGTCGTTTGAAGTTCGTCAAAGAGCACGAGAATCGTAAAGCGTCTTATTGGCGAAGAGTGGCATTTAACGATGAAAGCAAGTACAATAGGCTAAGCAGTGATGGCTGACAGATAATTTTCGACGATGGATAGGTGAAAATTTTCAACCTAGGTGAACTGTTTCAATGATACATGGCATACGGAGCCGAGAGTGCTTATCATCCTGGGCTTCTGGTTCATTCAAACGAGCGATTTAGCTTGCTTGGACATGTCGACTAAATATTTTGTTTTCCATTATGTTGATAATTTGCCTGTGAATTCCTGCTTATTACAGAACAATGCCCTAGTCAACACAGCGCCCACTGTCACGCTGTCACCAGATTCCTCAAAAGCCATCACGTTCAATGCTTTCTTTGGCCCGTCCTCTCACCAGACTTGAATCCAACAGAGAATGTATGGCATTACATCAAGAACCAGCAAGGCAACAGAAAATTGGCAACAAAACTTATGTTCTAGAGACCTAAACTATCAAAACTTGTACATATGTTAATTTTAAAATGCTATGAAAACATAAATGCAAATAATAAATGCATTGCACGGTTTTGGTATAGCATTAAAAAAGAAGCAAGGAATTTCATACCCCATAAGTGTCCCTCTTACCCCAAAAGTTTCCCTTTGACACAATCCTGCCCCTGTCGCCCTCAGTTAGTTCCGGCGTCCCTGGGTCCAGCTTACCTTGTCTTGTGCCTTCTTTGGTAAAGGGGCCCCAGCTCAACTTTCTCCGGGCTTCCTTTGGTAAAGGGGTCCCGGTTTTTCTTGCCCCAGGGCTCCTTTGGTAAAGGGGCCCCAGCTCAACTTTCTCCGGGCTTCCTTTGGTAAAGGGGTCCCGGTTTTTCTTGCCCTAGGGCTCCTTTGGTAAAGGGGTTCTAGCTTAACTTGCCCGAGGCTCCTTTGGTAAAGGAGTCCCAGCTTAACTTGCCCAGGGCTCCTTTGGTAAAGGGGCCTCAGCTTAACTTGCCCCAGGCCCTGTTTGTTAAGGCACAACTCCACCTCAAGTTGCAGCGAGACTCCTTTAGTATGAATTCGGCTCTGAACATACTGTAGAGCAACGAACAGTGTTTGTAAATATCAAGTACATGAACAAATCTAAAATGGTTCACTCGCAATATCAGGAAGCAAAGAGCGTTGCATTCTTTGCTTCCTGCGCAATATAGTATGGAATAACGTAAAATGTATTTTAATATTGACACTCACAATTTTATTTTATATCTTTATTAGGTTAATGCAAGAAACTTCAGAGAAAATGTTTGTTTTAGGAAATTAAAATTTCAAGACACCTTGGATTATTGGAGGCCAGGTCCACCCAAAAAATTATTGGGGGGAGGGGGGCAGGGCCCCCTGATCCACCGCCCCTGATAATTAGGAGCGATAGTTGAAAGTTCATCATTGCCACTAGCTATGGTGCAAAAATTGCAGTAGCGACTGAAACTGAGAGCGACTGACATGTTAATTAAATTTTTTACTAGCTAGCCGTGCCGCGGCTACGTAAAACGATTAGTTGAGTTGCTTCTGGGCTACCAGCTGCAACGAAATTTGTTTCGTGGGCACCGGGCTTTGCCTTTATGGAAGTCGTTAGGTACTGGAACAACCGTTGTGTTAGGCCGACGCTTGTCAGTCGGTTACAATTAGTATTTACCTTACTTAGTAAAGGAGGTTTAATAATTAATTAATAGTCCCAACCAGGAAGCAAAGAGCGTAATTTTGCATTCTTTACTTCCTGGTCCTAACAGTCAGTTAATTGAAATTCATGAAATTCATTGATCTTAGCACCAAATACTGCTCACAGTCGGGAGATGTGTTTGAATTCAGTAGACAAGAGTGCCATGACTCTTTTTTTTTTCATAGTAGCTGCAAAAGAAGTTCAGCCAGTGGCTGGGAGAGGAAATTTACATTGTGGGCTGGAGTAAAATGTGGAGTGCCTTTGCCATACATATGTGTGGGTTGCTTGGCAGTAATATTTGGGAAGGGGGACTTTGCTCATTATTGAGGGCTTAAGTCCTCACCCCCATTCATGCGCCGACAGTGAGTTAAATGACCCAGGAAGCAAAGCGCTTTATTTACACTCTTTGCTTCCCGCTGGTCTACTCTACCGTATCAGCTGTTTTCCTACTCGGGTACCGCGGACATTCTGACAACATTTTCTCGTTTCCTCGAAAGATATTTGTGTTGTATTGTCACGTTAGATTGAAAAATTCAAACGATCCTCAATTTTAGATAGGTTTCCACTAATAATATATGTTCTGCACGTATCCAATATACAAGAAGAATCCTTTTTATTATTTTTGCTGCGTGAAGTGTCATTAAGTTTAGTTAATTTTAGCACTGTCGATAAAGAAGATTATAAGTGAGCTAAAAAAGTAAACATCTTGAGAGAGCGGTACTTCGAACTTCTGAGCGAAAAAAAAAGTGACTGTAGCGAGAAGACTTGGCACAAAAATTTCCTGCAACGCGTTTCTTCTCCATTTGTCTCTGGAAAGAATTGCTGTTCATGCGGAAGGAAGTATTGAACATCTGTTTGAAAATTTAGTCAGTAACTTCAGTGTTTTACGAAGATTTGAATTTCAACAGCTGACGTTTGATTTGGCACAGCAGCTTCATTAATGTTCGAGATATAAAACGCGATTATCTGCAAAGAAGTTTGCTGAACATTTCGAACTAATTTGCTCCTATCGATGCTATTAATCTATTAACTGAGGTGCGCAGTGGATGCAATAAAAAACGAGCACTGAAAAATCTATATGAAATGGAAAGCATGCATTCTTCAAAATTCAAGAGGGATTTATTTTTTTTCTGAAAACTCCCAAGATTTTGCATGGAAATCAGACTGGAGGACAATTCCGGCTTTGAATGGAATTCAATGAATTTGATAGACCTACTGAGTAGTACAAAGATTTGGCACATGAGTCTTTCCAGTCGTGCTTCAAAGCCTTTAAAGAAAGTGGAATATTTGCTGAATATAGTTTGTAAATTATAGATATAGGGAATAATAGCTTCAAATAATTTGAGTTGACGTTAATCTTGTGACGTTATAGCCTACCTTGGTCTCGTAGATACAAATTGAAAGCCAATTATTCGTACAAATATTTTGAAAATGATTTAGTTGACAGAAATTCTGGCCTTGGGTGAATTTTCGATTCGTGGAACTCTCAATTTAGTAAATGATTATAAATATTTTGAATGACTGAGATAACGGAGATTTGGCAACGGTGTCGCACCGAGAGCGTCTGGGATTGGCCCGTTCAAAAGTAGCCGCGGTAAGGATCCAATACACGGTCCAATTTCGAATAAGATACCGTAGGTACAACAGCCATTGCTGCGTGATAGCCTTGTCGTTTCTCGGCAAGGTTTATAATCTTACTCTAGGGCTTTAGTGTTGCTAAGTGTATATAAAATTAGTAGACCTTGCTCACAATGGCTGAATCAATAAGAATATACGAAGATCAGGAAAACAGAGTTCCTGGCGTTGGACATAAAGGCCGACGAGAAGGTTTGCGACCTCTCGGTAATCAAGGGCAGAGAACTGCTTTCGGTGTTTTAAGTACTTCTCAAAATGTACCAAATTTACGTCTACAGCCTTCTAGAAACGCTAAACTGGTAAGTTGAACTCAGTAATATGTAAGTTTTACAGAGCCCATTTCAAGTGGGCTGCTTATTTGTATAGACATGTGTCGTGCACATAGACGCTTGAGTGTAAGAACTAAGTTAAGAATAGGCTTTAATTATTCATTGTCAATGCCTTCGTCATTCTGATTTGAAGCAATTGTAATCTGGATTTAGTGCATGTTACAATGCTATTTATTAGGTTGGTATTCAAGAATTAGCCTCCCCCTCAATCGGCAGAGGATGAGCTATAGTAGTCAACTAGGCTAAGTCAAGTTAGTTTGGGTTTGCCTATCCTATGTTATGGGGCCTGGCAATTCTAATGGGCTCTTGTAAGTTACCTCAGCCATTAGCTAAGTTAGGCCTTTGGCATGGGTAAATATTAGTCTTGTCCCCCACCCAAGTAATTGGATACCTAAGAAAGTGATTACTAGTTAGCGCAATTGAGGCGTGCTGAAAACTAAAATGACATCCATTTTTTGTGGAAATTAGGCAAACCAGACCTAGGCTTTGTCTAAAATGCCAAATATTATGAAGGGGTTTATGCCTAACTAGGGGAAAGAGCCCAAATGCAGTGACTTTAAGCAAGAGCGTCCATTGATGAACCTACACTAATTATACAAACAGTTCATACAAAATAAATTTTGTTTGAACTTTCCAGTCAAACTGTTTACTATATTAGAATAGATCAAACACTCTAAGTGCAGAGAAAAAATATAATTAAATATCAATTCCTTATAATATGACAGGTTGTGAAAACGAGACAAAGCCGTGCCTGTGTCTGCCTTACCTCTGTGAGGTCATGGCCTTAGGAGTTTGATGTCATTACATATGTTTGAATAGAGGGTCACGGGCTTGGTGGGGGGACGGCTTGAGGTGCCTTTATCCTACAAAACGGTATGTCCTAAACAGGGGTGAATCCGAGGGATTTTTGCCTAACTACCTGACAGTACAGTCTAAAGTAACATGAATTTGGCTCTTACGCATACGCATGTAACGTAAAGCAGCAGCGCGCTCCGATGGGTCAATTAAGAAGCTGAAAAGATGAAAATTTGATGAAACAGAATTTTCATAAAGACCTATATTTTCTGAATCAGTAACTTTTAGCGAATCAAAAGATATCGATATAATTCTGAAGTTCAGATGGGGGACAAGACTAATAATTGCCTAATTTTTTACTCCAGACAAGCCGCATTTCCGAGGGCGGCAAACTACTCGCCAAGATCTTTGCGAGAAGCGCCACACTATGAAATGAGGTTCCACAGGTCATGGCGCTCATAGGCACCCAGGGTGTCTACTAGGTCATAAAAGTCATAAAAAGTCATAAAAAGTAATAAAAACTGGTTGGTCATAAAAAAAGTCATAAAAAGTAATAAAATTCACTCACAGGTCATAATT
>LQNS02276498.1:11839410-11860895 GCA_001587735.2 Parhyale hawaiensis
CTCCTCCTCCTCCTGGAGTTGCAAATTCTTAGCGGCCAAAGCTTCAGAGGCCACCTTAATCCGTCTTCTTCTCATCCCGCTCCAACTTCACAGTTTGACGTCTCTAAGCTCCTCATGTCAGCGGCTCTTGATCGTGCTTGTGTGCATTCATGATCGTCTCTTCAGCAGGGACTCTTCCCCCCCTTTTTTTTTTCTCTTTTCTCCTGTCTTCTATATCCTACTAACATAATGGCAATATCTTATAGAGGGCCGGGGTGTAAGTTTTGGCGTCTCCTTGGGAAGGGCCTATCTAATCTGATCACTTAGAATCAGAGACTTACCGGCAGAAAGGCCGAGAAAAAATCATTGATCATTTGAAACGAGACGTACTTCACGCCTTAGTGGTGCACGAGCCTGTGTGAAACCACAGGAATAGTTCGGCGCGATATTGACATTGTGTCACTGATGCGCTCGGAAAATTTCGTCTACTACTAGGGATCTAAAAAGAAGACAAACGTGGACGTGCCTCAGAGCATGCCTTGGGACATGTCCCATCGTTGTATGCGTTCGGCATAAAAGGTTAGACTTCCCACGTATCGCAGCTCACGAAGTGTGCTTTTGTACGTCGAGACGGTCTAGTAGAAGAGATTACGGTCTTGTGCACCTTGCAGACAGAATAGAATTGACACAGTGGGGCTCAGACTCGTGGGTTTTGCCAATTCCTGATTCAAACTCCTTGGATCACAAAAATGGTTGACTCAGACTTTTAACAAAATGTCAGTGTACAGACTCTTGCTCGTAGCCTGTTTTCGACTCGCAACTCGATCCTAAAATTGACACTACGCAACCCCTCATAGTCATTGTACTTTGTTTTGATGTAGTAGCCACTGAAAAGCGTCAAGTTTCTTGCAGCTACAGCCATGGTATAAGTACGTAGTTACGCATGCATTTTTCAAATTCTGATGAATTCAGATAACTTAGTGGAGTAATAGATTTGAATTATATATGAGAATTTATCAAGCAGCGCTAAATATGTTCTATGTTAACTAAAAAATGAAGTCGCTTTTCTTGATTTCACTGGTATGACACCCTATGATTTGTTAAAGACCAAATATATCGCCAGCGCAGCTTATAACCCATTTTCCAAACTGTTTGAACAGGTGAGTATCACAAGGGATCGTACTAATATTACTGGACGGCTTTGAAGCAAGCTCAAATGAAGAGTTACCGTATGGTAGTGCTAGAAGTTATTGGGCTTAATGGGTATTCCCTTGGCAACGGCAAAATTTAGCTATGTGGGTAATATTAACTCTTGTACCACCGTAGGGAATCTCGCCCTGCGAGAAGGACTTGCTTGGTTTCTTTAGCTAGGCATTCGGCACATCTTTCCTACGTGCTCATTGGTCTTTTTCCCAATTGATATCTTAATGACGCTTTGGTGTTGTATTGTGCTTGTATTTCTAGTATGAGAGCACCCTCATGCATGGGCTCCACTTTCCGTGTACCCAGTTACTAGATATTCGTGCCTCTTGCCTGCTCCTCGCTTGCATCCCAGTGGGGAAGCGCATCGAGACGCCGCCCATGTACGCTCTAGCAAGCAGTGAACTAATAATGTTAGGTTAAAGTACGGTATGGTAATGGTGCTCTCGGGCATATTGGACTTCTGAGGTCGTTTTTGGGCGACACGGCGCGTTTCAGGCTCCAACATTTTTGAGCGCCCACTCGGCCCATGTCAAGAGTATCGGACAGGAGCACTATGTGTACTAAAGTTAATTAGGAAGTTCAGTTGAGCAATAAATTTATTTCGAAAGGTGTGTTGATGCTACAGTTAGTTTTAGCACCAACTTGAACAGTTAGCGTTCGAATAGGGCCGACAGCTCTCTGCTAGTGTTTGTGATGTAGAGAATTAAACTCTGGTACTAAATGTCTCTCAGATAGATTGCTCTATTCTATGGTGAAATTATGTGTGCAGAAAATTCACCGTCCACGAATAAACTACATGGAGAAGCAGACGGACATATCACAAGCCATGCGCTGGATCCTCGTCGACTGGATGGTGGAAGTAACAGAAGAGTACAACCTGTCAACAGAGACGCTATACCTTGCCGTATCATACGTGGACAGATTTCTCTCGCACATGTCAGTCAAACGAGATAAGCTACAACTGGTCGGCACCACTGCAATGTTTATAGCATCGTGAGTACCTACCTAGTCATGTTAAAGTTTCGGCTCACTTAAGACTTTCGTCCGCGCTAGCCGATAGCTGCTTGTAACAAACTTGAATTAGCTCCGAGCTCTCGATGTACGACGCGATGTTATCCGGAGCGCCCATTCCGTTCGTAGCTACAATACTTCTTGTCAGAGTTTCGTCAGCGCTACACATGTAGCTACATTGTAGAACCTGTATGGTGGCTGTTGAAACTCTTCTGGAAGTATTACAGAAATAATTATATTAACCTATTAGCTACCAGGACAGTTACTCGTAAGTCAAATTTGCCTGGCGGACGTGTTTAGTGCCAAACATCTCTGATAATCTGAAGTTCATTTTTGAACTCGTTGAGGTATTTTTCTTTTTATAGTTTGATTACTAGTTTGTTATTTGGGGTTTAATAGATGTCCCTACCCACGACTAGAGTGATCAAGTCATTAGGGAACAAAACTGAAGTTCCACACAATTTGACGCCAGCCCTTTTAATTAACAGGTTGAAATCCTCTTTGGATACTCGATACATATTGAAAACGTTGCTTGCAGCGAGTATATTTTTGTACCTAATAGCTTGGCAAAGCGCACTGCAAATAGGCCTACTAACAGAATAAATGAATAAGTACTGAAAATTCTTGCGCAAAACTTGAACCATTTTAAAGCAATTTCTCATCACAGAATACTGGACGTCTGACTATTTTTTTTATTGTAGTTTGCGATAAAGCACTACGAACAACTAGTAGCAATACGGAGTGGCAAGGAAAAGGGGTTTGAATTGGTCGCTGTAGTAAACCTGTGTTTGGTCTGCGGCTGACTAAAGTCGTATGTGGTCAGTCGGCTTAATGAAAACTGTCCTTGATTTGGGTCTTGTTTGAAAACGGGCCAGCACTCTATTTTTGTATTTGGTGCCGTATCAAAGATACTGTTAGGTTAGGTTATATACATAACCATAACCTAACCTTATATACATATACATAACCAATTTAAACAGTATCTTTGATATGGCACCAAATACAAAAATAGTGCTGGCCAGTTTTCAAACAAGAGTGCTGGCCCGTTTTCAAACAAGACCCCTTGATTTCACACAGGGTGATCCGTATCCAATTTGCTCATCTTTTAACTTGTCCGAACGCCAGTTGTGGGTTTCAGATTGGATTGCGTATCAGATGTGTAGTGCAAACATATTGCACATAACAGAAAATTTAGTTCTGGTAGTCTGATTGATGGCAGGCAAGCGTAACCAGTTGGCACATTCCGTCTTGTTCGCGATCCAAAGTATTGAATTGAAAGGCCATCATTAACCCATTAACTGCGGCTTGCGCATCTGTAATACAGTTCCAGCAACGGAAATTTCGGTCATTCGCAGTTAATGGGCTAAGTCTATAATTATGGACCGTCGTATTTCATGAACGCCTTACGCAATGCTATTCTTGCGAGTACGGACAAAACCTAGAGTAATACCGGTAGGCGCGGGTCTCGGAATGGTCAATTCGCGAACAGTCGTTGGACAAATTATTAGATACGCCTGATCGTTTTAATCCTAATCTGCATATTTTAGACATATCTTGATATATAACACTCTATTTCGACTACCCGAAGGCTTCAAATTTCGATAGTTTTGAGTTTATCGAGATAAGTTCGAAATATGCAGATGCAGAGTACAGTATATACCCAAAATATCAGGATGTGAAAAAAAAAGTTATCGAGAGATTGTACCGATCGGAACAACTTTGTGACGTGCAGACCCAGGCCTGTACTTTGGAAGGTCTTGGCACGAACCTTGATTTTTTTCACTTAATCCTGTAATATATTAAACTTCTGTGTGTCAGTGAGTCCTAGTTGAGTTCGTCACCGTACTGGTTGTGAGAGTCCATATCAATGCCGAATGTCATCAGGCTACAGTGCTGGATGGTGAAGGAACGTCGTTAAGCTCTTGTTTATTTACATCTTAATGTTCAAAACTTAGAAAATATCCAATAATAAGTAGCAAGCGTTCTACTGATAGACGTAGACACAAAATACGAGATCTACTTCTGAATAAGTGATACAAGCAGAATGCAGTAGACAATGTTAGAACTGTAAGGCTGAGTACCGAATAAGCCGATTCTTCAATGCGCAAGCCCTTTGAATATCTTATCGTTTGCCGGCTTCATTTAGAACACCGGTTGCTTCTGCCAGAATAGTCGGAAGTCCGCCGGTAAATTACTGTACGTTTATGAGACGAATAAAGATCTCCGGAGCTCTGGTTACAGGTTTTGATCCACAACTTTTAACTGATACAGGTTCCTGCCGGAAGGTCATTGAGAATTACGCATGTCGCTCACGTTTTAGCGACGGTGGAAAACGAGCAGATTATTCATGATATGGTTTATGACAGTTTGCCTTCCTTATTTGAGCCGGCCTGTAGACGGTTGTGGTCACATCCGCCCAAACATGAACTCGTATGGTACAAAGAATGCGTGTACATATTTAAATGTTAGAGCTAAAACATTAGGATGTTGTATGTGCGGAACTGGTGTATATATATATATATACCAAATTCTTGAAGGGTTAAATGTCAAGACTCGTAAGGGTTACCTTAGCGTGACTAAGACGTTCTAGACGTCAATCTTTCGTGCTCACTTTGCTTACTTTCATTTTCATGACCATGATGATGCTGTCTTCTGCTCTCCCTTTTTCCTCCCGATTTGCTCAGTTGCTTATTAAAGAGGTTTTTGCATTGTTCAAACTAAGTCTTAGATTATTCTAGTGTAAAGTTCACCAGTAAGAGCAGTATTTATAGCAGTCATAATGGTAGCTACCAGTTATCAGTTGCGGCTTACTGCCAGAGAAGTTTACGTAGGCCTCCTTTCATTGTTTCAACAAGTTTTGTTTTATTTCTACTTTACAAAATTCATAGGCATTCACTTAGTTTTGAGCTGCCAAGAAGAAAAAAATCGAAAGTAAATAACCTAATGCTCTCCATCGTTAGTGTGGACAATTTACCGAGCTATTAACCCTTTCTCGCGTACATTAATCAACTTTTCTCTTGCGAATAGCACTTGTTGAAATCTACAGAGGCAGTGCAATGGGAGAAGGGGTTCATTATTCTGGTCGTGTCGTTTTGTTGCTTGATTCCCAGTTTTATAAAGTTGAAGGGCGAACTTAGAGTGCAGGCTCTGCTTAATTCTACCAGGTAAATATAGCTTTGATTTATTGGTATTCAACCATCAGCCCAATATTAAAGATATCTAGTAATGAATCTTTTACTTTTGCAGGAAATACGAAGAAATTTACCCGCCTGATATATCACAGTTCGCCTATATCACCGACAACACCTTCAAAGTATCGCACATTTTGCGCATGGAGCATCTCATTCTGAAGGTGCTCAGTTTCGACATGGCGGTACCCACAGTTTATGGCTTCATCAATCATTTCTCCAGGACATTGGGCTGCACGCAGGCTACTTTGTCCTTAGCTCTGGTAAGTTACCTAGTGAAGGCAGCGACGTAGTTTTATCCCATTAAGTCTTCTCCAGTTTATTTCAGGTGCCGCGGTTCCTGTAATTTATTACGCATTTCCAGCGTTGTTCCCTACGGGGCTGCCAGGATCAACGTGATCTTGCTTTCACGTAAGAATGACTCGATCAAAGCATAAACCGTATAAGAATCCGTGGGGTGGAGGGTCTATGAAGTAGGCATAATGTAATCTTACTCAGTCTGCGCTTCCTCGGTACCAGAGCTCGTCCTCCCGTAGCAATACGATAGGAAAAACTTGACGAAACAGCTTGAGTAAGATATTTTTGAACGTATACAGTTGTTCCGCAGATCTCGTGCTGTCGTACGTACGGATATAGCTGGATAAAGGTTTCGTCTAAGCAAATATTAGTACTAGAGAATCTTGTGTTTATTACGCAGTGGTTAAAAATGTGTATTCCCGAAGGATTAATAGGCGAACAAATGTGTCTTGGCTGTAAGATTGTGTTCTTCCCTGTTGTCTGCGTGGTTAGAATAGCCTTAGCGGGAAGTTTTTATTTTTTAATATATGCTTGAAATCGTTCAGCTAGTTGGCTAATAATCACATTCTATACTTTATAGGAAGCCGCGCCCCTGGTTGTAGCCCAAAAAGTTTCCTTAGCTCTAGCTTAGGACTTCATGATATAGCTACCTAGTTATCTTCTGTATTCACTTGACTTTCCTTGCACATACGCTCACTGGCGGTCATCGTTTTTTCATTCTCTCTCCTCACTTGGTGTGCCCATGTGCGTTGATCCAGCGAGGAAACATATCCCGACCTGTGATTTAGAAGTTTCTGGGGATGTTTTGAGCCCGATGCCCACTTAGCAACATGCGTTAGCCTTCGTGACCTACCGCTAATTCAACTAATCCATTTACATTCCCGCAGCATGGCTTCAGCATCTACAAAGTTTGATGAATAAAAAAAATTTTTGCCCCTCGGGGGGCATAGGGTGGGTCATATTCCATGGGTTAGGTTCACCCATTGTAGGTAATGTGCAGCGACCCCAGAGGAGGCTCGTCATACTTTCTACTGTTTTTTCTTTTTTTTTTCTCGACCTGCTGTACTCATGCGTGTTGATCCTGTGTTGGAACTCCCTAGTGAATGGGTCTCGCTCCTTTTTTTTTTTCCACCTTGACATACTGTATGTTCCTTCCTTTTCCCCTCTTAAAACAGCTTAGTACTAATTTAGGGAGACTAAAGCTGTCTTGTATACCATGCAAAAGTTGATGAAAATCTCTGCCGCTTGTGCAATTTTTACTCCCTAGCAAGTGCCAATTGCAAACACTCCTGATTGCGAGCTGCTTAAATTCACAGAGATCGACATTTAAAGATTTGAAGCATAATGTTGATATTCATAGACGTTACACTGAAGTCAAGGTCAAGACTACGCAGTAGGATTACTTGAGTTGGCTTTACGCCGCTAGCGCCAATGAATGTTAAGTTGGCACTGGGCTCTATATGACGCTTGTATTCTTCCTCACTTCGTCAATGTAGCGATAAGTTTCGATTTCAATGGACGTTAGCGAAGTTTTTTTTTTTTTTGTTGAATTTCCAGTAGTTTCATTAACCATAAGCCCTTCCTCTCATAGCGTGGTCCATGTACACATTTCATGTAGCGCTATTCCTACAAGATGAGGCAGCTTAACTCGGGGAGGTAATGGTCAACACATCTATGCTGGAGATTATCAGAACTGTGGTAATATTGCCGTTCATACGGGAAACATAGGTGTATTTTATGTATTGCGAGCTGAAGTATACTTCACGTTCCGGTGGGGTCAATTTTTAACTGGAGTAGCAGAACAGGGTCTCTGGCAGATGGACTGCCTGTCACCCTACCTTTTGAATTTCAACTTCTCAAGGTAGCCAGTCTTCTCTGGTAGTTCAAATTGTGAAGATTTACTATTCTGTTCGTACGATTTGTCGTGGCGAGGGTTCAATAAAGCGGTTATCTCAGCATAATGCAGATTATTCGTCTTACTGTTCGGAAAGTTTTCATTTTAATGATGGGCTAGCTAAAGTTTTTCTTATTTACTACGTGACGTGTGAAAAGTTTCCCGTAGAAGCACTTGTGGTCGCTAAAGCTTTCAAGTGAAATGCCTACTGTTGTCTTGTTCTGAATTATCCTGATAAGGACGATCGTAGTTTTTGAATATTAAAAAGGCTGCTCTTACAAGAAAGTTTATTTTTGTAGGGTTAGTAAGGATTCAAAAGATCGCAGTCGGATATCTAGTGTTTTTTTTTTAGCTTTTGTGTAGTCTCGTAAACTGTGTGCTAATACGAGAATGCAAGTTAATCCCTCAGGACTTCTGCGTTTTCGAAAGTTTTATCAGAGAATTGCTTAAAAGATTTTTTTTTTTTTTTTTTTTTTTTTCAGTTCATTGCAGAGTTGACAACTTTGGATTCGGACCCGTACTTACGCTTCTTACCTTCTGAAATCGCAGCCACCGCTCTAGCTATGGCCAACTTCACACAGGTACGTACGTGGAATCTTCTGCAGTAGTTGCAAGCCAGGGCCACACCAGTGCAACAAGCGCTGCAGTGCGATTTTTGCTAGTGACATGTTGCCTGTGACCGGCCGCCATGGACGGTGCGTCGCGTGATCTGGGTTGCGTCGGTGGGGAATGCACACTGCTGTACTCAACGTAGTTTTTGGTGCAACAAATTTGTTGCGTTACACGGCCTTGGTGCGCTGGTGTGGCGGTGGCCTAAGTAAGTTATTATACCACATATGTTGCCTCCTGGTGCGTTGAAATCATCCCTGCCTAGTAAACGAGTCTTGTGATTGTATGGAGTGCTTACGAAAGCACTGGAAATTCGTATGATTGTTTGAAGCATTAATAGCCGTTTGCTCATGGGACGTGTTGGTAACACTGCATTAGCTATATTCTTCCAAGTGAAACTGAGAAAATGAGCTTTCCATAACAATAGAATAGCCAACCAAATCATGGAAGTTTTCGCGCTGACGATGCATTGCGTTACTAATATATACTGGCTTATAGAACAAAGGAATTCTAGCTAATATTTTGAATTTGATTAGGTAGTGTAATTTCAAAGTTTTTTGTCGCCTATCTCTGCCTTGGGGGCTGTTCGTATTCTAAACATTAAGGTCCGGATCAAGTAACTTCTTGTAACTGCTTAGTTAATGCAAAGAGCCGGTATATTACGACTGCACTATTGTTCCCTTTGAAAATTGGAAGCTTGCTTATGCACCTATCAACCTCGTGAATGTAAGACTGAGTAGGCCTGTTCCTTCGCCTGCTTGTGAACAGCTATATATTAACGTATTGACAGATATCTAGTCTCTATGGAGGGGAATGCGCCTGTGTAAATGAACGTCTATAAAAGAGATTTCGAAAATGGAGCTGCTTTGAATTCAGCATGCAGTACTGCTGTTATGATTTAGAGAATCGTTGTATCTACTATTCACTAAGAGCTCATTCCAGGTTAATTAATAAAGCATGGTTAAAGTTTCAGTAAAGTTTATCTTGCCAGATTTTTCGGTCATGTACCGAACAGTGTGCTGTGCACCCCATTCCGTAATATGCTGGTAGAACTTGGAAGATGAGACTCCTCGGGCATTCTTACAGACAGGCACACTGCCTGTCTGCAGCCTACCTATTCTTAGTTGCAGGAACTGAACCTGGGTGTATGCCCGCAGTTGAATTTAACTGAAATGAAAGGTTTTTATCAATTTATCGTCTTGACTCGCTGCTCAGTCACTGTTACAGTCTGGGGTAGTTGAATTTGTGAGGTTATAATAAGGGATTTATTAAAGCACGAAAGGGTTGGTGGAACTGTTGCTTTCGGGGTTGCCAAGTCGGGTAATGTTGGGCACAAAGAGTCGAAGTCTGGAACTAACTTGATCCAGGAGCCGAGATATCCTGGCTTGATTCGCATGCCTGGGGGCCCGGGGGGTCCTCGTGTGTCATTCATATATACAGCATTTTACCTCTTGCATGCATTTCTAGAATGGAAGTTACGTCAGCATTCAGCCTTCAGTTCTGTAGAAAGTTTTCTCGCCTTGCAGGGACTGACGCCATGGCCTGCAATAATGACGGAGAAGTTTCATTATAAGCTGGAACATCTGCGAGAGTGTTACGCCAATCTCAACAGAACCTTCAGTAAAGTGAACGAGAGCCCGCAGCACGCCATTCGGGAAAAATACAGAAGTGCCAAGTAAGTAATGTGCCGCTAGTTATAGTTCTTTGATGTGTCCATACTGAGTGAGCAGCATAATCTAGCCAGATTAGCTGTAACTAGTTAGGAACTTCAATGTCTTGGGTGCTCCATGTGGGCATTAATTTCTATTACCGCTTTTAACTGCTGAAGTGTCATTCGGTAAGTGAATCGAACGATAAAGATTAAATTTCCGGCAAGTGTAAACTAATGGGTTTAGATTATCCCGCTCAAACTGGCAGATTCGAACTTTGCTTTGTAGTGACACACGAGCAGGAGCCTCGTGAACATAAACTACTGGTACCGGCACCTAGCCGCAACGTGGCGAAAGTGTCGCTTAGCTAAAGAGCTTTCAGTATAGTCCGTTATCTGTTCTGTATATTCTCAAAATTGCAACATGATGAGCGGCGTCCGATTTGCATTTCCTATTTTATAAAGTAGCCATTTTTTCTAATTTCCAATCCTCATAAAATCTGAAAAGTCTCCATCATAGTATCTCCGTTAACTGTATAAGAACTGGGGTACTCACGGAATGTTTCGAAGAGTGCTGTTCCTATCAAACTTCGAAATTTAAGTTAATGATCCTTGGGTTATCCCGTATACATTGCACGTGGCTTCCATCACAGTCTATACGTATTTGCTCTCGAATGTATAGTGGCGCTCGTATGTGGGAAGTAACGTGTAGTGTTCATGAGTTGAGGGACTCGGCTCGGACCATTCTATCAAATAAGGCAGTTCGGTCGTGGTCAAATTCGTCTATAGCGTTGCCAATTGTATGGGTATTTAGGAGACTTCTTTATCTACAGGTAGGTAGTGGGAGGGGCAGAGATATGGGCCGAATAAACTCCGAAATGCCCATAGAATTAGGCAACGTTATGGAGGAATTTGACGACGACTGAACTGCCTAGATGAAACAGAGTAAGGTCCATCCGTCCAACAAGTTGTCTTATGTCCGTAGAATAGATAATTCGTAACAAATTAGATCTCAAAAAACCATGAGTTCAACACAGTGACCTCTGACGGAGCGTAAGATCTTGTAGTTTGTGTTGCTACTTTTACGGATGCTTCTTTAAACGCCCGGTAAAAGGTTACCACATAAACTTAAACCATTATTTATCGTGCGAATGGTATTATGCCATCTAGAAAATGGACTACCCTATGTGATAATACTTGTAAGACAGGCCCGACATTTATACGTTGTGTGTCCTACTGTACACCGAAATTCTCATTAAAACGTGGTTGTAAGAGAGAATTTCTTGTGTGCATGTATTCAATCAGGTCCTGGAATTTCACGAATCTGGCTGGTGACCCTGAGATGGCTCCACCCTTGTACACTACTCTACTACAGGGTATCCCAGAATTATTAGAAGAAATTTAACCTACAGTTCCTTACAATGAAATAAGCATGTCTGAAAGAGTTTCGTCTGGAAGTTGAAATTTAAAGATTTGCTGTACCAGCGGGTAAAGAAAAATTCTGGATGGGAATGGTTATGTCCGCGAATAAAGGGGTTAAAGTAGGTTAGATAGTTACAGCAGACGATCAGAATCCGGCCTTCAGCATCGATGCATACATGGAGGTGCCGGCAGAGCGATTCCCGATCTCTTGCGGAGATACCAGGAGATTCACTAATCTTCGCACAGCCTTCTGTCGGATAGTTCTTCGAACAGAAGTGGTGTTTCGTAGACTGAACTAGTTAAGTAGGTGCCTCCAAAGGTAGAAATCACGAGGTGCAATGTCGAGAGTCTGTGGTGGGATATCTTGCTCTGTACATTATGGCTGCTCATCCTAGAATCACGGTTCGCCCCATCTTGAATTACGTGCACATCTGTGAGTTCACTATTAGATTGTTGTCTGTCCGTAGATACGCTGCAGATAGACTACTCAGTGTAAACGAGAGCCAAAGTGCAAATTTTTCTCTGCTGTTGGATGAAATAGTCGGACACCGCAGTAAATCAAGCTTCTAAATTTGAATTCGTCGCAACTTTGAACGAAACCCTTTCGGACATGCTACCATAGAATGGAATACGATTATTTCATTGTAAGGAACCGTAGGTTAAAATTTGTTGACGAATTCTGGGATACATTTTAGCTCTAAACATTCATCGAACAGGTGATCATATAAGGTTACTACCTTAATGTTATACCTGCCGAAGGTCTTTTCGGCCGCCGTGTAAATTGTTGAACCTTTCCCTGATGCATTACTCTGGCTTTCTCGTAGCCATAGCTCTATTGTATATACTGTGTTTCCTAGACCACGCTGAGAGAGAAGGGCTGAGCAGCACAATGTACCTGGTGACCCTGTACTCTACCTTAGCAGTTAGCTAGGCCTTCGGGACTTCTGTCTTTCGTGCCAACTTTGCTTCCTTCCGATTTCATACTTCTGATATTACTTTCGTCTGTTCTTCCTCTTCTTTCCCGACCTGCTCTTCCCATGGGCGTTGATCTGGTGTGGGAACACCTTCATGCATGGGTTCCCCGTTTCTATCGTCATTTGCTATGTCCCTTGTTTCTTCCTGTGTTAAATCATCTTAGCTGTGAAGACGGAGGCTCAAACTCTTCTCTAATCTGATCTGAAGGTGCTGAGCAGCTCAGTAGTCATGTCAAGAACTGCTAACAGATTTGGTAGGACATTCAATCTGACCAACTAGAACTATGTACCAATTATTATTATATACAACCTTTATTGTTTATTTTTTCAGGATGCACGCGGTCGCCAACATCAAACCCCGCAGCGAACTTCCTTTCTAAGTCATGTGTAAATATGCTTATCGTGATATTGTAGCGCTTACCCTGCCGCCAGCTGATCCGGCGTCATGTGATACAGGTGCAAGCCAAACCTAATGCTATGTGAGCCGAGTGTGTGGATGCGTGTGTCTGGCAATATCTATCATCGATTAACACGCGTCGATGCGACATGGACCACAATTAAATCACGCACGGCGAATCATAATGTGTACGAAATCGAAATATATAAACAGGTACTTTCTAAGAAATGCCGTTGGAGCTGTCTAGAGGCAGGTTTAGATTAGATGTAGGTTTGTTACCGCGGTCTCTTTGCGTCAGTGTAAGCGCTACCGTCAAATAGCTAGAGTTCGTGGTAGGGGTGTGATGGGTTGCTAGCGTTTTTAGTGTTTCCAATGTGTCCTCAGCTAATGAAGTTTGTGAAGGAGATGGCTTACACTAATTAGTAGTCGAGCGATTGGGAATGAGCTGACAATGATGAATAGCTCCTAGTTGATGGTACTTGTTCACCCCTAAGCTAGTTTTTCCGCGTGAGTCTACCTCGAATTGTTGCTGTAAATTTTCCGTTTTACCGATGACCCATTCTCGCGGTGTCTACCTCATCACGTAGGTCAAGGCTCTGCCCCACAGATGAACGCGTTTGGAAAGTTGCCCACAATATAGGATGCACTTCATATAATTGGCAGCACAGCTGCCCTCCCTTCCGCACCAATTGGTTCAAACTGAAGTTGCTCTTCGTATACGGGGAGTGACACCGTGCCTTGTGTAGCTACTGTTCTTAGTTCTTCCCCTACCGATTGTCAATGTATAATTTAATGTAAGACACTATATTCTCATTGACTGGGTACAAACCATAAACTGTACGGTGAAATGTTCACGCTTGGAGTTCAATTTAATGTACGACACCAGTGTCAGCGCTACTAATGGAAGGAAAATGCTCTAGGTCGCTGCGTAAATATTGATCACTCTATTTTACCGGTCGTGTTCCTTCAGTGTGAAAATTTCCTGAATTAGATCTAAATTCACTTATAGGAGTGCCCGAGGTGTACAGTACGATGTATATTTACTCATAATTTGTTGGAGCGCGTGTTTTATTGACGGTAGAGGTTAATTTTCTGCAGTTGGTTAGACGTATTTTTGGTACGGCGTAGTTTTGTGCCCTATAAACTTAGATTTTGTTGCTTGACTAATGCAATGAAACAATTTTTCAAAATGCAAGATTGGGCATTAGGGTTTGTTAAGTTAATAAGTCGGTGATGCCTTGTACAGATAACTTAAAATAAGTACGTTATGTATGATAGTTATGGGGCGCTAGCCACACTCGTCAGCACAGTTCCAGCATGAGTGAATTCTCTTTGTTCGAATATAAGCATTAGGGTCAATAATTGAATTGGGTTAACACAATTATAACCCTTCAGTAGCCTCTTCAGAGCACAGTATGAACGTGTCTACAATTACTGTGATCTTCAATCTACATATCATGTATAGTCAGTTATTATCGCATAATTTATTTTTACAGATTATTTAAGTCTGCCAATGACTCGATGAGTTCTGTAGTAGCTGTAGAATTTTTAGTTCAATAAAGCTTGGAGTTATTTTTCTCTTGGATGAACAGCAGAGTGTGTTGTGGAGAGAGNTCGGTTATTATCGCATAATTTATTTTTACAGATTATTTAAGTCTGCCAATGACTCGATGAGTTCTGTAGTAGCTGTAGAATTTTTAGTTCAATAAAGCTTGGAGTTATTTTTCTCTTGGATGAACAGCAAAGTGCGTTGTGTAGAGAGGGCTAATTTTTAACAGCTGACGACAAAGTAATCAACTGTGCACCGTGGTAAATTTGTGTATAATATTTTTGAATCTTTAGGTCTCTTTCATTAACCCGTACGTAATCGAAATTCTTTATTCGCCTGGTGTATCTCTTGGTCCACTTTCAGATGGTGCTATAGCTGCGACAGTTCAGGTAGCTAAATTGTGTTATTCTGTAATTTATGGTTTAGTCTGGCCCTTGTCGTAGAAAAAGCATGATTTGGAATGTTTCCCAATAACATGCATCGTGCGAGAAAGGCTTGATAACTATATATGGACCAGTATATTTCGTAGTAAACTAAATCTGAAACAATTTTCTTTGGAAAAAAGTAGTAATCTCTTCTCATAGCGGCAAATCGATAAAAAAAAATCAATCTCATTCCAATGTTAGGACCTTTGTCTACATCTGCTATGTATCGTTTAATTTGAATGACACGATCTGTTGCGCATTATTGACCCAACTGCAGCGCACCACCGTGCTAACCGAGGCCGGAGAAATTGCATGGTAAGATTTTCGCTGTCGATGCTCCTGTGCATCACTGTATGCTTGGGAGGTACTGTTTGGGCTCACCGAAAAGATGCTCGACCACCAGTTTCTGCTGGGAATTTGGGCAGTACAAAAGTATAGACATGCCGCGGTAAAACTTATTAAATCGACGTTTATCGCTCTGCTCTTGTTAATCCCGCACAGTAGAGCAATATACTAAAAGTTAAAGAACAACTTAATTTCCGTAAGCCACAAAGGCATTTTTCTACCGAAAATGAGTGCTCACTACTACTATTAAAGAATTTCAGAAATTTCTCCCATTCCACAAAAGTCGTTCTGTTGCAGTTCGACTATGTAATTATAAATATTCACGAATTAACACTTCACTGCAGCAATTATTATAAACAACAAGCCTCAAAGCTCAAATCTTCTATAGATTATACAGTCTGCTGTCTGAACAAATTCAAACTTTCGCAACGGAAAACTAGTTTCCGTTTATAAAGTGCCGAAATCTGGCGAGGCTACCGTAACTGCACTGGGAAGATAACCCAGTTTTCGATTACTGTCTGAGGGCTTTCAAACGATGACGACCGTGGGCGGCGGTGTATCGACTTGCTTGTCAGATGTCGAGTAGTAGCTGAAGAGATGAGAGCCACCAATTGCGCTTCAGCTCCTGTCGGTTCTGTTCGCAATAGCTAAAATTACAGGGAAAATACTGAATTTTCAATTGGTAGACATCAGCTGGATCGAATACACGCGTCTAATGGGTACGAGTACGTCGTAAGCGAACGCTTCAAGCGTGACTGGAAATGGACCGTTGATTGTATGAAGTTAATGCATAAAACTTCCCTGACAAGTTTGACAAAGCTTGTTTATTGTCAAATTTTTGAAAGTAGCCGCTCATCGATCGGCTTGGTGAGCGAGAAAGAAAATTTTAACTTTGCACCCTTGAAATAAACCCATTAACTGCAGCTTCAGTATCTTGAAAAGTTTCGTGAACGGATATGCAGTCATTAGCAGATGAGAAGTTCTTGGTTAGGTGAAAAGACGAATTAACGCGGGGGGAGGGGGGCAAGAGAGGTTAAGTGAACGCTTGAGAGTTTAGTCTATGTACGTCGAGAACAGTAAAACGGGCGCCTGTTGCAATCGGGCCTTTGGTGTTGTCCCATCCTCCAGTACGACCCAGGTAGGGTAACGCCGACGACAACCTCCATTGTAGGGTTAAGAGTTAAGTAACTACTTTGCTGAAGTTTGCACTGGACGTGTTCCATTGGTTTTCGCTATAAATTCTTGAACGAATTTTGGGATCACTATGGTATTTCAACACACAGCCGGTTACACCACTACCTAATTTATGGCCCGCATAGCATATTGCTATGTGCTTACATAGGAATTTAGTCTTCTATTAAGCTGAAGCCAGGAAGTGAAGTCTACTCATTCGGGCGACGCCCAACTTGCCACGGGCGTGTTGCAATCAGGCTTTCGATGTCACCTGTGGTACACCGGCCTCCATTGCGACACAGGTTGGGTAACAGCGACAACGCTATAAAATTGTACAGTTGTGGGCTGGGTAACACTGCCTGGGTTTGGTCACATTGACTATATCAAACATTTTAGGGAGCTTACAGCTCGCTTAGCTTTATACTGTTCCTAAATTCCCATTAGTCAGTGTGTGTTTTAATAAAAGATACGAGTAAATTGAAAAGAGTGCAAATTTGCACATAATACAAACCAGCAAGAAAACTAATTTAACAATAATTAAGAATAAAGTTGTACACTATTAAATTTAATGTTTCCCAGCAGAGACTTGTAATCATTAGCACACTCTTGGGCCCAGGAAGTAAAGAGTACGTTACGCTCTTTGCTTCCTGCTTGGGGCTAAGCTCCTCCCCTCAGTCTTTGCGACTGTATTGTCCAGCAGAATAACGGGCATATTTAGAGGGTTACGTTGGTGCTCTTTGATTAGGGTATACTAGTGGAAGATGGTGTTCTTTCAGAAAACTTTTTAGAATTTTTTTATAGGTAAATGTGAAACTTGGCGATCACAATTTAGACCTCTTTTGTTACATCTCGGCAGGATTAAATAATTTTTTAAGATCAAGGTAATGGCGCACGCAAATAGAAGAAATCGAACCGAATACTTGGACCCAAAAATGAAAAATCTGTCCAGTGAACAACCATATCGCTCCGAGAAGCAGAAACTCAACAATAGCAATGAATTTGACCTAATTTTTAATTACAAATAGTTCATATATGATAGACTGCATATGTAATTACGTATAAATATATATACTTGAATATGCTAGAGGTTCCTTTTTGTGGCCACGCTCGTGATCATGATCATCGTGATCACTGTAAAGCAAAAGAACTGTCAACGATTCTGTAAACAAACCAGAGACGCCACGTTAATTTTTGAAAAATATATTTTTACGGAAACTAGCAGGGAATGGATTGATTATAAGCCTTTATTTATTTTGAAACCAATGCATAACTGAACTAGCAGTATTTAAATAAATTTGACATACACAGGCGTTAAAATTAAGGAAATTACGATTTTGGAAGTCAATATTACAAACGGTTCTAACAATCAATTTATGCCTAAATATAAGAGAGCATCACGACCTTGCATTTTAAATTTTGAATTTTTACTTGTCCAACGGCTGGAATCACTGATCACACATGATTTGTTTGGGGAGGAAATCACGCTGCGATCAATTCTCACCACTGATCACGGTTGATTGCTATCAGAATCACATCAAAATGCGGTCACAAAAACGTGTTAATCATGCGCGATCAGGGGGGAATCATCGGCGCGGTGGTCACAAAATGACGCCTTAAATAATGAGCGTTACGCCATAGCTGGCTTGTAGACTGCCACTTTCAAGCATTATTGGATTCAACAGCTGCTCCACCCCTCTCTTAAAAAAAATAATATCAGCTGGATCCGCCTCTGCGGTTTCCGGGCATAGATATTGATAAGAAATTTAAGAGCATTGCAGCTGACACTGATCTGCACGAGGCTATTGGTGCCCCCCGAGAAGATATAACGAATGAATAAAACTACTGTAGCGGGCAAAATAAGAACGATTTTCATTATTGGAAAATAAAGTTTAACCATGTGCAGTAGGTTAATGAATCTTTTTATGGGGCTCTAAGGAATGTATTTAACATATATCTACAAAATATTAGGACAAACCTAACTATATTTAATACTTTAGAGCAATCTAACCAACAATAATAAAAATTGAACAGTGCAAAATAAGAGAACGATCGACTCTAAATACAATTTTGCAAACAAATAACATGGAACAATGGTCAATTTTAGGTTTAGAGCAATTAGTATGGAGTACTAAAACCTTTATTTTCAATAAGTTTAGCACAGCGGCGATTACACGACATCACAAGTTTCTTACAAAACTCTGAAGTTATTTTTTTCCATTCCTCTTCAATTTTAGTCCACAGATCCTTTATTGTTGAAAGTTGCCGTTCTCTTACATTGTCACCTATAATTTTCCATGAATTTTCAATAGGATTAAGGTCCGGGTTTTGCGCAGGCCACTTCATGACTTTGATATTCTCTTCCGCAAAATATTCCTTCATTTTCTTTGCAGTATGGCACGGGGCATTGTCCTGCATAAAAATTGCTGACTGGTTTGCTGATGATCGTAGAGATGGGATAACATATTGTTGTACAAGATTGAGATGCATATTAGCATTGACAGTTTCTTTAATGGTCACCAACGGTCCAACTCCTTCAAATGAAAACCTGCCCCATCACCATTACGCTACCTCCCCTATGCTTTACAGATGTTTTGACACATGTCGGGTTCAGCCTGTCACCTATTGCACGTCTAACATACAGTCTGCCATCCGATCCGACCAAATTAAATTTACTTTCGTCGCTGAAATGCACTCTTTCCCAATCTTCATCTCTCCAAACGATGTACCTTCTTGCTTTCTTATTCTTCTTCTTACTGATAAGTGGCTTAGTGGCAGGACTGCGTGCCTTTAACCCACATGCATTGAGGCGACGAGAAACTGTATAGCGAGACACTCCTATGTTGTTATTGACCTTCAGCTTTCTGAAAATTCCCACTGCAGTTTCGAAAGGATCCTTCTGGGTATAGCGTTACATAATCCTATCAACTCGTACGGTGGTTTTTCGAGGGCGGCCTGCAGATACCGGTGATTCCAGCTGTTTCTTTTCAACATAGAGCTTCAAAGCACGAGAAACAACGCTCAAAGTCTGTTTACCTCTCTTGATATGGCCGAAAGAGTAATTCCTGAGGACCTGAGCTTAACAATTTCTTCCCGCAGCTCAGGAGAAACTTTCACGTGAGGTGCCATGTTTCTAGAATGGTGTAATCGTAAGAGTGGCAGTTCTAGAAGTTATGTACACGAAATTGAATGATGCCAGATGACCGGGGGTAAATGCGAGAATGTTTTAGAGACGATCGTTCTCTTATTTTGCATTGTTCAGTTTTTGTTATTGTTTGTTAGAGCGCTCCTATGTATTAAATATAGTTATGTATGTTTGTCCTGATATTTTGTAGAAATATGTTAAATACATTCCTTAATTAAGGCCCCATCAAAAGATTCATTAACCTACTCTACATGGTTAAACTTCATTTTCAAATAATGAAAATCGTTCTCTTTTTTGCCCGCTACAGTATAACTCAAAATTCTTTGCAAGTCTGTCGTATTTAAATGGGCTTATCAACGCATTCGGACGAAAGATGACAATACTAGTTCTTTTGACTAGCGTGTGCATCGTCATGAGACTTTGCTCAGCAGCGAAGTGTCACGGTGGCTTATGTACATACTGTTATAACAATCACGGGACCTAACTGTCGCTGCTCACAATTCCTAACTTAGTCAAGGTTTCTTGACATATAACATTACAACCTCTAAACTAGTAACAAATGGAGTTAAAATTTTTATCGTTCCCATTACGTTCCAGATGCTTTGAACTGAACAAGAATTGCTTAAGGTTAAATTAAGACGATGACTAGCGCAGTGGGTGTACATGCCAATGGTTGTCTCTTGCATTAATGAGCCTGAACAGCTCTGTAGGCGCCACTCATATTAAGTGCGCGTAAATTTGTTAATTTAGTTTCATTGTTCGAATTTCAATCATACTTTTGAGAATAGCTTCAAGTGTTGTCCACTCAACTGGCGTGATACCAACAAACTTTTCACAAGTCTGCTTTATTTCTGCATCCAAATACCTAAGTGATATATGTAGCTAGCTGTTCCTTAGTACCTACATGGAATCATTTGGTGTTTCGTCTGCCGTGACTGCAAACTGCTTTGATTTTTTGCGTCCGAATCTATGTTGTTCCTGAAAACATTGCCACAACAGTGAATAATGTCGTTCTGAATGCGTGGACTGGTCAGCATATTATCTGAAGCAGCAGTAGTTAATGTTGTTTTAATGCTACATCTCCAGTCAGTTAGTGTTCAATGACCTCTCTTTCACGAAAGATATGCGTAAGACTTTCGTTTTTAATGTCGCTAACATATTATTCTCATCTATAGAACATCATTACTGCTAAATTGATATACGCTGGTACTTTTTCTGCGTTTCTGGCAGCAGAATATTATGAACCATTGTGCCTAAGAGGGAGGGGGCGGCACGTACCCCCTAGCTCTGTCTACCCCCAACCCTCTCACCCCCCCCCCCAGTGCCACGAAACAAAGTACAGATGTTAATAAAAATGCTGCCCTAAAAAATTTGCTGGGTAAAAATATCAGTTTACATATTCGTTGTTAATGGTCACAAGCAAACACATCAAGCAACTTCAGTCACTGCATAAATGTAGACATTACTGCGATAGGAAACTGTGTCGCGACAGGTGAAGCGAAAAACTTGTTCCAACAGCGGTATAAAAAAAAAACAATGTAGCTGTTATATGGTAATTCCCACGACAGGCTTTTAGTGACACCTATATAGCAACCAAAAAAGAAAGTTTCTGTAATAGTACATGGAATGAAGTTATTTCCTTATGTAGTAGGCAACTACTTGATTTTGTTAGTTTCATTTCGAATTATGCAGACAATCTTGTATTTTGATTCGAACTACACGTAGTTAAAAGTAGCTTATTGTACAAAATAAAACTGAATCATAATTCTGAAAACATTTTCATTGAGTCTTATCAATTTACATTTAGAATCACGACACCTATGCATTACTTACACTATTAGAAGAATGTAACGAGCTAAAAAATGGGGCCTAATATGTTAGCCTAAGAAGTTGCTCAGCGGCGTAGTGTTGCGATGCATTTCAGGAACTCTCGTACACTAATCACATACAGTATTTATCGTATACGTAACGCGAGCCCATATTTATAACCTTATTTTGAGCATGATGCGGCAAAAAAAAAAATACTTTCAACACTTAAGCTTATTTCGATAATAGGAAACATTCACTGTAGCACCAGGCATTTCTCATCTGATCGCGGGCAACGGATTTCATGTACGAAGCTTTCTGAATTGAAACGTTGATATTTAACATACAAAGAAAAACAATCAACAATGTCTGTGAAAGAAATGGAAAGACCCTCCCCCAATAGTGGCACTTTCCATTGCGCAA
>LQNS02276498.1:11886770-11905873 GCA_001587735.2 Parhyale hawaiensis
CTGCACGCTGCTCCAGTTCACGAGATATAGGTCAGCCACAATACCGACACCACAGCAGCAGACAGGTAAAGCCGGGAGGAGAGATGGTGAGCAGCAATGCCAGTCATATAATGAAACTATCAACTTAACCATAGATATCGAACATGCTAGTGCAAGTTTGTAATGCAACCTGAAAAGAATAGAACAATGTCAGTGATGGATGGGTAATCCCATCACACCGCAACTGCAACCGCTGTAACCGCAACTGCAGGCCCTAAATGACTAGAGTAGTTGGGCTTAGTGCCATTCATTGATAATTTATGAACGTCATGATTTCAGTCTCAGAAAGTGCAAGTATTGGAAGGATTCCATGGCAAATGGCAGCAAAATCCTAAGCATAAGCTGGTGTATGTTTTTGGCTTTCAGTACATGACCTGTAGCTTTATAGTGTTGGATATTTATTAATTTTATTTATGCTCTATATAGGCCTATGAAGATGTGAAATCCAAAAATGAAACTGATGCCAAATATTGCTAATGTGAAGATACTCAGTAGTGTAGTGTGCACCGTACATATTTTGGTGAATGGCAGTTACACAAAATTAATGGTACTGTAGTGTTAGTTTGTAATTGTATCAAGGAGTTGGGAGTTGGACTAAATAGAGGGCTAGGAGTTTGAATGGGACGTGAAACATCAGTCTTTGCCACCCTGAGAGTAACATCGGCCTTTGGGACAACTTTCCTCAATTTGGGTTGCGGGGTTGTACGTGTTAAGTCTGACACGGGTTCGTGGTCCTCAATATTTTCCAATTCCTTGATACATTTAGGCATTTAATTTACCATAGCCATTAATTTTTCCTGCTATTTTACTCAAATGTACACAAGTATGATATATCAGCTTTTATTTTCACACTAAGTTTACTTTGCTTTTCCACCATTCTAAAATGCGCCTTAGTGATTGTACACAAATATTAAGCTAAAGAGATTATGGTAATTTTATAACATTTCAGCCTACCATGATCTTGGGCATGATTATGGTAGCATCTGTCCTGAAATATTGTTGATATAGGTGAGTGTACACCAGCTTGAAGTAAGAAGATTTTGGTGGTACATTTGCAATGGAATCCTTATTTGCACCATTTGGCAGTGAAGTTATCAATTCATGTATAAAATAGGATACCAAAGGCAGCATTAGGCAAGACTTTGCATATAGTTACAGTTTAAGTATTCCAAGTTTTTTAAATCTTATTTTGGACTACTTGAGAGCAAATATCTTGAAGAGCTTCCAACTCACGCCTCTGGAGTTCGGGGGAGGGGGGGGAAGATTCTGCTACAGTACTCTAACCCTGGTGCTCATTTTGCTTCCTTCTGCTTCGCTAGGGTAACTTATTGTTCTCTTTTTTTTTTGTGTGTGTGTGTGTGTTTGTGGGAACACTTCTGCACGCATTCTATATTTTATTGGATATACCATGTTTTTTTGTTTTTTTTTGTGGAAACAGAAACAGGCTTAAACTACTCAAAGCTAATAGCTACCACTATAGGAAGTAACATTGAAAGGGACCCTCATAAGTTTCTTTGTGATATACATTGTTTGTACTGATTTGTCTTCCTTGAATTTTCATTTTCATACTAGTTACTACTGATAGCTGCTTCTGTTGTTTCACTTTCCTGCCTTGAGGTTGCCAACTTGCCCTGCATGAGAACCATGTTCATCTGTTACACATTTTGCTTGATGTGCTGTGCATAGATCACTTCTTTTCATTGGAACTTTCATGTTGTCAGTTGGCTTGAACTATTCCCTGTAATGCTGTATGATATGCTAGGCATTAGAAAATTTTGGTTCTGCATAATCTAGAAGTTGTAATGTAGTTAGCTACCTGTTGCTTCTTTGAATCTTGAGTTCTAAAATTGCTGCAATAGCTAAACTTGGGAGTTTCTGTGCATATAGTTAAGCTTGTAACCTTATTACTAGTTCGTTGGGTCTCCATGGCCCATTGTATGTTATGGGGAAGCTGTACCCTTGAAGGACCTCCTACGTTACCTTTGCCTTTTCTAGTTGTAAGAGAAATTTTCTCCTCTGGGTGTGTAGGAATGGATAAGTTGAGTTCACTCATCTTATGTTAAATGGAAGCAGTACTTTCTTCAGAAACATCCTCTAGGTTACATTACTCTTACTTTAACTAGGGCTTTGGTGCATCATTCTCCATGCCCACTTCCAATTTCATTTTCTAACTGATTTGCTGTGATCTTCCTCTTTTTTTCCAACTTACTTGCCCATGTATATGTATGATCCTATTAGCAACACCTTCATGCATGAGTTTATTGATCTTGGCATACCTACTATGTTCTTTTCCTTACAACATCTAATTTGTGGTGAATAGGGAAGCTTACATAAATATAACCAAAGCTAGTAATGGGACATTCTTTCCAGGCAAGTGGACATGATGCTCACCCGATCAAATACAGCCAGGATGAGAATGTCTACGCTAGAACAAAAAGCATCTCATCCACACGCAGCTCGTCCAGCCTGGCATTCAGCATATATACAGACGACTCTTCTATCTCTAGCAATTCTTCCAACTCGTCAATTTCAACAAATGCCTCGAAATTGGCTGTCAGCACAAGAGTGCAGGCGGCAGATGAGAAAAGTTCCTTGGATTTTGCTGCAGCCAGATTGCGTGAACAGCTGCCCAGCTCCTTTTCAGCCCTTCCCAGGTATGATGAAAATTTAACACTTTGAATTTACATTTTATCTATACTACTGACAATGGGCATTATTTGAAAGAATTTCAAGAGAACTCAGTGAAAATGCTTGATGCTAGCTTTGAAAAACATATAGCTAGAGTTATCGCTGTGGAGAATGAGTCAAGTGGAATTCAATGTTTTGACTTTAGGGCTTGTGCAGCAGGATAGTAGAGTTAGGCCCTCAGGGGCATATTGTGGCAGGCTCTCTGCATGCCACAATAGGTTTGGGCATCACGCACCCAGGGGTCCCGAGTGCCTTCTCTGCAGGAGATGCTGCATCTGGCCGCAGTTCCTGCTGACGAGGTTGGTTTTGTAAAGTTAGGTAGGCTCTCAGTACTTCCCCTTCTGTTTCGGGAGGTGGCTGACCTATTCCCGCTAGATTCTACCTTCTTGTATTTAGTTTCCTTCCCCTGTGTGGCATAGCTGAGCGAAAGCGTTCAACTGCGCCCGGGTGCTGGAGATGCTCAACTTGCGCCTTTTTCCTGTCTAGCGCACTGACCACTCGGAGACCTACCGGCAGAAAAGCAGAGACAAAAATCTTTGACAATTTTTTGCCACTGAAGCGCTAGTAAACACTACTACTACTACTACATGGTCGAGTTAGATGGATAAGTCAGACTCCTTAGATCACATGTGTGTCAAACACTGACTCGGCAATGCTGTTGCAGACTGTGGTATTAACTACTGTAACATGCAGATTTTTTTTTTTATTTCTCATAACTAGACTTTTTTGCAATTTATGAAACTGATTGGTCTGGGTTTTTAGCAGTAATATAAATTACCTCCGCCAAGGGGGTTATGTTTTCGTCGTATTTGTCTCTGTCTGTCTGTCACCAGGATGCATCACCAGTTATGAACCGATTTAGATGAAATTTACAGGGATTGTTGAGTATGTTAGGGGGAACAGATGATTAACTTTTGGTGAAGATATGTCCATCCGTTTGTTTGTCTGCGTCATTTTTCTCGATGCCATAACTCAAAAGGTTATGAATGGATTTTGATGAAACTAACATGAGTTGTTGGGTATATAACAAAGAGTAGATTACCAAATTTTGGTAATGGTCTGTTGGTTCGTTCAGTCGTTTGTCACTGTTTTTAATTTTATGCTTGTTGGCACAATAACTCAAAAAATAATGAATGGATCTTTATGAAATTTATAGCTGTTGTTAGTAATGGTAAAGGACATGAATGATCGAATTTTGGTGCAGATCGGTTGGTTCGTTTGTATGTTTGACTCATATTTGTCATAAGGTTTGTTAACAGTAAAACTCAAAAAGGTATGAACAGATCTTCAAAAAAATTCAACAAGCTATTGTTAATATAAAAAGGCACAAATGATTAGATTTTGGAGTTTATGAAAAGAAAATTATGGTTTCAGAGCCAATTTGAATTTTTGCTACCGTTGGCTCACTTGGCGGAGATATGTGCTCTCAGAGTGCTCTAGTTATCCTTTGATGTACAAAATTCGGTCCCGTTAAAATTTGATTTTCTATCTTTTATACAAAGTTGTGCCCCAAGGGGATTGGTCCTTGAGTGGCCTTCCTTATCTTGGGGAATTGGCTTTCTTCCTATTTATTTCACTGATGTGTATTCTCTCTCTTCATCCTGTCTCTGGACTGCTTGTCCATCAAAGCTGTGAAGGTTTTGGCAAATAAGAACTTTCCTAATTATAAACCCACCATGACCGGGCCATTTTGTTGCTTGGTCAGCCTCTGCAAAATCTTTTTTGATTTTGCCCAGCACTGCTTAATGCGTTTCCATTGGAAAAAAAAGTAGAGGCCTCACCTCAAAAGGGTGAGAGAAATTACTTCTGAAGGTCCTTTTTTGTAGAATCTGATATCTATTTGCAGGGTGCATTCACTCTCTGTGAGGATTGTAACTTACTCAGGGGGTAGGTACCAGAAATTGGTTTATTACCTGCTGGATGGACTTCAAGGATCGGGTGCTACTGAAATTTCCTACTCGTGCAACAAGGAGCAGTACAGTGATTTTTTTTTTTTTTTCATTCACTCGGGTCCTTTCATACATCCGGTTCTTGTGAGGCTTCCCCTAGCCCTTAATTAATCACGGTACCTAGAGTGGACTGGATCCTGTAGCAGTAGGATTCACCCTAATCTACTTGTGGTTGCGGTCTGGAAGTCCCCCCCCCCCTTCAGCTCAATTATGTAACTGCAAAACTACTGCACCGTCCGGCTTCAGCTGGTGGTGTGGCAATATCCGGTCGCTGACGCCTTGCTATGAGCCTCCACCTGCTCGGGGTGAGTGGTGGGACCAGAGAGGCTGGCCGGGTTGTGCGGGGTGGTGCTCAGACTCCCCTCCTAGGAGGTAATTCTACAATTTTACGAGGCAAAATGTAAGCCCATAATAAATTCTGCTTGGGGCCCTGGCCCTGCTATTGCCCCGGTCAGTTGTTCCATCTCGGCCGTGGCTGCCATTTTGGTAAACGCTCTGGCTTTGGCCAAGTTTCTGTTCCGGTCAGCCTCGACCAAATTACTGAGCAGTTTCTTCGAGCCACTGTTAACTAATGGGCAGCTACTTTGTGTTGCATCTGCTGTGCGGGTCCTTGTTAATTACTCTATTTCCCGTGTCATAACACACTTCATTCTTGAAAAATGCCTGCAAAATGAATCTGTTTTAATCCATAGATCATTTTTACCCTAAAAGTGCAGAGCCAATCATTGGGTGAGTCTTACCAGTTAGTCTACCACTTAAGCGTCTTTGACACGCGAAATGGGCACGATAGGTATGCAGTTTCATGTTATAGCTACAATGTACCAATTGGGTGTGTCACCTTGCGCATAGTGAAGCAAAATTACCCACATTCTTGCTTTCTCCCCAAACTTAATATTGCGACTATTTAGAATTTGGGATTTTTAATCTTGCAACGCATTTGAAATGCGGTTGGTGGCGTAGCTACGCCATGCTTTATGAATCAGTTTGCTGCTAGTTAGAACAGACTTGTATCTTGCCACCCAAGCCACACGCTCGTCTGCAGCTGTGCCAGTCGTTGGTCGCCGCTGGCAGAGGGTGGCTGAAATTGTGAGGCTTTGAAAAGGCTGGCTTTCCCATGCTTTTTTTTTTTTTATTCTATTTGGAAACGTGCCTTGTCAGCAGGAACTGCGGCAAACTGCAAAATCAGCTGTGGAGAAGGCACTAGGGACTCTTGGCTGTAGGATTCGGTGACTTACTCTTTTTGTACTGGCAGAGGAGCAATTAATTCGGTAGCTAACACAGTGCCACAAAGAGTTAAGCTAGTTCTCACGATAGTCGTGAACGTTTTTCCTATTTATAACTTAATTTTGCTAAACTTTTCAGCCATTTTTATGCGAATGTGCCCCCCAGAAGGCATAGGATGGGCCATAGGGTTAAGATTAGGTTCACCCATTCTATGTAAAAAGAGCATTGCTGCTAATGGGTTTGGTACATGGGTAAGTAAGCGCCCTATTTGCAGTTCCTCAGGTGCTTATTGATGCTTAATTATTGTACTTTACCAGTGTAAAATAAAGCTATCCCCTGTCATGCAGTAACAGGTGTTTACTGTGGTCGGTAAGGGATAATTTATTTGTGCTTTTCATTCATAAATCCATAGTTGTTTAGTAGAATTACCTACTTGTTTCTACAGCCCATCTGCCCTTTTTTTTTCTTTAATTGTAGCATCTCCTGCGGGACTAAGAGCTCTGTTGACTGTGCAGGTCACAATCACTGGCCTCATGTGGGACAGAAGAGATGATGGAGCTGACGTCTCCCGAGGCAGAGAGCGTCTCCAACATGAGCGTCGCAGCGCAGTCACCTCCTCAGGAAGATCTGCTCAAGGCGCGCGAGGANACAACCTGTCAACAGAGACGCTATACCTTGCCGTATCATACGTGGACAGATTTCTCTCGCACATGTCAGTCAAACGAGATAAGCTACAACTGGTCGGCACCACTGCAATGTTTATAGCATCGTGAGTACCTACCTAGTCATGTTGAAGTTTCGGCTCACTTAAGACCTTCGTCCGCGCTAGCCGATAGCTGCTTGTAGCAAACTTGAATTAGCTCCGAGCTCCCTATGTACGACGCAATGTTATCCGGAGCGCCGATTCCGTTCGTAGCTACAATACTTCTTGTCAGAGTTTCGTCAGCGCTACACATGTAGCTACATTGTAGAACCTGTATGGTGGCTGTTGAAACTTTTCTGGAAGTATTACAGAAATAATCCTGTGTGGGAACACCTTCGTGCATGGGTTCCCCGTTTTTCTGTCGACATACTACATGTCCCTTCCTTTTCCTCTCTTAGAAGAGCTTAATACTATTTAGGGAGGCTTAAATCTTCTTATAATACCTAATAGGCCTACCTAATTACAGAAATAATTACATTAACCTATTAGCTACCAGGACAGTTACTCGAAAGTCAAATTTGCCTGGCGGACGTGTTTAGTGCCAAACATCTCTGATAATCTGAAGTTCATTTTTGAACTCGTTGAGGTATTTTTCTTTTTATAGCTTGAATACTAGTTTGTTATTTGGTGTTTAATAGATGTCCCTACCCACGACTAGAGTGATCAAGTCATTAGGGAACAAAACTGAAGTTCCGCATAATTTGACGCCTGCCCTTTCAATTAATTAACAGGTTGAAATCCTCTTTAGATACTCGATACATATTGAAAGCGTTGCTTGCAGCGAGTAGGTTTTTGTACCTAATAGCTTGGCAAAGCGCACTGCAAATACTAACAAAATAAATGAATACTAAAAATTCTTGCGCAAAACTTGAACCATTTGAAACAATTGCTCATCACAGAATACTGGACGTCTGACGATTTTTTTTTATAGTTTGCGATAAAGCACTACGAACAACTTGTAGCAATACGGAGTGGGAAGGAAAAGGGGTTTGAATTGGTCGCTATAGTAAACCTGTGTTTGGTCTGCGGCTGACAAAAGTCGTATGTGGGCAGTCGGCTTGATGAAAACTGTCCTCGATTTCACACAGGGTGATCGGTATCCAATTTGCTCAACTTTTTTAACTTGTCCGAACCTCAGTCGTGAGTGTCCGATTCTCTGCTTTGAATTGCGTATCAGATGTTAAGTGCAGACATATTGCACATAGCAGCAGAAAATTTAGTTCTGGGAGTCTGATTGATGGCAGGCAAGCGTAATCATTTGACACGTTCCGCCTGGTTCGCGATCCAAAGTATTGAATTAAAAGCCCATCATTAACCCATTAACTGCGGCATGCGCATCTGTAATACAGTTCCAACAACGGAAATTTGTCATTCGCAGTTAATGAGTCTAGTCTATAATTATGGACCGTGGCACTTCATGAACGCCTTACGCAATGCTATTCTTGCCAGTACGGACAAAACCTCCTAGAGTAATACCGGTAGGCACGGGTCTCGAAAATGGTCAGTTCGCGTACAGTCGTTGGACAAATTATTAGACGCAGCCTGATCGTTTTAATCCTAATCTGCATATTTTAGACATATCTTGGTAGAAAACTTTATTTCAACTACCCGAAGGCTTCAAATTTCGATAGTTTTGAGTTCATCGAGATAAGTTCGAAATATGCAGATGCAGAGTATATACCCAAAATATCACGATGTGAAAAAAAAATTATCGGAGAGACTGTACCGATCGGACCAACTTTGTGACGTGCAAACCCAGGCCTGTACTTTGGAAGGTTTTGGCACCAACCTTGATTTTTTTCACTTAATCCTGTAATATATTAAACTTCTGTGTGTCAGTGAGTTCTAGTTGAGTTCGTCACCGTACTGGTTGTGAGAGTTCACATCAATGCCGAATGTTATCAGGCTACAGTGCTGGATGGTGAAGGAACGTCGTTAAGCTCTTCTTGGTTATTTACATCTTTATGTACAAAACTTAGAAGATATCCAATAATAAGTAGCAAGCATGCTACTGATAGACGCAGACACAAAATACGAGGTCTACATCTGAATAAGTGATACAAGCTGAATGCAGTAGACAATGTTAGAACTGTAAGGCTGAGTACCGAATAAGCTGATTCTTCAATGGCCAAGCCCTTTAAATATCTGTCATGTGCCGGCTTCATTTAGAACACCGGTTGCTTCCGCCAGAAGAGAGTCGGAAGTCCGCCGGTAAATTACTGTACGTTTATGAGACGAAGAAAGATCTCCGAAACTCTGGTTACAGGTTTTGACACACAACTTTTACTGATGCAGGTTCCTGCCGGAAGGTCATTGAGAATTACGCATGTCGCTCACTTTTAAGCGACGGTGGAAAACAATCATGATATGGTTCGTGACAGTTTGCCTTCCTTCCTTGGGCCTGTAGACGGTGGTGGTCACATCCGCCCAAACATGAACTCGCATGGTACATAGAATGCGTGTGCATATTTAAATTTTGGAGCTAACACATTAGAATGTTGTATGTGCGAAACTCGTGTATATATAACAAATTCTTTAAGGGTTAAATGTAAAGACTCGTAAGGGTTACCTTAACGTGACTGACGTTCTAGACGTCAATCTTACGTGCTCACTTTGCTTCCTTCCATTTTCATGACCATGATGATGCTGTCTTCTGCAATTCCTTTTTCCTCCCGATTTGCTCAGTTGCTTATTAAAGAGATTTTGAATTGTTTTTTGGGCAACATTTGGGCGTTGGGCAACTACATTTTTTGTATCATTTAGGATAGATAGTATAGATCATTTTAATGGCAAACGCCCCATAAGTGTGTCACTTTTAGCAGGCGTGTCTCAATTTTTTTTAACGGAATGTTGATGTTATATTTCGTTGATTATTAAATGAGAGATGGATAAAAATGAAAAAAAAAAACTAAATCTTAGATTATTCTAGTGTAAAGTTCACCAGTAAGAGCAGTATTTGTTGGTGTCTGTCCTAATGGTAACTACCAGTTATCAGTTACGGCTTATTGCCAGAGAAGTTTACGTAGGCCTCCTTTCATTGTTTCAACAAGTTTAATGTTTTATTTCTACTTTACAAAATTCGTAGGCATTCACTTAGTTCTGAGCTGCCAAGAAGAAAAAAATCGAAAGTAAATAACCTAATGCTCTCCATCGTTAGTGTGGACAGTTTGCCGAGCTATTAACCCTTTCTCGCGTACATTAATCAGCTTTTCTCTTACGAAAGCACTTGTTGAAATCTACCGAGGGCATTGCAACGAGAGAAGTTAATTATTCTGGTAGTGTAGTTTTGTTACTTGATTCCCAGTTTTATAAAGTTGAAGAGCAAAGGAAAATATAGCTAGATTTGATTTGTTGGTATTCAACAATCAGCCCAATATTAAAAATATCTAGTAATGAATCTTTTATTTTGCAGGAAATACGAAGAAATTTACCCGCCTGATATATCACAGTTCGCCTATATCACCGATAACACCTTCAAAGTATCGCACATTTTGCGCATGGAGCATCTCATTCTGAAGGTGCTCAGTTTCGACATGGCGGTACCCACAGTTTATGGTTTCATCAATCATTTCTCCAGGACAATGGGCTGCACACAGGCTACTTTGTCCTTAGCTCTGGTAAGTTACCTAGTGAAGGCAGCGACGTAGTTTTACCCCACGAAGTCTCCAGTTTATTTCAGGTGCCGCGGTTCCTGTGGTTTATTACGCATTTCCAGTGTTGTTCCCTACGGGGCTGCCAGGATCAACTTGACCTTGCTTCCACGTAGGAATGACTGGATCAAAGCATTAACCGTGTAAGAAAATTTGGGGTGGAGGGTCTATGAAGTAGGCATAATGTAATCTTACTCAGTCTGCGCATCCTCGGTACCAGAGCTCGTCCTCCCGTAACAATACGATAGGAAAAACTTGACGAAACAGCTTGAGTAAGATATTTTTGAACGTATACAGTTGTTCCGCAGATCTCGTGCTGTTGTACGTACGGATGTAGCTGGATAAAGGTTTCGTTAAGCAAATATTAGTACTAGAGAATCTTGTGTTTATTACGCAGTGGTTAAAAATGTGTATTCCCGAAGGATAAATAGGCGAACAAATGTGTCTTTGCTATACGATTGTGTTCTTCCCTGTTGTCTGCGTGGTTAGAATAGCCTTAGCGGGAAGTTTTTTATTTTTTAATATATACTTGAAATCGTTCAGCTAAGTTCGCTAATAATCACATTCTATGCTTTATAGGAAGCTGCGCCCCTGGTTGTAGCCCTATTGTTTCCTAAGCTCTAGCTTAGGACTTCATGATATAGCTACCTAGCTATCTTCTGTATTCCCTTCACTTGACTTTCCTTTCCTTTCACCGACCCACTGGCGGTCATCGTTTTTTCATTCTCTCTCCTGACTTGGTGTGCCCATGTGCGTTGATCCAGTGAGGAAACATCCAGTCCTGTGCTTTAGAAGTTTCTGGAGAAGTTTTAAGCCCGATGCCCACTTAGCAACATGCGGTAGTTATAGTCGTCTACCGCTAATTCAGCTAATCTATTTACATTCGCGCAGCATGGCTTCAGCTTCTACAAAGTTTGATGGATACAAAATTTTTGCCCCTCGGGGGGCATAGGGTGGGTCATAGTCCACAGGGTTAGGTTCGCCCATCGTAGGTAATGTGCAGCGACCCCAAAGGAGGATCGTTATACTTTCTACTGTTTTCCCCCTTCTTTCTCGACCTGCTATTGCAGTGCTTATGCGTGTTGATCCTGTGTTGGAACTCCCTCGTGAATGGGTCTCCTTTTTTTTATCTTGACAGACTGTATGTTCCTTCCTTTTCCTCTCTTAAAACAGCTTAGTACTGATTTAGGGAGACTAAAGCTATCTTCTATACCATGCAAAAGTTGATGAAATCTCTGCCGCTTGTGCAATTTTTACTCCCTAGCAAGTGCCAATTACAAACACTCCTGATCACGAGCTGCCCAAATTCACAGAGATCGATATTTAAAGATTTGAAGCATAATGTTGATATTCATAGACGTTACACTGAAGTCAAGGTTAAGACTACGCAGTAGGATTACTTGAGTGGGCTTTACGCCGCTAGCGCCAATGAATGTTGAGTTGGTACTGGACTCTATATGATGCTTGTATTCTTCCTCACTTCGTCAATGTAGCGTTAAGTTTCGATTTCAATACGCGGTAGCGAAGTTTTTTTTTTTTTTTTTTGTTGAATTTCTAGTAGTTTCATTAACCAACCATAAGCCCTTCCTCTCATAGCGTGGTCTATATACACATTCCATGTAGCGCTATTCCTACGAAACGAGGCAGCTCAAGTCATGAAGGAAATGGTTAACACATCTATACTAGAGATTATCAGAACTGTAGTATTATTGCCGTTTCTACGGGAAACATTGGTGTATTTTATGTATTGCGAGCCTGTCACCCTACCTTTTGAATTTAAACTTCACAAGGTAGTCAGTCATCTCTGGTAGTTCAAATTGTGAAGATTTACTATTCTATAGGTATGATTTGTCGTGGCGAGGGTTCAATAAAGTTATCTCAGCATAATGCAGAATATTTGTCTTTCTGTTCGAAAAGTTTTCATTTTAATGATGGGCTAGCTAAAATTTTTCTTATTTACTACGTGACGTGTGAAAAGTTTCCCGTAGAAGCACATGTGGTCGCTAAAGCTTTCAAGTGAAATAAATGCCTACCGTTGTCTTCTTCTGAATTATCCTGATAAGGACGATCGTAGTTCTTAAATATTAAAAAGACTGCTCTTACAATAGTTTATTTTTGTAGGGTTAGTAAGGATTCAAAAGTTCGCAGTGTCGGATATCTAGTATTTTTTTTTTATTTATTTATTTATTTTTTTTTTAGCTTTTGTGTAGTCTCGTAAACTGTGTGCTAATACGAGAATGCAAGTTAATCCCGCTGGACTTCTTGTGCGTTTTCGAAAGTTTATCAGAGAATTGCTAACAAGATTTTTTTTTCCAGTTCATTGCAGAGTTGACAACTTTGGATTCGGACCAGTACTTACGCTTCTTACCTTCTGAAATCGCAGCCACCGCTCTAGCTATGGCCAACTTCACACAGGTACGTACGTGGGATCTTCTGCAGTAGTTGCAAGCCAGGGCCACACCAGTGCAACAAGCGATGCAGTGCGTTTTTTGCTAGTGACATGACATGTTGCCTCTGACCGGCAGCCATGGACGGTTTGTCGCGTGATCTGGGTTGCGTCGGTGGGGAATGCACACTGCTGTACTCAACGTAGCTTTTGGTGCAACAAATTTGTTGCATTACACGACCTTTGTGCGCTGGTATGGCGGTGGCCTAGGTAAGTTATTATACGACGTATGTAGCCTCCTGGTACGTTGAAATCACCCCTGCCTCGTAAACAAGTCTTGTGATTGTATGGAGTACTTACGGAAGCACTGGAAATTCGGATAATTGTTTGAAGAATTAAATAGCTGTTTGCTCATGGGACGTGTTGGTACCTGCATATTCTGTGGAGTGGAATTGAGGCAATGAGCGGTCCATAAAAATAAAATGGCCAAATCATAGAAGTTTTCGCGCTGACGATGCATTAAGTTGCTTAATCAGTAAATTTGCGGATGATGCTAAACTTTGTCATCGTGCCACGAAAAGAGCCGAGCTCCAACAAGACCTTGACCGCCTCATGGAATGGAGCGCAACGTCGCAGGTGAACTTTAATATCGACAAATGCTCAGTAGGGCTGCTGAACCGTTCCATCCCATTGAAAATGAATGGGATAGACTTGGCTACTGTCACCCAACAATGTGACTTGGGAATCACTATTACAAACAAACTACAACACGGTCAGCAAGTTGACAAGAGTGTGAAAATGGCAAGCAGAGTACTGATATTCATCACCAGAAACTTTGAATAAAAGTTCAAGGACATCATCGTTCCTTTGTACAAGGCATTAGTGAGACCAAACTAAGAATTTGCTGTTCAATTCTGGTCGCCACATTTGTGTAAATATATCGATAATATGGAAAGAGTCCAACGCAGAGCAACAAAATTGATACCTCAGCTGTGAAACAAGCCGTATGAACGTCGCCTGAAAGAACTGGGTCTGATCTCTCTCCAGCAAAGACGACTCGGGGGGCAACTAGTAGAAACATTCAAGTACTTGAATGGCTTCAACGACGTACCTACAACGGGACTCTTTAAAAGAGACCTTAATGGTCGCTTGCAAAACAATGGTCAAAAACTCGAGCATAAAGCTCGAAGAACCACCGTAAGTCAGCAGTTCTTTCCCTATTTCATAGTCAGCATTTGGATTAGACTCCCTTCCGACGTTGTTGGTAAGGAGTCTGTCAACTCGTTTGAAAATAGTCTTGACAACATTGGGAATGACATCCTTCACAGCTAAGAACTCCTCTGCCACGAGTCGCAAGCACTTAACGGCCAAAGCTTCCCAGACCATCTTAAGCCGACTTCTCACTTCCGCTCCATCTAAATTTTTAAGCTCCGCATATCGGCGGCTATCGATCATGCTTGCGCGCATTTTTAATCAACTCTTTGGCTGTGATTCTTCTCTCCCTTATTTTTTTTTTCGTTTTCCATTTTGTCTCCTTGTTTTTCCAGTCCTCTACATCCTACTAACATAATGGCATTAGCTCATAGAGGGCCGGGACGTAAGTTACGATGTCTGTTTGGGAATGGTCCTCTTGGTTCGTCTACTGCCGCCTAATCTAATGTATACTGGCTTATAAAACAAAAGGAATTACAGCATAGCTAACTAGACGACTCGTGACCCGTTGGGTCTTCATTGCGATCGTCTTTACTTTCGCCATAAAAGCAGGTGTTATTTAGCTGGGCATAGACCACCCTCTATTCGGCCGTCCTCTTCTGCCAGTCAAGGAGCGGCCCGTTCGGTTTACTATCAAGATTCTTTGCTTCTCTAACTAATATTAAACACCCAGGCAGTAAGCAAAGTCAAATTATTATACGTTATGTATTTCCGTTGTTTTGCCCATGAAACCGCTGAATTGATCATGCCCGTTCTTGAGGCCCAGCTCAGTTTAACTTCCCTATAACAGATACAATCTAATTAAAGAGCTATTCCATGGAAAGAATGCCACTGCCAACCACCCTCGTACCTCTAATTTCTTCTCTTGTAATAGTGAAGAAAATATGTCAAACGAGACACAAATAAGCAAGCAAGACCGGTTCACAGACTTAGTATAATAAAGATAGATATTTTAAAATTGATTAGGTACTGTAATTTTAATGTTTCCTGTCGCATATCTCTGCATTGGGGGCTCTTCATATTCTCAACATTGAGGTCCGAATCAAGTAACCTCTTGTAACGGCTTAGTTAATGCAAAAAGCCTGTATATTACGACTGTATTACTGTTCGCTTTGAAAATTGGAAGCTTGCTTATGCACCTATCAACCTTGTAAAAATGCAAGACTGAGTAAGCCAGTTCCTTCGCTTGCTTGTGAACAGCTCTATATTAACTTACCTACGTATTGGCAGGTATCTAGTCTCTATGGAGGGGAATGCGCCTGTGTAAATGTACGTCTATAAAAGATACCTTGAAAATAGAGCTGCTTTGAATTCAGCATGCAGTAGGTACTGCTGCTGTTATGATTTAGAGAATCGTCGTATCTGCTTTTCACTAAGAGCTCATTCCAGGTTAATTAACAAAGCATGGTTAAAGTTTTAGTAAAGCTTATCTCGCCAGATTTTTCGGTCATGTACCGACAGTGTACTGTGCACCCCATTCCGTAATATGCTGGTAGAACTTGGAAGATCAGACTCCTCGGGCATTCTTACAGACAGGCACACTGCCTGTCTGCAGCCTACCTATTCTTAGTTGCGGGAACTGAACCAGAGTGTATGCCCGCAGTTGAATTTAACTGAAATGCAAGATTTTTATTAATTTATCGTCTTGACTCGCTTCTCAGTCACTGTTACAGTCTGGGGCAGTTGAATTTGCGAGGTTATAATAAGTGGTTTATTCAAGCACGAAAGGGTTGGTGGAACTGTTGCTTTCGGGGTTGCCAAGTCGGGCAATGTTGGGCACAAAGAGGCGAAGTCTGGAACTAACTTGGCCCAGGAGCCGAAATATCCTGGTTTGAGTTGCACGCCTGGGTCCTCGTGTGTCCTTCATACTTACAGCGTTTTACGTTTTGCATGCACTAATAAAATGGAAGTTACGTCAGCATTCACACATTTAGCCTTCAGTTCTATAGAAAATTTTCTCGGTTTGCAGGGACTGACGCCGTGGCCTGCAATAATGACGGAGAAGTTTCACTATAAGCTGGAACATCTGCGAGAGTGTTACGTCAACCTCAACAGAACCTTGAGTAAAGTGAACGAGAGCCCGCAGCACGCCATTCGGGAAAAATACAGAAGTGCCAAGTAAGTAATGTGCCGCTAGTTATACCTACTTCTTTGATATGTCTATACTGAATGAGCAGCATAATTTAGCCAGATTAGCTGTAACTAGTTGACAACTTCAATGTTTTGAGTGCTCCATGTGGGCATTAATTTCTATTAACACTTTTAACTGCTGAAGTGTCATTCGGTAAGTGAATCGAACGATAAAGATTAAATTTTCGGCAAGTGTAAACTAATAGGTTTCGATTATCCCGCTCAAACTGGCAGATTCGAATTTTGCTTTGTAGTGACACACGAGCAGGAGCCTCGTGAACATAAACTACTGCTACCGGCACCTAGTCGCACCGTGGCGAAAGTGTCGCTTAGCTAAAGAGCTTTCAATATGGTCCGTTATCAGTTCTGTAAATTCTCAAAATTGCAACATGAAAAGAGGCGTCCGATTTGCATTTCCTATTTTATGAAGTAGCCATTTTTTCTAATTTCCAGTCCTCGTAAAATGTGAGAAGTCTCGATCATAGTATCTCTGTTAACTGTATAAGAACAGGGGTACTCACGGAATGTTTCAAACAGTGCTGTTCCTACGAAACTTGGAAATTTAATTTAATCATCCTTTGGTTATTCCCGTATACATGCCACGTGGCTTCCATCACAGTCTATATTTGCCCACGAATGTATAGTGGCGCACGTATGTGGGAAGTAACGTGTAGTGTTTTCGTGCGGGAAGGAAATGTTCATGTGTTGGGGGGGACTAGACTCGGACCATTCTATCAACTAGGTTCGGTCGTGGTCAAATTCGTCTATAGCGTTGCCACTTTTATGGGTATTTGAGATTTTTTTTATGTACAGTTAGGTAGTGGGAGGGGCAGAGATAAGGGCCGAATAAACTCTCAGAAATGCCCATAGAATTAGGCAACGTTATGGAGGAATTTGACGACGACCGAACTGCCTAGATGAAACAGAGTATGGTCCATCCGTCCAACAAGTTGTCTTATGTCCGTAGAATAGATTATTCGTAAAAAAATTGGATCTCAAAAAACCATAGGGGTTCAACACAGTGACCTCTGACGGAGCGTAAGATCTTGTAGTTTGTGTTGCTACATTTACGGAAGCTTCTTTAAACGCCCGGTAGAAGATTACCACATAAACTTAAACTATTATTTATCGTACGAATGGTATTATGGCATCTAATAAATAGACTATCCTATGTGGTAATACTTGTAAGACAGGCCCGACATTTATACGTTGTTTGCCCTACTGTACACAGAAATTCTCATTAAAACGTGGTTGTACGAGAGAATTTCTTGTGTGCATGGATTCAATCAGGTCCTGGAATTTCAAGAATCTGGCTGGTGACCATGAGATCGCTCAAGCCTTCATTGAACTCGTATAGCGCCATTTGCTGGACGAGTTGTACGCTACTCTACTACAGGATATCCCAGAATTATTAGAACAAATTTAACCTACGCTTCCTTACAATGAAATAAGCATGTCTGAAAGAGTTTCGCCTGGAAGTTGAAATTTAAGAGATTCACTGCACTAGCGGGGAAAGAAAAATTCTAGATCGGAATGGTTATGTCCGTGAATGAAGGGGTTAAAGTAGGTTAGATAGTTACAGCCGACGATCAAAATCCGGCCTTCGGCATCGATGCATACATGGAGGCGCCGGCAGAGTGATTCCCGATCTCTTGCGGAGATACCAGGAGATTCACTAATCTTCGCACAGCCTTCTGTCCGATAGTGCTTCGAACAGAACTGATGTTTCGTAGACTGAACTCTCGTTAGGTAGGTGCGCCCAAAGGTAGAAATCACGAGGTGCAATGTCGAGAGTCCGCGGTGGGGATATCTTGCTCTGTACATTCTGGCTGCTCATCCTAGAATCACGGTTCGCCCTATCTTGAATTGCGTGCACATCTGTGAGTTTACTATTAGATGGTTGTCTGTCCGTATAGGTACACGCTGCACACCGACTGCTCAGTGTAAACGAGCGCCAAAGTGCAAATTTTTCTTGGCTGTTGAATGAAGCAGTCGGACACCGCAGTAAATCATATTTGTAAATTTGAACTCAGTTTCGGACATGCTACCATTGAATGGAATACGATTATTTCATTGTAAGGAACCGTAGGTTAACATTTGTTGAAGAATTCTGGGATACATTTTAGCTCTAACCATTCATCGGGCAGCTGATCATATAAGGTTACTACAATAATGTTATACATGCCGAAGCTCTTTTCAGCCGCCGTGTAAATTGTTGAACCCTTCCCTGATGCATTACTGTGGCTTTCTCGTAGCCATAGCTCTGTTGTATATGCTATAAAAGTGTACTGAGACTGCGCCGAGAGAGAATGGGCTGAGCGGCACAATGTACCTGGTGTCTCTCGAGGTGTTTCCCCTCATGGGGCATAGGGTTGGGTTAGTTTAGGTTCGCTCATCCAATGTTATGGGGAGCAACGCTCCCAGGGCGACCCTGTAGGCTACCTTAGCCTTCGGGAGTTCTGTCTTTCGTGCCCACTTTGCTTCCTTCAGATTTCATACTTCTTCTGATATTAGTTTCGTCTGTTCTTCCACTTCTTTCCCGACCTGCTCTTCTCATGCGCGTTGATCCTATGTGGAAGACCTTCGTACATGGGTTCCCCGTTTCTATCGTCATTTGCTATGTCCCTCGTTTCTTCCTCTGTTAGATCATTCTAGGCATTTCTAGCTGTGAAGACGGAGGCTTAAACTCTTCTCTAATCTGATCTGAACCTGCTAAGCAGCTCCGTAGTCATTTCAAGAACTGCTAACAGATTTGGTAAGACATTCAATCTGACCAACTAAAACTATGTACCTATTATTATTATGCACAACCTTTATTATTTTTTCTTTTTCAGGATGCACGCGGTCGCCAACATCAAACCCCGCAGCGAACTGCCTTTCTAAGTCATGTGTAAATATGCTTATCGTGATATTGTAGCGCTTACCCTGCCGCCAGCTGACCCGGCGTCATGTGATACAGGTGCAAGCCAAACCTAATGCTATGTGAGCCGAGTGTGTGTATGCGTGTGTCTGGCTTATAGATAGTAGCTAATTGTGCGCAGCTACGCTGTACCTGGTGTTAATTTAGTGCGTGCCGCTTAGTATTACACATGCTTTAGCTTTATATATTTGTCCATGAAAGA
>LQNS02276498.1:11998301-12010542 GCA_001587735.2 Parhyale hawaiensis
AACAAGCCTGAAATTTCCTTACTTAGTGATGAGAGCGACACGGAGACTCTTCTTGGCAATGCTTCTCTTGATGGAAGCTTCACTGGCGATGGTGAGACATACGGTAATTAATTCTTACATGCTTTTGGTTGCTTACCGAGGGCACGAGCGAGCATTAATTTTTTTTCTATTCTGTGTAATCTTTAGTGGTGACTCGTGGCTACTAAAGTGCAATGTGTAATTCTTTTTTCTTTTCCACTTAAGAATGATAAATATTTAGTTGAAAGTTGTGCTGCACTGGCACTCTTCCACCGGCGACACTGGTGTCTACTCTATGCCCCTCAGGGGGCATAGGATGGATGATCTTTAGGCCATAGGGTTAGGTTAGTACAGGTTTGCTCATCCTATGTTATGGGGCTCGGCAACCCCAAGGGGCTCGTGTAGGTTAGGTACCTCACCCATTAGTTAGGCCTTCTGGACGTCTGTCTTTCGTGCCCACTTTGCTTCCTTCCCGATTTCATACTCCTACTTGCTCATGCTTTATTTTATTCTTCCTCTTCTTTCCCGTCTTGCTGTTCCCTTGCACGTTGTTCCTGTGTGGGAGCAACTTCGTGCATCGGTTCTCTGTTTCTATCGGCCTACTATACGGTATGTCCCTTGCTCTTTTGTCTGTGATATCGTTCTGCTCGAAAACGGAGGCTTAAACTTTCTGACTGAAACTAACTACTCAATGGCTTATGTAGTTGGCATTCATTGGAGAGTAGGCTGCGCTATAGGCCTCGTGTCAAACCTGTTGGTATGCATTCATTATCTGTAAATGAGCCAAAATCATTGTATCATATACAGGGTGTTTTTTTGGGTGGGCAAATTTCAACCATTGGTAGAAAAGCTCAAAATAAATAGATTTTCAGGAATGATAAAATGCCTAAAACTCCTTAGTTTTCTAGTTACTGTATAATGACAAAGAAATTTATAGCTTTAAGTAGGGGGATACTACGTGCGCGCCAATGTTAGCACTAGTTTTGATAGTTCAGCACGTTTCTGACCCCACCAAAGCAGTTTACATTATTTTAACAATAAAAACTGTAAATATATCATGGTTAGGAAAATATATCTGCAGTTTCAAACTTGGCATTTAACGTAATCAATCTACTGTATGGCAGACACTACTTCGTCAGAGTTTACATCCATGTCGTTTCCAAAGAAATGCAAGGGTTGCTGCCACCAGATTTTGGACCTTTGTACAATTTTCAGAGTGGCTCATGCAACAGAGAACAAGGGATCCCAACTTCTCCAAGCTGCTTCTTTTCCACAGATGGAGCGTATTTTACTCGCGAAGGAGTTTTTAGCTTTCACAATAATCATCATAGAGCTCAAGCTTCATAATCCTCATGTCCTTTGCCCAAATAATCGTCAACATCTTTGCAGTGTAAACGCGTGGGCAGGAATGTGGTCGGAAAACGTGCTGAACGATCAAATTTAGCGCTAACATTGGCGGGCACGTAGTATCCTACTTAAGGCTTTAAATTTCTTTTGTCATTATTATTCGAAAACTAAGGAGTTTTGAGCGTTTTATCATTCCTGAAAATCTATTTATTATGAGTTTTTCTACGTATGGTTGAAATTTGTCCGCCATAAAAAAAACACGCTGTATATTTATATTGGGTTATGCCGAATTCTGATGAATACCTGTGACATTAACAAGCTTGTTTGGTAGATAAACCGGACGCAGCGGAGCATGAGAAGACACCCAATACGACCGTAGACCCAAGCTTGGGTGCATTAGAAGAGGACACCATGCCAGGATCTGTACCCACGGCTGCCATGTCTATGGATACAACCATGCTGGTCCAGCAGCAGCTCAAGGTTTATGAGCAATACAACTTCACGTACAAGGATCCAGCGGCTGAACGGCTTCCTGTGCACATCTATAAATCACAGGCAAGTAGTGCACCCATTTGAGAGGGGGCTTGTTTTATGGTGCTTGCAGGCTTCAGGGCGACAAAGTCGAAAGGGATGATGTCCTACCCTTCATCTACTGTTGATTTGGCTTCCTACCTCCTGTACTCCTGCGCGTCGGGCTCTGATTCGCGACGAATTATTGACTGCATTGTTCATTGAACTCTATGTTTTTATGGGGGATATGGCTACTGTAATGATAATTGTGTGCAAGTAGTTATGGTAGAAAATCACGTTGATGGCTCTTTCCTGGAGTGTTCCACTTGACTATCGCGTTTGATGCTCCAATGGTCAGTTGTAATACCGTATGTACATCCCATTTACCCTGTTAACGGTTACTATAACAATTTCATTTTGTTCGTAGATAACAGAACCAAAATTTTCCCGAAAGCTGGTTATATGGCAGTGCAGAAAATAGAATTAAATACTTATGTTTTAACCAAGCATTTGTAGCTCGCCAATGGTATCTGAATAACTTTTGTCTTATAGTATCTGCACGTATTTCGAAGAAGTGCTTGACGACGACTATGGATGATAACCAAAAATTATTTTCAAGTCTGACATGGTCTTGACGAACTCTTCATCTTTGATGAGCTCCCATATGTGCGGACCATCAAACACATCGGTTTTATTATTTTTTTAACTGACAGTCCAAGAAATTGCTGGATGATGTACCGTACTTGCAACGGTAGCCATCTGTTGACAGTACTGCGAGTCAGTACCAAATAGGTTCTCGAGACTTTGTTATATGTGCAGAGCTGTGAATATTTTCTTTTTGTCGACAAGTGGCTTATGCAAATTCTTAAGATCTCCAGGTTTATGATCTGATCTCAGGGGTCAATCGCCTCAACACAGTATTTCTTACGAACTCAGCTATCCCACGTACGGAGAAAGCAGGGATATTCGGGCATGTTCGATTGGGGGCCAAAGTTAAACCTTCGAGATTTGATTTGTTCGGCACTTCAGGTATGTGGGCTGGCTTCGACCCGTTGAAGTGAATTTCAGGTATTGACTCTGTCGGTGACCCTTGAGACTTCCTAAAACTGGATCTTGCTCCGTAAATTGAAATTTTGAGCAGTCGCAACGTCATCGCAATGAAGGCTAATAAGACTGCAGGCAGTCTTATTTGCTTAAGTTAAGTAGCAAGAATGGGGTGCTGGGGATCACGAAAGTGTTACAAAACATCATGGACTCTGAAGTTTGTCCAGCAGAGTGGGGAGACAACGCCACACTTCCTCTGTATAAAAGAAAAGGGAATCTGCTGCTGTGCGGCAAGTATCGTGGGCTCAGGCTTCTTGAACACGTAATGAAGGTGTGGGAGAAAGTACTCCGCAATTGATTGAAAACAGTTGTAAATAGGCTATCGGTGAAAATTGGTTTGGTTTTTGATCGAGCTCAACAGCAGATGCAATATATATTCTAAGAAATGGGCTTAAAAGGGCGTAAAGGTGTATCCCTTCTTCGGTGACCACTAGAAAACCTTCTATAGGGTGCCGCAGAGGGCTCTTCATTGAACTTTGAGGAGGCGGCTTGTGCCGGAGAAGCTTGTTCCATTGGTTATGGAACTTTATACTGGCTCCAGTTCCAGTGTCGTGGCGACAGGCCGTGCGTCGGAACAGTTCGAGATTTCCCTGGGCGTTCATCGGGGATCAGCAATGAGGCAATTACTTTTCAGCCTAGTCATGGAAGAGGCTTCCAAAGATTGTAGGAGAGGTTTCCTTGGGACATGCTTTTAGCTGACAACCTCGTTTTGTTGACGAAATCCTGAGAGTAAAGTGTATAACAGTTTGTCCGCTGGTAGGCTGCTGTGGAGCGCAGGGCCCTGAAGGTCAACATTGAAAAAACTTTTTTTTTAGGATGAGAGTGCGAGACGATGGTCCAAAGCGGACAATACCCATGTGGATTCGGTGGTGACGGTGTTGGTGTTAATTCGGTCATTTGTACCGTATGTGGGGAATGAATTCACAATAGGTGCTTTGGGCTGCGGGAAATCAACCGGAAGGTAGATATTAAATGTTCGGGGTGCTTTCGGGGAAGAACTGGGCAGACTCCTGTTGTTGGGCCGGATGAAGACAACATTATCAGAGAAGTGAGTCTTTTAGCTACCTCAGCGACGCTGTCGACCGAAATGGAGATGTGAAGAGAGCAGTAGGCGTGAGAGTGGCAGTAGTCTGGAATATGTGGCAGGAGATGGCGGGACTTCTATGCAGAAGGAGAATACCGCTCAGGAATATAGCTAGTATTTACCAAGCATGCGTGCGTTCGGTATTACTGTAAGGAGCGGAGACGTGGCTTATGACGTAGAAGCTGAAGAATTAGTTTCAGAGCTTCGCTATGTGGCCGGTGCATCGCTACAAGATAAAGTGAGCAGCGTTTGGGTGGCCAGGAGGTTTGCGTTTCATCACATTCCCGACTTGCTGTTCGCATGCGCATTGATCCTGTGAGGTGGGAACTGGGAACATCTTCGTGCATACACAAAGTGTGAAAATATGCTCCAAGTCAGACTGCTAAGGTATCTGTAACCTGCGAGCACTTGCAGTTTAAGAAATAAAAATTGGACTCGCGTTGTTCTTTCCCGACATAGTATGTAAGATAGCCTAATTTTCCCCTACCTAATACTGAAAACCAGTGAAAATTCCTCAGAGCAAAAGAATAGTTTCTCAATTATAATACACTCGGACCCGTTTCATGCATACAAGGGTAGAAAATGTCCCAAGTCAGGCAGTGAATCTTCTACCTAAGACCTGCGAGCAGTAGCGGCCCAAATTTGAACGAGACTCCTCCTTTTGATCCCTCCTCAGGTCGTGTCACGGATACCCTAATTTTCTCCTGTCTAATATTGATGAAATCACAGTCGTACTAACTAATGGAGATACCAGTAGAATTGTTATACAGACTAGCAGGACCCGTGGAATTCCACGGTTGAATAAAGATTATACTTTCCAAAACGAACCAACCCACGCTAACTATTGCAATTTACCTCAGTTTAACCTAATGCAGCTCTTATAACGTAGCCCACCCCGTCTGAGTAACCGTCCGTCGCTCATTCAAGCTCAACAATGTTTGTCTATCCAAGCCTAATTAAGTCGTATAAGCTAACGTGGCCGGTGGGAATTCACCGATTAGTTAATGCTCCTACTTTATAAGATGTAGCAATCTAAGCAATACGCTACANGACGGTACTTCTTGCAATGTTCTCCTTTTATTTGCACATATTTTTCTTAAAGCTCCATTTCCCACAGTTTACAGATAATTTAGCCCGCCATAAGGTTACACGTTCTAATTTTTTGTCTTCGTATCCGAGTTTTTCTCACTATTTCTGAACACGTGAGAACTGCTGATGAACAAACCATCATTTTCCTGCTTTGTTTAATGCAATACAAAGCAGTATACAATAAACGAAAATAGATTGGGTCAATTATTACCTTCGCTGGAGAGTATTCTTTTGTTCTGAGGATGTCATTGCATTTCCTCAGACATAGCGCTGTACTGGCTGATGCTTTCCCAGCAGCATATTCTCTTTGAAAAATAAATTTAGAGCAGAGATGCCAACACTACCAGTTTTCTTTACCCAGGGCGTATCTTGGTTACGCCTCAGACCCTAAGAGGAATGCCATCCGCTACCTGCAAAGCGAGTAAAATTTTTGTAAAGAAAAACGAAAGCGTAGATATGATACGGGTGAAATGAAGTCAAGTCTTTAATTTACGCCTATCTATTTGTGAAAAGCGTGACACACGCGCACACTCACATACGTAGATACAACCGTATTAATATTACTAGTGTCCCGAGCCGTCATTGTAAATGACTGCATATTGGGTTATTAAATGACTGGTGCACGTGTGCGATAAATGACGGCAGCAAGTTAGCCCTTCAGGAAAACCCCCGCTGGCTTCCTCATTTTTCCCCTATCTAATACTGAAGAAAAAGATTGCAAGGTCCCCCTTTTTTTTTTTTACATTTTGAAAGCTGAATTTTCTCCTATCTTATTCCCATAGAGCGTGACAGGAAAGATATAAATATATAAATAAATAAATAAAAACACGACGTGAATTATTATATAGTAGATGATTGGTATAATTTATTTTGCCTATTGGTCCCTTCCAGGTTTATAAAATGGGCTATAGAGTTATTTTAGTTCAAGCTCGTCAATCCTATGTTATGGAGAGCGACGGCTTCAGGAGGACCCCATAGGTTACCTTAACCGATAGCTAGCCTTCAGGACGTCTCTTTCGTGCCCACTCTGCTTCCTTCCTGATTTCGTACTCCTATTGATATTACTTTCATCCGTTCTTCCTCTTCTTTCCCGACTTGCTGTTCCCTTACGCGTTGGTCCACTTTTATGTGATTTTAGGTAGTTTCACCGCAAACAGTTTCGCCTCAAGCATTTTCTACGGAATGAAAGTTCCGTACGGCGATAAAAGTAGCTTATATATGATGTTATGCATATATTGTTTTCAATTGTTTTAGAACTTTTACTTTGTGGCAACATTTCTTGTAGTGTGCCTGAGTCCTCATTGCTTATGTCAGAGCCTTATAAACATGTGGTCAATCGGATATTAATTATTATGTCGGATATCATACGTACATCTTGCTTTTCTTCCTATGGTGTGTTTTGATTATACAACTGCGAAACTTCAGTGTTTTTACGGTTCATTTATAAGAATTCATGTTCCCCTGTGACTGCATAAGAATAGAAAGAAGTTGACGCCCGTTTGCTTTGTATTTACCCTTATGTATGTTTGACCTGAAGGGATGCTAATGGCTTGATTTTTTGAGAATAGTCTTACCATTTTGTGCTTAGAATTGTATCTGGTAAAATATCACTAGTCGTCGGCCTTGAAGTAAAATGTTTTTGAATCATATGTCTGGTTTACACGGTTCATTTAATCTTGGGATTTACGTACGTAACCTAACCTAAGTGAAACCTACTACAGTATATAGGAGGACGGAGAGGACGCGGAAACCGGCAACACAGGGTTCTGCCATTGTATTCGGCAACGCTCTGGAATGTCCAGGGAGAAACACGGGTTGGCATGGTCCGAACCAACATCAGTGTTGAAGGGTTTCATGTAATGCTCTTCCAAGTTCGGTTACTAACGTGCACCCCAATAGCTATATGGATGTTCACTACCCTTCTGAAAAAAGTGCTTTGGCAACTAAGAAGAAACGTGACATTGAATAGGGACACGACGCGCACCAACGAAAAACCTACGCAAGCATCAATGTCAGTCTTATATGAATCAAGAATTTAAATGCGAACCGAGTGACCAACTCATTTCTGCGCTCGGTTGCAATGCTTCTGAATGAATATTAAATATTTCAAATTTACTTCTGTAGATTGTAACAGTTATATAATTTCAATTACAGCGAAATTTATCTAGCAATATATGTATTATTACCATGTGTTCGATGGATTCATCAATTGACGTGTACTTTTTAATCAATATAAAAATATAGCTCAACTTATGCTTTTAAATGCTTGAACTGAAACACACTTCATTCCGTGTTTTGAATTTGGCATAACTAAGCTCTGTTTTAATAGTTGTTACGTTTGATTCATGTGTATTCATTGATTTTCAATGTTCTTTTTCACATGTTGCTAATTTTTTTAGACTCAGTAGCACCAACATTTAATGCATATGGTGTGAACATTGCGTAAACTTAATTTAACCTAATTTTCAAACTTTTCGCTGTACGGAACTCTCATTACGGCAAAGCTGTTTGCGGCGAAACTAGGTACTTGTCACCCCTTTGTGCATGGGTTCCACGTTTCTATCGACGTAGCTACTCCATGTCCCTTCCTCTCTTGATTCACCATAGTTGTGTCTAGGGAGGCTTAAACAACTAATACTGTATAATAAAAATGTGCAGTACTTTTAGGGTAAGGGTAAGTTTTAATTCATTAGTAATTGTTATCTTTTATATTTTCATAGCTCTTAATATGTTGAACTAGAACGCCTCGTGGCGTAAGACCATCATCACCCGCGGCGGGAGAAAATTTCATCGCTCTCATTTTTTATGGCCAACTAATCTTAGTTTTCTGGCATGGGTCACATCGAGGACAGCTAACCAGACCCCCTGCAAAAAATCCTGAACCTAGCTCAGCTCGTTTACCTGTTTTTGGGTGGAGAACAAATTTCATTGCCGTCATTTTCTATGGCCAGCTATTCCCAGTTTTTTGGCATGGGTCACATCAAGGGCAACCCATCAAACTCCCTGCAAAAAATCATGAACATATCTCAACTCCTTCAGCCACTTATTGGGTGGACAGACAAATATACAATTATATATACTTAAATCTTCAACGAAAACTTCATCACCTCTCACTTTGTTCGCGGGTGACAACCAGGCCAATAGAGAGTAGCAGTCCGCTTCGTTGTCTTTCGTCATGGCCTTGCGCCTATTCTGGCCCCTAATCTACGTTCCTGGTCTTCCTCTCCTCATTGCTTCTATTCCCTTGTGTTTTACTTCCTGTGCGGTGGTGAGTCGCGCACGGTTTTACGGCAGTTGCACCTTATGATTTTGGAGCACGGTTCAAGTTAGGGCGTGTGCACACTGCTTTGTTGTAAGTGACGGTTCTTAATATGCTGTCTTACTGATCCTCTACCGACCATAGCCCCAACGCTATGCAGTTCTATTTCGGACAGGTAGGTATTGCGGTATCCAGGGACAACGCAGTTGGGTTTACAATGACACAGCAATGCATTCACACGCTGAGTTCGGGAAACACGTTGATCTGGCTGTTGAGTGTACCCGTCAGGAGGCTTACATTATCTTTTACCATCTCATGGTAGGCCTACATGCATAGGCCTATACTAGATGTCAAGGGTTTCCGAGTCACTGTTTTCAAAATTCTGTCTTCTGGGCGCGACACGCGTCCCGATTCCTGGGACCAACATGCGTCCCGACTCCTCCTAAAACCTGAAAATCCCAACGCCTGCGCTTTTGCCACCCAGTCACGAGCGACATCATCACACCGCGGGCTATGTTTTTATTCGTCATCGCCTTATCTGTGCAGATCCTACACAAGGTGCAAACGTATCAGGTGACGGTGGTGGAGGGACGTACCGGAAGTGGCAAATCCACGCAGGTAATTGTTTGTATTCTGAAATTCTTGCTTTGAAATTGCTTATTATAAACCTTGCTCTGTTTTGCCCTCGCAGTATGTATATATATATATATATATATATATATTCTACTTCTCTAAATTCCCCAATTATTGTTAACGTGCTTCTGATCTAATTTCCCGTTTTGCCACACGTCCTACTTAATATCCCTTGCTTTTTCTTTTACTGGACACTGTTTGGTAGAAAGGATGGAATGAAAAGACGTACCTAGTTCTATTCATACAAGGGTCTCTTATTTTACTGCAAAGGTTCTTTATCCTATTGCATTCCTATGGGAGGAGAAACCTTCGTACCAAGGTGCCACAGATATGGTTAAAATTACGGCATAAATATCTGCTGTCATGGTTTTCCTAATCACCACAGGATGGGCTATTAAGTTAGACGTTAGGTTCCCTTCTCGTCATGGGGAGTTACGGCGCCAAGAGAAACCTATTAGTTTTGCTTGAGTCAGGCCATCTTTCCTTTCATTAACGGCTTAGATTTTTTCGTTTTTCATAGTTTCGGTGAATTTTCTTTGAATAATTTTATCTCTCCTCAGGGGGCATAGAATGGGTCTGAAGATTTGGTTATTTAGGTTCGCCCATCCATGTAATGGGGAACAGCTACTCCAGGGGGACTCGGTAAGTTACTTTCACCATTAGCTAGGCCTTCGAGATGTCTGTCTTCTGTGCCCACTTGGCTTTCTTCAGATTTCCTCCTACTGATGATGTACTTTGCTCTGATCTTCCTAGTCGTTCCCGACTTACTGTTTCCATGATGTTGATCCTGTGTGGAAACACGTTCGTGCTTATGTTCCACGTTTCTATCGACATACTCTTTCTACCTTGTTTTCCCGAGTTAGATCGCGGTTGTAGTGGAAATGGAGGCTTAAGCTATTCAGTAGAATAGTTTCTTTTTTGAATTACTGTTGCCATGTTTCGGGTTCTTTGTTTTGCGCAGTATGAAAGTGTCCCCACTATTTTCCCGTCTTCGGACGGGTGCAATATGTATTAATACTGTTCAATAGCCCGTCTCAAACTGCGCTATATTAATTATACTACTGTATTAGATTTTGTGACAATTCGCCTCTTTAGAGCAGTTTAGGGCCCTGACACCTGAGTGGTCGTGATCTTTGACTAGGGATTTTAGACCGTGATTTTTACTTCAAATATTTTAGGGGTTTTGATCTTTACTTGAAGAATGTGAGCGGGCGGATCTGCATATGATCCTTAATGTATATTATCTTTCTGACTACTTGCTCCTAGTAGGTCCCTTTGAAATACTTCATGCAGAAGTATATTTTTCCACCTTATTTCTCAAGATAGCATTATTTCTGCCCTGAAAAAAAGTGTCTTAAACTCGCACGCATTCCTACGCACCGACTGGACATAATTGTTTTGGTATGCTCGTCCAGCACCAAAGCTAGGCATTTCGTCCTTGACAGGCGCGCCTAGGAAAGTATTCCGTCGGTACATGGGAGTGCATGCTGGTGGACCATGCTTTTTTGTGTACTCTATTATCTATTCACCTTGCACTACCCTAATGTCCTTATAGTAAAGGACGCTTCAGGCTACACATGTTGTTGCTTCAAATATTGTTCATCCCATGCTATGGAGAGTTGTGCTCATGGGGGATCCTTAGGCCTCCGCCACATCAATGCAACAAGCGACGCAGACGCAATAAATTGCCGAACAAAAAGACGAACGTTTGGTACAGCAATCTACTTTCCCCACCGACTCAACCCAGCTCGCACGATACACCGTGCGCTGTTGTCGGTCACAGACACCATGTTTGCTCAAAAAATCGCATTGCATCCCATGTATGTTGCTTTGGTGGGGACATGGCCTTAAGTTGCTTAACGAACCCTTAAAAATGTTATCTCGCGCGCCCTTTTGCATCAATTTTCATAGTGTGACAATTGATGTTTTGTTCTCAACTCTCCGCACCCATTCCCCGTGATTCAGCGGGGCAAGTGCAACACCCTTGTGCATGGGTTCCACACTTCTTTTGACATACTTAGCTACGCCTTCAGGACGTCGCTCTTTAGTGCCCACTTTGCTTCCTTCCCGATTTCATACTCGTTCTTGCTCATGCTTTATTCTGTTCTTCCTCTTCTTTCCCGACTTGCTGTTGCCATGCGCGTTGATCGTGTGTGGGAACACTTTCGTACATGGGTTCCCCGTTTCTCTTGGCATACTATATTTCCCTTGCTCTTTCCTCTGTCATATAGTTCTGCTCGAAAACGGAGGCTTAAACTTTGCAACTATAACTTTTGACGTAGCTACTGCATGTCCCTCCTTTCCTCTCTTTGGGTCACTTGATGCACTGTGGAATACCGAGTCTAAAACTATGATTAGCTAGGAGAAACACCTAATTAATTATAAAAATAGTTCCCTACATTGTTGATTCAATCTTGTCCTATAAAGACGAAACACTTATTTCTCTAAATGTTTTCAACAGTCTACGGCATGGACTCCGAATGTTTCACTACACGAATGCTTTTTTTTCTTAAGGGGATCAACCCAGCATTATTAATTTTTTCTCTGTTGCTGAAAAAGAGTCCTTAGGTAGTGGGAAAGTGTATCCTTAAATTTTATGGGACTTAGGGCACTAGAACCCCCCCCCCCCCCAAGAGGGGTCCAAAGGGAGAGGGGGCAGGGGGTCAAAATTATCAATTGCGGACCGATTGCTCTGAAATTTGCACATTATGTGTATTTTTTTAAAACTTTTGTGATTTAGGCCTTAGTTTTTGAGCTAATAGGAAATATATGTATATTTATATATATACACCTATATTATTATAGCTACTAGTGTCCCGAGCCGTCATTGTAAATGACGGCATATTGGGTTATTAATGACTGGTGCACGTGTGCGATAAATGAGGGCAGTAAGTTAGCCCTTCAGGAAAACCCCCGCTGGCTTCCTCATTTTTCCCCTATCTAATACTGAAGAAAAAGATTGCAAGGTACCCACTTTTTTTTCGCCAAAAAAAAAATTGCAAGGTACCCCACTTTTTTTTTACATTTTGAAATCTGAATTTTCTCCTATCTTATTCCCATAGAGCGTGACAGGAAAGATAGGAGATAATAGGCCGGGTTGTAGAAGATGGCCGAAAAAAATTGCAAGGTACCCCACTTTTTTTTTACATTTTGAAATCTGAATTTTCTCCTATCTTATTCCCATTGAGCGTGACAGA
>LQNS02276498.1:12016594-12028031 GCA_001587735.2 Parhyale hawaiensis
AGAAGAGCCTCGATCAGTTCACTCACATCATCCTGGACGAGGTACACGAGCGCGACCAGCACACCGACTTTGCTCTGCTCCTCGTCAAGAAGCTCATCAATACGGCCTCCCGCAATGTCAAGGTATCGTTGTGTTCTGTTCACCACCACAGAGGGCAGAGGATGGGCCACGGACCGTAGGATTAGCTTTCTTAGCTTTGTCAAACCTTTCTCGATACTGAATTTAACACAGCGTAGCGTCACATTCACATCGCATTTCTATAAATTTCATTGCAGTATTAACGCTCCAAAATTCAAAACGTAAATTTCAGACCACTACAACTGCCGGATTTTGAGACTTTTAGCTTAACTTTTTCTGTATAGGTACTTGAGTAGAATATGACATTCAAGCGTTTACTTCCAACCAGTTTTTTCTGTCGCCTTGTACAAACATGTTCAGTTGTTAATATAGGTAGGTACTAAAGCTGCAGAATTACAAGCTATCACGTATGGGATTGGCCATAGGTTTACCCCTCAGGGGGCATACAATGGGCGATTGGGTTCAGTTAGTTTAGGTTCGTCCATCCTATGCTTTGGGGCCAGGCAACCCCAGGGGGTTTGTGTAGGTTACCTTAGCCATTAGTTGGCTTCCGGGACGTCTTGTCTTTCGTGCCCACTTTGCTTCCTTCCACTTTCGTACTCCTACAGATCGTACTGTTGTCTGTTCTTCCTCTCCTTTCCCGACTGACTGTTCCCATGCGCGCTGATTCTGTGTGGGAACACCTTTGTACATTGATTCCCAGTTTTTCTATCGACATAGGTACTGTATGTCCTTTCCTTTTCCTCTCTTAGAAGAGCTCACTACTTATTTAGGGAGGCTTAAATCTTGTTATAATACCTAATCCTAGTACATGGCTTCTCTTGGCATGCTATATGTCATGTCCCTTGCTCTTTCGGCTTAAACTTCCGAACTATAACTAACTAGGGTTAGGTTTGTGTAGGTTCTCCCGTCCATGGCCTGGGGAGCTGCGCCACCAGGAGGACCCTGTAGCTTACTTTGGCCATTAGCTAGGCCTTCGGGACGTCTGTCTTTCATGCTCACTTTGCTTCCTTCCAATTTCATACTCCTGTTATTACTTTCATCTGTTCTTCCTCTTCTTTCCTTACTTGCTGTTCCCATACGCAAGACCCACTATCTAACACATAAATCTGTGTAATTTGGCCTTAGGCATCAATTATTGAAGCTTTTGATACGAAAATTGTAATAAATCATCATACTGATTACAGTTCATTGGGCTGTTTCCAATAATATGGTTCGATAATTGTGGTTATTATTATTATTATTATCGAGGGGATTTCACAACCCAAAATTTGGGTTGGTTGATCGATGTTGGGCTCTACGCTCTGGCGCCGGGTCACATCCCGCCACCTAAGGCTCAGAGCACTTTGCGAATGATGTGCGCTGTTCCAAGCAGAGCGCTCTTCCTGGGGTTCCTGGGTGGAGATGACCGCACTTCAGCTCTCGCAGGGCAGTCTTGAGATTCTTGGACATTGCCCCCAGAACTCCTATGACCACTGGAACGACGTCCACCTTCATCTGCCACAGTCTTTGGAGTTCGATGGCAAGGTCACGGTACTTTTCTTTCTTCTCCGCTTCCTTGTCCACGATTCTGGAGTCGAAGGGGATTGAAATGTCGATCAGTTTGGCCGACTTCTCCTGTTTTTCTTTGACGATGATGTCTGGTCGGTTGGCGTGAAGTACCCGATCAGTTTCCATCCTTATGTCCCAGTAGATATGCACGGCCTCGTTTTCAACCACGGGCGCGGGTTCGTGCTCGTACCACCTCTCACTGACCGGGAAGTTATGGATCCGGAGGAGGGTCCAGTGAAGGTGTCGACCAACTTTATCGTGCCTGCGCTTGTATTATTAATATTATTATTATTATTATTATTATTATTATTAAAACTTGACGCCTGGGCCGCCACGGACAGGTAGTATAACCCAAGTGAGCATTTTGCAACACCAGAAAGCCCGAAACGCTGCTAAAGAAAAGCCATTAACAGCTGACTTAACGCCTGCAGGCCAACACGACCAAAAGCCAATGCCGGCAATGAATTCCAAACCCTAACAGACCAGGGTACGAAGCACCGACTGAACTGACGAGTTCTGCCTCTAACACTCTACAAAGTGAAAGAGTGCGCATCAACTGCAGCACGTGTAATCCTCCATGTGCTAATGAATACATATCTTTGGTTAGTTCGAACTTTGAAGTTGTTTGTTTCTTTTTTTTGGAATCCTTGAGTATAATTAGGCCCTCCTCTACATTTTACTGAAGAGTGAGGGAGTAGCTTCTTGACATATTTTTGAAGTGTGCAACCAAGTATAATGACATCTATGAATTAGCAGTGTAGTGTTGAGTATATTTAAACTGTTATTCACAGATATCCTGCTTTGTTTTGCTCAAAAAATGCTTCTCAAAAAAAAAACTACCAGCCAGGTTTTCTAGGTATTTTTTTGTGTTTTATTGGGTGTTTTTTTTTTAATGCAACCCTGGTTAGTGTAGGTAGGTAGGCTCTTTGTACTTTCCCATCTGTTTCGCGAGGTGGGCCGCCAAATAGGGTAAGCGACCCATCCCATGGGACCGGCACCTGCCGTGAGAATGTACGGTACTTTGGGTAGGCAGTATTAAAAAACATTTTCTAGAATGTGGAAAATTTAAAAATGTTGAGCTCATTTACCGCCCAAATACTTGCGATTTTTTAGACGAAATCCCTTCACATCTCTTTCTTTATAGCACGGAAGTCGATGTTAGGGTCTTATTCAAATTTGTTTGTCTTGTCTTTGTTGTGACGAAAATTTTTCATTAGACTTTGTTCTCCCAGTTTAACTTTTTATTTTCAATGCGGAAAACAACTTCTCCCCATAAAGAGTTGTAGCGATAATAGTTAATATAAGTTGTAGAAATTTCAACAGCTACAGGAACAGTTTGTTCGAGATTGTGTTCGAATGTCTTCTCGTTTCGTTTTCCATTTCTTGGCCCTCTGGTGCAGGGCCGTGCGAAAGCTTTCAGCCGTGCCCTGGGGGCTGGAGATGGTTTTGAGCCAGGTTTCCTGTCAGTAGCGCACTGACCACTAGAGATCAGTGGCCACTGTGTTGCATATAATCTGAGAACTTCCTGCAGAAACTGGAGGTAATAATCCTTGTGAATTCGGCGCGTTGCGGGTGTATTGTTCGTTGCGCTGGTAAACTCTTCTCTGTTACGACTACCTACTGTTTATTTTTATTGGTCCTCTCATGTGGAATTGATTTGTCCTTGATCGCACACTCCAATTAGGAAAGCCATCTGCACTGGCTCGTGCTGCGGCGAAATGCCCACTAGGGCCCAAAGAGAGTTACCGCTGCAGTCGCCCAAAGATTGTCCGGGCTGTGGCGTCATGTTGACGGAAAATTCGACCGACAACTTCACTGCCCCCTGTCGCCCCTGACTCCACCCTAAGGCCAGTGCTCCCTATCTTCCCCTCCCACAGTGACGACGAGTGACAGAATTGCTTGCTCTACACTCCTGAGCTCCAAGACTTTTACTCCCTGTGTAGGGTCGAACGTCCTATCTGCTAATAATAAGCGAGCAAGCAAACTTCACCTCTGATCTACTGCGCCACTGTTCAATATTTTTTTGCGCTAAAATCCTCTCTATTGTATTTCAGACCTCTCGATCTGTATCTATGAAAGCCCCTAACACTACTTTAAATAATAATTTCTGCGACCGACTGGATGCTAAATTCATTGAGTCGAGGCTATTGTGAGAACTTTGCTAGCTATACCCTGCAGCTGCAATGCGCCTATGTATAGTATAGCCTTAGGTGTTGTCATAGCTCTAAGAAATTATGCTGGAATTTTTTTGGCGAACGTCCTGCAGTTGTTCCCTCTACTTTTCTAATTATCATCATAGACCGCAACAGTACTTGACTCTTAGGTCCAAAAGTGGCCTCTGACGCTGGCGGCCAAAATGGGAAAAATGGGATTTTCTAAAGAGCTATTATGAACATGTACAGACACTGTCATGCGGGCAAGAGCCCAAGTGTGTCCCCGCTGTATCCAAGATGCCTTCTCCACAAGAAAAATGTTGGGTACCTTGGAATGAAAATCCCATTTTTACATTGCCGACGTTTGGCCGCCAGCGTCAGACCTGAGAGTCAAGTACTGTTGTGGTCTATGTTGTATTTCATTTCAATATGGTACCCGCTAGTCATAATGCATAGCTTTGGATTATAGCGTATAGGCTCAGGGTAGTTTGATTTGAAGTAGGAATGTAATAGGTATTATTATTCATAATAAGGGTCTTGGTAATCTGTATAATAGGAGGCAGTCCTGTCGGACACTCACATCCCGCTGAGAGTAAGCAAATGTGGAAATGGGCAAACACCTACTGAAATTGATTTAGAACCCATCCAGAGTGAGATCGGATGTGATGAGTGGCTGAAAGAAGTCCGTCTGAATACACCTGCTAGGACAGGCACAATCACCTGGACAGATGTAATGCGGAAACCCAGATGCACTGTTCCTAATACAGTCATGCTTGCGCTAAAGCGGATGTAATGTTTGCGTTTGGCAGGTGATCTTGATGTCTGCTACCATCGAGGTGGCGAAATTCGCCGAGTATTTTGCTACGCCCGTCATGGGCCACCTGCTGCCTGCGCCCATTGTCTCCATCATGGAGAAGACGCAGTACACCATCAACACTTACTACCTTGACAACCTCGCGTCTGCGTTTAGAGAACTGGTATGTACCTATTTCTGTTACTGCCTGCACTGCGTGGCGCTACCGCCTGCACTCTAAGTTTGGTTTGTTACATGTATGCTATTGACCTGAACGCCCGAAAATGCTCGAAACAAATTACTTAAAAGTAGCCTGTGAAGAACCGAGTGAGTACTCATGTGCTGTATTAGTCCTAGTAGCTTTTGACATTGATATCGAAATTAGGTTCGTTCAACTTTAGGAAAGCAGCGCCCACAGGGGTCCTCGGCAGAGTACTTCAGCCGTCAGCTGGGCCATCGGGACTTAAGTCTCTCGTACTTTACTCGTACTTTTACTGATCTGAGTTTCATCTGCTCTTCCTCTTCTTTCTCGACTTGCTACTCTCGTGTGCGTTGATTCTGTGTGGGAACACCTTCGTACATGGGTTTCAAGTTTGTATAAGCGTACTAGATGCCCCTTGTTTCTCCCTCTGTTAGATTACCGTTGTAGCGTAGTGTAATTGGGCCATTGGAGCCTTGGAGGCAGTAAAAACTGTGCTAAAATCGTCAGGTTTTTGGCTTCAACCCGTTCGTTTTTGCTAAAAGGAGAATTTTCTTATAAAGTCTTTTCAATGGCAAAAGAAAATCAACATTGTCGTAAAGAAATATATCTATAAGTAAATCTTGATTTATTTCTGTGCTAAGCATTTAAACGTTTGCTTTATGATTTATTCGATTTGGTAGTGGATATGAGATCCTTCGAATTTACTTTATCAAGCGCCTTAGTTAAATAAGGCGCTTTCTACGGTATGATTCTAAGGATCTCATGTGTAGATTAGGTTGTTAGTATTACCGATTTTTGAGCGAATACTTCGAGGTGACAGACTTTATCTGCGGGGCTCTTAACTTCGCCCGTGCGGAGGGCCACGGAAGGGACCGTGCGCTCGGGCGCTGCTTACTTCTGTCTTCTTCTCTTTTCGTCCTTCATCTCTTGCCGCCTGAGCACAACGTTGTGGTTCCGGCTGTAAGCCGAGTAAATAATCTTAGATCGCTATTGTCTAAGTTTCAGAAATAGCGGGACCATACCAATATAATAACAACTTGTTTGCTACTTATTGTTGGATCATACTACTTATTATTGGATCATATCTTCTATGTCTTGTATAATAAGATGTAAATAAACAAGAAGATCTTAACGATATTCCTTCACCATTCAGCACTGTAGCCTGATAACATTATTCTGCATTAAGTTCACTCTCGCAACGAAGTACGGTGACGAACTCAGCTAGAACACACACCCAGAATTCGAATATATTACACACACGGCATAATTTTCTAACAAGAATTAATATTTTCTGAGTAGCCGCTGGTTATAGATAACCTAAATATGACGCAAAGACTCTTCTGACATTCAGTAGATCTGTAGCGTACTTTACATCCCTCATTGGACATTGTGCGCGATGCTGTTGTGTGTTGCTTAGCTAGTAATCTTTCTACTGCTGCCACCAGCAGTCCGCCATTACGTGGAGCTATTATTTCGCATCTTCTGTACGAACTACGTCATCGTTATTGAATTGATCCAATACGCACCGCGTCCTTTTTTTTGGGAGGGGGGCGTTATTACAAGTGTTAACTGTATTATGTTTATGATTGCTAAATGTTTATTCCCTACGGTGAGTGGTCAATGTTTCGGGCAGGTGGAGAAACAGATGAAGGAAGTAGAGCCCCGCATGACAGAGATGCTGTGTGTACTGGTCACAGAGATCGTGAAGCGCTTCGATAGTGTGGAAGACACCTCGGTGCTCACCACGGCCAGCGCTAGTGACTCCACGAGTCTCCGGTATTGTGTTGTTTTGATTTTCGTCACCAGTTTACGTCTTTTCTACTCGTGTTATCTTTTTGCTGTGCTTCTTCTCTCTCAGTTCACTGATCTTATCAATTCATTCGCTGTTGTGCTTGGTATTCTACGTATCTCTTTGTACTTCATTTGGAACGAAGGCTGTGCATTCGTAGGGTCACTGAAACTGAGTAAATTATGATATTGATCATTGATTTTAAATTTAGCGTTTTGTGCTCGTGATTTTATTTATTTCATCAGCTTTTTCTTTCTCCCGTCTTGTGCAATGACTAAAGATCAATTCATTCAATTAGGCTTAATGCACGCATTACGTCTATATGTGAAGAATGAATTGTAGGCTATCTCTCAAGGGGACTGCACGAACCATAGGGTTGAGATAGGTTTTTCCGTCCTTTGTTGTGGGAAGCAGCAACCTAGAGGGATCCTGTGGGTAGGCTTAACCTTAGCCTTTGGCTAGGTCTAAGGGGTTGTCTGTCTTTCGACCCTACTGTACTTCCTATCGATTTCTTCTGTTCTTCCTTTTCTTTCTAGACTTGCTGTGCCCCTGCGCATTGATTCTGTGTGGGAACACCCTAGTGCATGGGTCCCGGGTTTATCTTGGCATAGTAGCTATATATCCTTCCTTTCCCTCTCTTTCAGAACAACTAGATACGGATTTAGAGAGGCTTGAACTATCTCATATACTACTACTTCCGCTTCTTTTCCGGCCTGCTGTGCCCACCCGCGTTTATACTGTGTGGCAACACGTTCGCGCATTGCTTCCTCGCTTCTATCTTCATCTATATGCCCTTCGTTCTTCCTCTGTGACATAGCCCTTGTGCAGTAGCGGAGGCTCAAACCACTGAATATATCTGTCAATCCTATGTCAAGGGGAGCAGCAACCCCAGGGGGTTGTTGAACAAGTTGACTGCCATTCCAATACATGGGGTAAGCAATCATTTGTTTGTGCATCATGGCACTTCAAGACCACCAATATCATACTTGATATTATTATATTGTTTTCCTGCCGTACCATACTTCATATTTGTTGCTTGAACATTCAAAAGTAAAGGAAATGATACTAAAACCAGTCACTATCATCACCTTTCTTTGTATTCCATTAAGTGTGTCGAAGGACATATTTCTATATCTGAATAATTACTGTTTTGTAATCGTGATTCATTTCATGAGCGCGCACCGTATATCGCGCGCAACTCGGTGAAAGTGTTGTCTTGTAAGTTACCTTAGTTAGGACTTTGGGACGTTTGTCTTTTGTGCCCACTTCACTCCCTTCCACGTTGAAACTAGGTACTACTGATTATATTTGACTCTGTTCTTCATGTTCTCTCCCGACTTGGCGGTGTCCATGCGCATTGATTCTGTGTGGGATCAATGCGCATGGGTTGATCTTGGCATGCCATGATATGTCCCTCCCATTTACTCTCTTGAAACTGGTTTAGGGAGGCTTAAATTACATGACTGGAGTCGCCCTTGTTATGGAAACGGAGTCGTAAACTATTCTATACTATTACAATGAATTGTTATAACCTCTTTTTTTACTCAGGCTGCTACCTCTACCGTACAAGTACGGTAGGTATTCATACTCCTCGCACTCGTGCGCTCCGCCCCACGTAGGGTCCATAATTGTATATTATGTGCTGTAAGCACAAGCGTGTTAATTAAAGCAGTGTCACGTGTGTGTCTTGCTTACAACAGAGGCGCGGTGCTGGTGTTCGTGCCTGGCATCATGGAAATTGAAATGGTCGTCACCAAACTTCGGCTATTGGCTGACGACAATAAGTGAGTTGTTGGCTATTCTTGCTGCTGATGGTGACTGCGTACGACCCCCGATTCCGTCCTATTTATTTTACTCCTGTCCCGTTAGGGGGCTAGCTACATGTTAAGCATTAGCCAGAGTGTTTGGTTACGTTGGTTCACTTCCTAATTGATGTTAAGGGGAGCAGACCCTCAGATGGCATAGGATGGGCCATAGGATTAGCTTAATTTAGGTTCGCCCATCCTATGGTATGGGGAGCAGCGTCCCTATGGGTACCCTGTAGGTTATCTTGACCATTAGCTGGGCATTCGGGTCGTCTGTTTTTTGTGCCCACTTTACTTCCTTCCCATCTCATACTCCTACTGATCTTTCTTCCATCTATTCTTCCTCTTGTTTCCCGACTTGCTGTTCCCATGCGCGTTGATCCTGTGCGGGAACACCCTCCTGCATGGGTTTCACATGTCTATTGCCTTACTTTGTCCTTTCTCCCCTGTGATATCGCCTCTGTTATAGAAACGGAGACTTAAACTTTTAACGATAAAATTATTATAATAATGTTGAAGAGACGAGCAACTCCAGGGGACCCTGTAGGCTACTTTAGTGAACCTAAGTTTCGGCTCTGACGCCTCGTCTCCACTTGGCCTCTTAGGGCCGTCTATTGTCGAACATAGCCTACATTCCAATCTTTAAACCGCCCCTTTATAAAGTATTTCATCGGCGTTTCCTATGTCTCCAGACTTGTTATTGCTATGAATTTTATCTCCCGTGTATGGACTCTTCGCTTTTCTTTACTCATCGTGTCACTTCTGTTTCCAACTCCCGGCCACCAAAAAGTATTGGCTCCATCTCTACAGCCTCGGTGGCTAGTTAGGCTTAAGCTATCATTAACAGCATGTTAGCTTCTTACCGGACTCAATCGTTATTGCTTGCTTTTCCTCAACTGTTACACCTTGTGGCATCGATAAAAAGAAGTCTAAACTAATAGCCTGTTAATGTAAGCTATTCTAATGACGTGCTTCATGTATCTTCTTCTTACGTATACTCTTTCCTAACACTGCAGTCCCCCCACCCCCCTTCCACAAAGGGGCATAGGATGTGCCATATGACGTAAGGTTTGGTTCGCCCATCGTATGTTATGGGGAGCAGCACCCCAGGGAGACCCTATACTGTACCTTAGCCGTTAGCTAGGCTTTCGGAACGTCTGTCTTTCGTGCCCACTTTGCTTCCTTCCGATTTCATACTCCTTCTAGTATGACTTTTGTCTGTTTCTTTCCCGCCTTGCTGTTCCCATGCTGGTTGATCCTGTGTGGGAACACCTTTGTGCATGGGTTCCACGTGTCTCTCGACAAGCTATATGTCCCTTCTTTTTCCTCTTTTAGAAAGCTTAGTACTTATTTAGGAGGCTTAAACTAATACTACTACACCGATGCCCTGGCACAGGAAGCGTATCCATGTATTGGCCAGGATGTGTTCATTACCGAGGCTTTTTCTTAGGAATGCAATAGGACAAGAACCTTTGCAGCAAAGCAATGCAGTTCCTCTCAGGGGGCCTAGGATAGGGCTAGGTTAGATAGGTTCACCCATCCTATGTTATGGGGCGTGGCGACCCCAGGGGGCTCATGTAGGTTACCTTAGCCATTAGCTAGGCCTCTGTCTTTCGTGCTCTCTATGCTTCCTTCCATTTTCATACTCCTACTTGCTCATGCTTTATTCTGATCTTCCTCATGTTTCCTGACTTGCTCTTCCCATGCGCATTGATCCTGTATGGGAACACCGTGCATGGGCTCACCATATTCCTATCGTCATTCTATATGTCCCTTGCTTCTTCCTCTGTTGGATCACCATTGTTGTGGAGAGGAGGCTTGAACTACTCAATATTATAATAATAAAGCAATGCAGTTTAGTTAAAGTAGTGTACAATTTAAATGTTCCTCAAGTTTCGTGTGGCACCAAGTAGCTACCTGTTGTTTGTAGAGGTTCACGCTACTGCATAATAGTGCCTGACTATGGACAGGTGGACAATATACCCACTGCACTCGAGCATCACTGTAGAGGAGCAGAAGCAGGCATTTGGACGTTGCCCGGCAGGCTACCGTAAGGTGATAGTCTGCACTAACATTGCAGAGAGTTCCATCACCGTGCCTGATGTGCGTTACGGTGAGTTCTTGCCATAGTCTTCCTTGATTATAGTTGGTTGCTGTACCACGTGTGCTCTAACATTTGATTAAGGCTACATACCGTGTCATCACTGTAAATAGTTAATAGATTCATCTTCGGTCGTAATGGATTGGTGTGTTATTTATTTAGCCCTATTTACACACTCACCACTCTTAACTGTTGTCTTGCGTTTGAAGTCTTCATTCGCGCCTTTGACTTTTGCTGTGTATTCAGGTAATTCGCCCTCAGCGATATATTCTGGGGAGCCCTTTCCCTGTCAGAATATATATGGGCCTCAATCTCTCGAGTGGATTTCCCGGGTGCCTTTTCTGCCAGAGATGTTGCAGCTGACTACAGTTTGTACTGACGCGGTTGGTTTTGTCGAGTTAAATAGGTTCTCTATACCTACCCTCTCTACTGTGTTTTGTAAGTCGTGTTACTGTGTGCAGTTGTGGACACTTGCCTCACGAAGGTCCTCCACTGCGACCCCGTGACCAACTTCACGTCCCTCAAGCTCGCCTGGACGAGCAAAGCCTCAGCAGACCAGCGGAAGGGCCGCGCTGGCCGCACAGCCAACGGCCGAGTCTATAGGCTCATTACCTACCGGTTCTTCCAGGTACGGCGTGCCACACACTTCGCACTGTGGACCTCTAATTAGATTAGTTTAAATCTACCGTATTTTAAGCAATCCCTGGCTCTCTATATTGGTTGCATTGGCTTGTTGCCATCCGGGATATTTTTAGTTGCGGGCATTCTTGTTTTATTTTTTCTGTCATCGTGTTCACGCTTATCTTTTCTGCTCATCCTGTTTTCTGAGTACCTATCATTCATGGGGCTTCGCTTAGTCTGACTAAGGAGCTACGTACCTTCTTTTCTGTCTTTGGATGACAACGAACTCTGTTATTAACTTGTTGGTGGAGACTTTCAGATTGGACTATTAACTAACGAATGTT
>LQNS02276498.1:12076100-12087006 GCA_001587735.2 Parhyale hawaiensis
CTCTGAGCGAGTTGTTGGCACCGAGACAAAGTGCGGATCCGATAATGGCTCTCGTTGCCGACGCATTGGACCACACTTAAGGGGAAAAACATTATAATTTGGGTTGCCTCATTCCAACCCTCATCGTGACTGAAAAAAAAAGTCAATTTACTCAGCAACGGCAATCGCCGGTTTTGCGAGCTCATTGTAAACGCCCTACCTGCTGCTTGGAAAGAAAGTTTGCTGCCACTTTTGAAAGGGAGGAGTGTCTCTTACAGGGTGTCTACAAGGTAGTAAAGTAGTAAAATCTGAAAGGTAGTAAAAAAAGTAGTAAATAGTAGTAAAATTTGCTGATAAGTAGTAAATTTATTTTTATTCACTGAGCATAACCTTGATTTGTATAAGTTTATTTCCGCAGGGTACTATGGGATACATGGTGCTATATTAAGGGGAGTTGACATTCCTCCGGCCCCACTCATCCATTATTTGTTTGTTATCAGTTGTAGTTTAATTATTTTTCCTGCATCCCAGAAGCTAAGAAGAGGAAAGTAATTCTTATGCTCCTGAAGCAAGAAGGATGTGTGTTCATTTTGCCAGGATCTAGTTATTTTAGCATGGTTTCAGATTATTAATACATTATATTTTGTTTTACAATAAATAGATAGCCAAACAATAATATTGTTTAATAAAGGGTGTGACACCCCATTTTTTCAACCTTATGCCCCATTCTTTTATTGTGGAGGTAGAGGCGTCTGTAAGGGGAGACGTGGAGCCGCAGGGTCCTCATTTGAGGTTCCCTAAGATATAGTTATGCAATTATATTGTAGTGAAATCTTATGTTGGAAAGGTAGTAAAAAGGAGTAAAAGGTAGTAAAATATGGTTTTCACATTTTGTAGACACCTTGTCTTAGCCACTGCATTCCTCCCGAAGTTTCCTCTCAAGAGCATGAGCGTTCGTAAATCAGAAGAACGTATGAAAAAAAATGTCTGAAAACCCGTGATAAAATCTCTGATAATACGGTAGAAACATTTTCATGGCGAGCCAACTTGGAGACAACTCGCAGTAAATGTGGAGGCGAGGAAACGGCCGACTACTACGCCGGTCATTCTAATTTTGATGACTGTGGGGCCATCATAAAAATCTGAAATCTTGTGCTAATTTAATAAAACGCTTCGTGTATTTCTTTCGTGTCCGCATCTTAACGAAATAGGCCAGGTTGCAGATTTTGTAATCAAGTTGCGCTTTTCATGGCGACCGATGGTAAGATTGCAGAAGATGGCAAAAGTGAAATCCTTATTCCAATAGCTAAATGTATTTCTTGCTTAAAACAGTTCCTTACATTGAAACAATGGAGATACGTGCAGCTTTTCTTATCGCGGCCATGGAATCTGATTATTATCACTATCTCCGGCCATCGGAACATATCAACGAAGCACACATGAAGTCATGTTTTTTTACTGGGCCACGTTATGCTAACGTGTTACTCGGCTAATATATAATGAAAGATAGGTGCGTGAGTGCATAAGTTGGCAAGCGGTGACCTGGCGGGGGCTGACAGTTTTATATACTGTATGTGTTTCGCGCATGCACAGTATAGGCATTTCAACAGGTTTTTATAGTTATACTTATAGCGCATTGCTGCCTGCATCTTTGTCTATGTGTGATGTGTACTTCCTCGCTTTCAAAGTATAGACGGAAGTTCTCTGTATAAAAGCTACCGTAGGGCTTGATATTTAGTCTGTTTCCAAGTAGCTATGCTGTAGTTGCTTTCCACTTAAATAACTTCTTCTCACAAGTGCTGTATCAGAAGATGTATGTAACGAAGAAACTACTCCGTCTCTTCACCACACTGCACTTATTGTCTAGCCAACTTGATATAAAGCACAGAACCTAAAACAACACAAATACTAACTTGAGCAGATGTGCATTGCGGGCGCCTTCTACCCTTATTACTTCAAGCGCCACCGAACAGAAGACTACGAGCGTGACGTAAGCGTGGAGCTGAGTGGTCACGACCCATACAGCACCGTCCTGGTGCGACGCCTGCCCCTGCAGAGCGGCGTGTTGTATGAGCCCCAGATCAGGGAGCTCTTCAAGGAGTGTGCGTCGGACATCACTATCGAAATAGAGAATTCCACGTGAGTAAGCTACAGCTCTTGAGCTGTGCGTCGTAGTGAGTGGTCGTCTATGTCTATGCTTGCTAGTTGCTACAAAATCGTTTTGCGCCTACACGTTGACTGCGACTTCTAGATAGACAGTAGTATCTCAATGGCCTTACGCTTTTGCGATTGTCTATGTGGCGCAACCGAGGTATTGAATTAAGTAAGGTCTTGCGTAGTCAAGAGAAGCTTGAGTGGATGCGCACTTTGCGTTATGTAACCATTTAACCATTGTACTCTTTGGAAGCATTAGTAAATCGGCTCGTTTGTACTGTGCAAGCTATTGAGTTTTTCAGATAAACCTAGGAAAAATTTTCGCTTGTGCAGTTAGAGTGCCTACTCTTTTCTTTTGAGTTGGCTTTATATCGTAAATAGCGGGGTAAGAGAACTTGTCTTGATATTGTGACAACTTAGCTTGTTCTCGACTATTGATAGTGACTGCATTCTCGAAATTAGATAGCCTGACTATTAGCACTCATTCTATTACACTTACGCCAGCCGTAGCCATGCCTGTCTTCTCATGTTGTTGCTACTTTACTATCAATTGCAGTAAAAAGTACTTATATTCAGAGGTCTAAGCGCAAATTCCATGTGTGATCGACATTAATTTTGGGCGTCACTGATTGGAACAGTTTCATCGACTTGAGCTAATCTCCTTAGCTGTTTCTCTACCCCGGAGCTTCAGTCGTGGATGTTGACTCCTCTCCTTTAGATCGAGTGTCAGTCGTTAATCCCAACCTAATTATTCTTGAGACGTCTTCGAGCTCACTCCCGCTCCACCTCGAGAGTAATGGATCTGGAATTAACGAATGAAACTCTATCCAAAGCATGAAGCTCACGCTCTTGCCTCAAGTTTTAGCAGAGTTGAAGCTAGCGAGACTAGCTTATCTTTAAGTGTCCTAATCAACGGCCCCGTATCTTTACTTAATATTTCACTCCGACTGCTGCATTCATCGTGTTGCAGTCTTCGACTACTGGCTCCGAAAGATGTCCGACCCCTGCCGACTGCGACTTTGCAACCCTAATTGACTCTGTTGTATTTTTTTATCTGCAAATGTAATACCATGAGAGCAACAAGGCAGAAAGGACAGTTAGTAGCAACATCTGATAATTCTCAAAAATATATTTATTATATTGTTTGCTCCCTTCATCGGCATAGGATGGGCCGTTGGCCATAGGGTTAGAATAGTTAGGTTCGCCCATCCTATGTTATAGGAGCAACGCCCTCCCCCCTCCCCCTCACAGGGTGTTTGTGTAGGTTACCTTAGCCAGTAGCTAGGACTTCGAGACGTCTTTCTTGCCCCCTTCGCTTCCTTCCTGGTTTCGTACTCCTACTGATTGTACTTTCATCTGTTCTTCCTCTTTTTTTCCGACTTGCTGTTCCCACGCACGTTAGTCCACCTTCGCGCACGGGTTCTATTTACATTTCTGTCGACATACTACATGTCCCTTCCTTTTCCTCTCTTGAATCACCATAGTTGTGTCTAGTGAGGCTCAAACAACTAATAGCTATATTATATGGCTTGCTTTCAGTTACTGTATATGTAGCTATATTTTCCAGCAATGTTCTCGAAAATGTATGATTTTCTCTCGCTTTTTGCACAAATTCCTCCCCCTTTCCCCCTTCGAGTGCTCACTTTTACTTCGCTTTTGCTGCACCGGCTCTCAAATATTTCTCTCTCTTTTGATCACTGCTTAATGTTTAGTCTAAGTCTGTCGTAGCTATTGATGAGAAGGGGACGTGGCCCACACTATGTGTGTTGTTGCAGTCATCTTCCGATCTCGTACGTGGCCGCTCTAACTTCACTATTGGATGACTGTGCCCCTGTGAAGCCCTACTTGGTTCTTGAATGGCCAACTTGATTTTTATTTGCGAGACATTGGCTGTTACGATAGAATTTGATTGAACTCCACCATGTCTTGCATTGTGTGACTTCTTTACTATAATAAAAGATCGTTTGATGATGTAGAACATCACTCGACAGATAGCTCTTGTGTTAGCGGTAGTTACCTTAGGAGTACACTGATAACAATAGAAATGTACCCCACAGAGCCTACGTAATGTTCCGACGCGTGCGCTCGAGCGATCCGCAGGACGGCGGTGAGCGCAACATCCCCGGCGACTTCCCCACCAACATCTACCTGGCCCTCAAGATGGTTCAGGTCCCTAGGATACGTGACAACCTCTACGTCAACCTCTACAGGTGGTCCCTTAGTCCGTCATGATGTCTTACTGCCCTTCTGTTTCTTACTCTTGACTAATAGTCTTTGTTCGGCTCTTCCTCTCCTTTTTAGATTTCCGATTTCCCTCTTTGGTTGTACTTCAGGTCTCTTGTTACTTAAACTTCGAATAATACTAGCCAAGTGTCTAAAAGTTTTGTCCATTCTGTGACGTGTTGCTATAACCTCTGAGTGTTGGGCATACAGTATATGAACAAACAATATTAGTTTGGTAAAGTGACTTCCTGTTTGCAGTTCAATAGTATTGGTTCTGCTGTATTTTGTGATTTTTTGCGTCTCATAGCTTGTCTTTGTCGTAGTTATTATATCCAATTGCCAATTTAATATTTTTGTAATATCTGCTCTGATGCCCGTGCGGACACAGCGCCTCAGACACGGACAAGCTACTCACAGCCATGGACGCGGAGCAGAACTCGGCAGTCGCCTGCAGTTCCTTGGACACCACTTTGTCTTTGGACGGTAATTGTTATTAGTCTGTTTCTATCGTGATATTTCCTCCGTACCTATACGCGTGAGTGTGACGTTAGCTGCTCGTAGTAGGCATGTACTGAAGTGTATATCGACCTGCTACTTTCATCGTTTGATGTCGTCACTTGCGCGGAGGCTCAAGCTATTCGATAATCTAATCTGTCTTCACGTGCGTTGCTCCTACTTACTAAAGCTTGTATACAAATGTTCTTCGCTTTCGGTTCCCGAAACGTGTGGAGATTATTGTATCTATCAGTGGTATAATCATTACAAAGAGGGGTCTATTATTCCGGTGTGCTTTGGAATTGCCCTCTTTCAAATTTCATTGCCTATTATTCTCTTTTGCCCACCAGCTAAAATTGTAAAACAATTTCTGGTACGGCTAAAAATTCAATTAAGGATGTTTGTGCGGCGGTTCAAGTACCGAGAAGAATACCTTGTGTTTTTTTTGCCGTGCTGCAAAGCGTTATGGCACCCAGACCATATAATTTAAATGGTCGTTCGCAGCTCACATGGTGCACAGGACTTTGCTATGTTATGGGTTGTAGTCCCTCAGGATAATCGTCAGCTTAGCTTACGTTAGCATTAACTTTGCCTTCGGGACGTCTGTCTTTCGTACCCTCTTTGTTTCCTTCCAGTTTCATACTCCTACTGACGATGCTCGCTCTGTTCGTCCTCCTATTTCTCGATTTGCTGTTTGTATGTCTGTTGATGCTGTGTGGAAACACCCTCGTGCTTGCTCTTCTGGAAGCATAAGATGGGCCATAGGGTTAGTTTAAGTCGCCCATCCTATGTTATGGGAGCAGCGCCCTAGGGAGACCCTGTAGGTTATCTTAGCCATTGGCTAGGCCTTCGGGACGCCAGTCCTTCGCTCCCGCTTTGCTTCCTTCCTACTTTTACTGATCTTATTTTCATCTATTCTTCATCTTGTTCAAGTACAGCAGTCGTTAACGGCTCCGTTGCCGTAAGCGCGGCCTATTAACTTGTGTGTCACACATCACTACGACGGTAGGACGCCCCAGTATTGTTGAGTTTCATTGCAGGGAACTCGACCAACACGAGCATGAGCCGCGCCATCAGCTGCCTCTCCATCGACGGCAGCTTCTCCTCGCCTCACTCCTACGCCAGAGTCATGAGGTGAGCGCCCCGAACGTCGGTCAACCTATTGGTTAGTGACTAGGATTGCGGAGTTAGAAGGTTTCCTGAGACCAACAGGTCTCCCACACAGCCCAAAAGACCCTCAGAACTCTGCAACTCGGGTCTTAGATTTTCTAACGTCACAACATTGTAGAACTTCCCGTATTGCAACTTTCATCGGCACATTCCGAGAAAAACAAGATCTATACCCTCAGGGGTATATTCTGGCGGGCCTTTTCTCTTCCACAATATATTTGGGCATCACGCAGCCAAGGATCCCTAGTGCCCTTTCCGCAGATGTTGCAGCTTGCCGCAGTTCCTGCTGAGGAGGTTAGTTTTGTAAAGTTGGGTAGGTTCTCTAAATTTCCTTTTTTGTCCCGCGAGCCGCCGATTCAGGTGACCGACTTTTTCTGCGGGGCTCTTACCCTCGACGTGCGGAGGGCCACGGAGGGGACCGTACGCACAGGCGTTTCTTTTTTCTGTCTTCTTTTCTTTTCGTCCTTCATCTTTTACCGCCTGAGCACAACGTTGTGGTTCCGGCTGTAAGCCGAGTAAATCATCTTATATCGCTATTGATCGTCTTAGATTCAGAAATAGTGTGACAGTACCAATATAATTATCATAATAATAATATCTACTAACCCTGCACTTGTATGGCAACTATAAATCGTTTTGCACAACCCCGTGTGCGCCCTACCAATGAGAGGGTTCGTTGAATACTACTTGGGCTGTCACACACTAAAGAGCGCTCAAGCTTCTTAAATGAACTTACAAGTGACAACTGTAAGATACTATTCGAGCCGTGCTTTACAAGCTTGTATCTACCTTGAGAAATATGGATCCCGATTGCTAATAGCAAGAGCTTGTTGTATTCACGTCGTACTTACCATTAGAGAAACGCTACACATCTGTTGAATTGGGGTTTTACTCACACAGTGATGATAGCTACGTGTTACAGCAATATTTATTAAAAGTTTCAGAATTACTACGAAATTCGACACAAATATCGCAAAGATCATGACTCACTCTACAGTGACAGTGTCAACATGACAGTGTAGCTAAGATCAGCAATAGTATGTGCGTGAAGCATTAATTTTCTAATTAGAGAATTTAGCTTGGTTGGTTTGCTGCGGCTCCGCCATTAGTGTGGTTGAGTAGTACTTTGAAAACTGTGGAATGATATTCAGCGTCCGAATTCATTTGCTACCTTACATTCGCACATTTCACAGAATACGCCGTTTCATACTCCTACTTGCTCATGCTTTATTCTGATCTTCCTCTTCTTTCCTGACTTGCTGTTCCCATGTGCGTTGATTATGTGTAGGAACATCTTGGTGCATGGGTTCCCCATATTTCTGTCGTCATACTGTATGTCCCTTGCTTCTTCCTCTGTTAGATCGCCATTGTTGTGGAGACGGAGGCTTAAACTACAGTACTCAAGATAATAATAATAACAGAATGTGCCGTAGAAATGCGGAGCATCTGAAGAGTTGACAGATTCCAAAATGCTGAAGTTGAGAATGCAGTGTCAACACCATGGAATAATGAATTGTCCTCGAAATGCAGGCGTTCAGTTTCTATCTTTCTATCATCTGTTAGATCGTAGAGAATGTATCAGTAGGAATGCTTTACCCTTTCATAGCGTGTCCTAATGTGTAACAGTCCAATAGTGCTATTCGTACGAGAATAGCCGATTAATTCTTGAGAGAAAGGGTTAAACTAAGACCGTAGTGGTGAGGATAATGGTTGATGTTAATTTGCAGACTAGGCAGTCGGCGCTTCCTGAGCTCCGGCACCTGCAGCTTCAAGCCGCCCGTGCTGCCCAGCACGGACCAGCACACCTGGAGGATCCGCGTATCCCATGTGAGTCTTGGCCACTGTGTCCTGGCCTATTCCTCCAGCCCGCTGGTGATAAACACGAGATTGTTTCTCTATTTTGACAGGTTCTCTATATTTCCCCTTCTGCTTCCGTAAGTGGGCCGTCGAATGGTGGTAAGCGAACCATTCCATGGTACTCCTATATGCTCCCGTGTATGGTCCACGGAAATGACCCTCTGCACGAGTGTTTCGTTTTTCTGTTTTCTTCTCTTTTCGTTTCTTGCCCTGTGCCGCATGGCTGAGTGAATTCGTTCGGCCGAGGCGTGTAGGGTTAGAGATGCTTTGCGTCTTAATACCTGTCAGAAATGGTGAACCTGACTAAAAGTATTCTAACAACTCATTTAAGTTCGATTCAACTAATCAACTATACGGTGCTCTCCGGGGTATATCCTGGTGGCCGTCCAGCGGGCATCACGAACCCAAGGGCTGTCCCCCGAGTGCGTCCTCCGCAGGGGATGTTGCAGCTGGCCGCAGTTTCTGCTAAGAAAATTAAGTTAGATAAGTTCTCTATTTTTTTCCCCTTCTGTTCCGCGAGGTGGGAAGCCGAATGGTGGTAAGCGACTCATTCCATTGGACTCTTATGTGCTCCCGTGTGAGGGCCACATAAGGGACCTCCTGTACAAATGTTTTTTTCTACTGTCTCCTTCTCTTTTGTTTTTCGTCTCTTGGAGATGCTTTGCGGCTGTTTTTCTTCCCACTAGTAGCGCATTGAGCCAACGACGGCTTTGTGGCAGGAATGCCGACAAAAAATATTCTAACTGATGAAAAGCGTTGTAAACTTCTCTATTGAGCTTTACTCTTGAATTTTCCCTGCCGCAATATGTTTGGGCATCACGCGCCCAAGGGTCCCGAGTGCCTTCTCCGCAGGCAATGTAGCAGCTAGCCGCAGTTCCTGCTGAGAAGGTTAGTTTTGTAGAGTTAGGTAGGTTCTCTATATTTCCCCTTCTGTTCCGCGAGGTGAGCCGCCGAATGGTGGTAAGCGACCCATCCCATGGGACTCCTATCTGCTCCCGTGTGGAGGGCACGGAAGGGACCCTCAGCACGAGTGTTCACTGTCTTCTTCTCTTTTCGTTTTTCGTCGCCTTCACTGCGCCGCACGGCTGAGCAATTTAGTTCGGTCGAGCCGTGTGGAGTTGGAGATGCTCGCGCCTTATTTCTTGTCAGACATGGTGCACTGGCCAAGATTGTTCTAATAGAACTCATTTGAGTTCGACTAAACTTTTAAACTGTCATACAAAATTGGATCGCTGTTATGTAGTCTTCGTATCTAATACGGCGGAAAAACCCACAATATAATAATACAGATTGCTAAGCGACTCTTCTGGGAAACCTCTATTGAACAAAGACGTGCTACTGGCTTACAGTATGTACCCTCGGTAATGGGCAGGTGGAGAGTGCAGGCAGAGTATGGGCCATCAGTGAAGCAGAAGCTCTGGAAAAACTGCATTTCGTCATGAGCACCATCGAGCTGCTCCTCAACTCCGACACTGCTGAAGACGTTCCCGAATCCAAATTGTCTGGGTTAGTGAATAGCGAGGCTTTTAGGTACTTCACGAGATTCGGATTTTTTATTCCTGTGGCGCACAGTTCAATAATAGCTTATGTTCGCATATTTTTGTACGGCAAGTCGATATTATGAAAATAAATCGAAAATAATAGACTAGCTGTAATTTTTGTCGTCTTGAGCAATCGTATTCTTGAAACATAGTTTCACTAGTTATTTTTATATTTAAGAATGTCTAAGAACTTTCTTTGCACCCAGCAGATTCGTTGACCCTGAGATCCGTTTTGTCGGTGAATGATTAGCCCAATCTTATTCAAACTTCAATTTTACTGCAGGGATTCTTTCTCATATTGCACTACTATAGGAGTAAGAGCTACAGCTACGGTATAGGTTCGTAAGCTCTGTATAGCTACCTGATAATTAAGATTTAGCCTCATATATTATAACTTGTGTACCTTCTTATGTTGGCAGGGAGAGACCACCGGTGGGCGAGCCCGTGCTGGCCCCACGTGCTGACAGCAAGGGCTCGACTGTGTACGCTCGTGCGCAGGTATTGTCCTCTGCCCAGATTCCTTTCTTCTGTGGATTATATAAAGAGTTGTCGAGTCGGTGTGGATGCATAGGGTCGTAGTCCACCAGTCTCTGACCCTGAGAGGTTGAAATTGGAGTCGCTGTTGAAGTAGTAGTCAGCTTATGCTCAATAATTTTAGTCTGAAATAGGAGTCGGGCAACTAATGGCCCTAAAAATTAGTCCTACCATCTGACTCCCCATTCCTGATTATATCTGCTGCAGGTATTCGAGGAACTCAGGCTCAGTTGTCGCTGCATTAATTCGGCTTTGAAAAAATTAGATCTTGCGTGATTGCCACAAGTGTACTTAGTTTCACATGCCCACGGATACACCGAACAACAGCGATGGTAGCATTGCGTACGATTTTTTATTATTACTAGCTGGACCCGTGAAAATATTCACGGTTTACAAACTTTATTTTGAGTGTTTGAAAAATTTCCCTTCACCGGTATGCTTGTCGTTGGATTTTAATGTAAATAGTTGCGCATCGAATTTAATCGTTTATTATTGCAAATCGGTAGTTGCCCTCCTGGGGGTAGTTAACTTCCCAGGGGTTGTTGTCCTCCTATAGGGGTCATTGTTTTCCCAGAAGGTAGTTGTCCTTCCAATTTAAGGGGTATACTGTGGTTTACCTCCTATTGGGACAGTTGTCCTCCTATTTAAGTAGCTGTCCTCTATGGGACCCGTGGATTTTCTACGGTTGGTAAATGTTTTCACTTACCATAGTTTAACCTGAGGTAGTGCCTCTAACTTAATCCAACCCGTCTGAACTGACGTCCGTCACTTACTCCTGTCTTTCGTTACGCAGTCCGTCTACCTTACATCTTGTCTAATCTTTCGTAGCATATTTGTTTGACCTCTAAAATTAATTACGAATTTATTCCGCCAGTAAAGAATTCGCACTTGTGTCTTGATAAAGACAGAAACATGACGGTGCTCCTTGTATTGTTCTCCAATGTATTTGAACA
>LQNS02276498.1:12112990-12124135 GCA_001587735.2 Parhyale hawaiensis
GTGCCTGTGAGAAGCACCTGGTCGCTCGCAACACCACCCTCATGCCCGCCCTGCCTGGCCTGCTCTCCATCTGCTGCCTCACCTTCTGCCACTACGCTAATATGAGGTACTTGAGCGCTCTGCTTATTTCTCCACCTCTTCTACTGTGTGTCATTGTCTGTGCGCCATAAATTTTGCTTTTGGTACTCCATGAACTGTGCAAGAATGAAGCTCGGGGCAGAGAAGAAACCCTGTCATTAAGCTCTACTACGCGTGCGCAAGCCTATGTCGTGTGACTGAAAATTTGTTCCTCATCTCATAGGTCATTACTTCGGTTAGGTGTGGTTGGCCCATCCTAGGTTGTGGCAGTTGCATTCCCAGTGCACCTCCTTCGGTTACGTTAGCATCAGTTTGGCTTTGGAGACTGTTGTTTTCTTCTTTTTTCGTTTTTGCTGCTGTTCTTCTTCTTTCCCAGTGTGTTGTTCCCTTGCGCTGATTCTTCGTATCATTTGACATGTCCTTTTTCTCGTTCATTTGACCCACTAACTGCGAATGACAGAAATATCCATTCCCGAAAGTCTGTATTCAAGATACGCATTCCGTAATCAAAAGTATTTAAAATACGCCTTCCGCAATTAATGGGTTAAAGCAGGAGAATACAACTTCTAGCAATATTGTTTTCTAACTAGTGAAGTATATATGCAAAATAGTTACCTGTTCAGATGAAGACCATTAATTTTTTGTCATTTTCAGTTTTTCGCATGTTGTGTAGCGGAGGGACTCTGCTTCTTGACTGCAAAGTATATATCAGGCACGCCAGCTATTCTGAACGCAGCATGTTTCTTTTTTGGGTTGTGAAGCCTTTTCAACGAGTGTGGCGCACGGGTTTCCTCTCCATTAGCAACACTGGCATACGAATCAGACATACCTAGCCACAGCTTTTAGGACCGTATTGCTTATTTTCTCTATCTTCTATGTGGGATATGTAAGCTTTGGCTCAGGCCTACGGTGTATCTTTCTCTCCTTGCCAACTTCACTTTACAATTTTTGATTCTACTGATAATTTTTATTGTGCTCTTCCTCTTTTTCTCCGTATTGCTGTTCCTTTGCGCAATGTTCCTCAGTGCTTGGGCTCCCCGTTTTGCTTGACATGTTTAGGGGAGTGTAGACCCATGATGAAAAAATCATTATTATTGGTCCGATTCTAATGAAATTTGGTACACATATGTAAAATCGGAACTTAATGTGGGTTAGGCTCTTCTACTTTACCCGTTTTCGTCATAGAAAACGAGTATTTCTAAGAAAACAGTTGAAAAATGGGGACGGGTAAAACTCTACTCCTTCCTCAGTTTTTGAGCTACAGAGATGATTTTGGTATTAAACGAAGCGGAATTTGATCCTTTACCAAAATCTTATTTGGTTTTGTGAATTTCGAATTAGTTTTTGAGGAAATTAAAAAGAAAAGCGAACAAGATTCAAGTTACACATTTCCAAAATGTTGGCCGACACTCGTCTCTTAATTTGAAGTTCGCAAAACCCAATAAGATTTTAGGAGAGGATTAAATTCTGCTTCGTTTGATACCAAAACCATCTCTGTAGCTCAAATTCCGTAGGAGAAGTAGGGTTTAGAAGTCGAAAAAGTAGCTTCTCAGGAGAGCCTGCGCTTCGTTGTTTTTTTTTTTTTTTTTTTTTTTTTTTTAACTAGTTCTCTCTGGCGAAAATGGGAAANTTTTTTTTTTTTTTTTTTTTTTTTTTTTTTTAACTAGTTCTCTCTGGCGAAAATGGGAAAAAGTACAGGAGTCTAACCTTTCCTTTCCGATTTTACATGTCTGTTGCTACCAAGCTTCATTCAAATCTGAAGAAAAATGAAAAATCAAATTTGAACCCTCCAGCGGGAAATTTTTTATATGAAAACTGAAAATACGACTCAGAGAAAATTTCCATTTATGTACCGATTTGAATAAAACTTGGCACATATATGCAAAATCGGAAAAGAATGTGAGTTAGACTTCTGTACTTTTTCCAATTTTCTCGTTTTCTATGGCGGAAATGGGGGAAAAAGTACAGGGGTCGAACCCCCATTAACTTCCAATTCTACTTAGTTTTGTCAAGTCTCATAAAGATCAGGCGAATAATTAGAGTTCTTGGAGTAACAAAAAAAAATGTTACAAAAAACCTCATCCCCCCCCCCCCCCCCCCCCCCCCCCNAAAAAAAAATTTAAAAAAAACCCCCCCCCCCCCCCCCCCCGCGCCGCCTCCAACCTACAATACTGCCCACTTAGGGTTACACTGGCTACCTATAATTTTGCCTGCTTTTCCGTCTTGATGTATTTCTACAATCTGATGCAAAAAACTAATTCCATAAATTTGAAAGTGTTTTTGTTGTACGCTCCCCTTAAGAGTTTTTTCCTTGTAGCACTGTGCTGCGTCATTCAGTGCTTCAACGCGTAATGTAATCTAAGTTTTCTTCACCAATGCTTACAACCGTAGGTGTGTGACATTACATTCCAGAGGATCCTAGATATATGCTGTACTATTTGGATGTAATTATATCATAGGGTTAGGTTAGTTAGGTTCGCCCATCCTATGTTATGGGGAGTATTGCTTCCAGGGGGTTTGAGTAGGTTACCTTGGCCATGAAAGTAGAAAAGTCTGATAAGTCAATGCTCCAAGGGATATGCTCTAATCCAACTTATCAGACTTCGGCGCTCAAGCAGCGGTGGGTTAGGATTCTGTATGTAGGCAACGACCTTCATGATCGGAATGACCTGTAGCTGATTTGCCTATTACCTGCTACTTCTCTAAGCTTCCATTTCACGGCTCNTTGTACGTGGCCACCAGTATTTGTGACTGGGCCTAATTACTAGGTTGAATTTTGGCTACTTTGTTTGTACTTGTGAGCTTGTAAGCATATTTTGTGAACCCATTGTGTTCTTAATAAAAGCTAATTATTATTATTATTAATTATTAGCTATGGGCAAAGGATGCCCATAGGGTTAGGTTAGTTCAGGTTCGCCCATCTTATGTTATGGGGAGCCTCCAGCGCCCTCCCCCCACGGAGGATCCTGCAGGTTACCTTAGGCATTCGGGACGTCTGTCTTTCGTGCCCCCTTTGCTTCCTTCCGCTTTCATACTCCTACTGACCTTACTGTTGTCTGTTCTTCCTCTTCTTTCCCGACTTACTGTTCCCATGCGCGTTGATCCTGTGTGGGAACACCTTCGTGCATGGGTTCCCCGTTTTTCTGTCGACATACTATGCGTCCCTTCCTTTTCCTCTCTTAGAAGAGCTTAGTACTTATTTAGGGAGGCTTAAATCTTCTTATAATACCTAATACCTGTAATTATATCAGCCATAACACGTACCTTCAAGGTTTCCAACGAGTCGTAAAGTATGATGCAGTGCTCCTGTAGATCAAAGCAAACGCAATGCTCTCTGTGACTAGGTTTTTATTGCGAGATGTGACTGCAAGAACTCCTTAGTGTGGGGTGCGGGACATTGACAAGGTTGTGAACCTTTTTATGTAATCTACGGATTTTTCTGTTCTGTGTTTGTCAGGGTAAGCGAGGACGGCTGTGAATATACGGGAGCCATTATCGGCCTGGGTGCTGACCCCAACACCGGCTACTCTGTATACCCTGACGAAGACATCGAGATCGCCTTCGACATCCCCTTCTCCAATGCGGACCTTGAGAAGGTGAGTTGCAATTGCGCCTTTGATCAAGTTTTCCTGGGAGATAGCTCGCTTTTTAAATAAAAATATACTTTATCAGAAGTCATGTTAGTCTCGTTATTAGGCCTAACGAATAAATACTGCCTTTCGATTTCAAATTGATTGTGCTTCTTCTCAAGGGGTGTAGGATGGGCCATAGGGTTAGGTTAGTTGCTTCCCTCAGGGGGCATAGGGTTAGGTTAATTAGGTTCGCCCATCCTATGTTATGGGGAGTAGCGCCCCCAGGGAGTTTGTGTAGGTTCCTTAGCCATTAGCTAGGCCTTCAGGACGTTTGTCTTTCGTTCCCACTTTGCTTCCTTCCACTTTCATACTCCTACTGATGTTACTGTTGTCTGCTAAGACCCTGAATAATCGGTGCATCTGTGCGCTGATCAAGAATGGAACGGTACCTATAGTGTCTGGTTGCTGTACTGATAACGACCGTAGTTGTGAGTAAAATTATATTCACGTGCAAGCGTCCGCTGTATCATTGCATCAAATGAGAGTAAAACTACTTGGATGTAGAAAAGCCATTAAGAGGGGCTTAGTAATAATGGAAATGAATTAGGAGTGCAGTGATGACAAAATGGGCACTTTATCGGTCAGTTAGATGTACGCTGACGGCTCTAGGATGGGAGCGTCGGTGGGCTGTGCTGCTGAGCCTGGTGACGTGGTGCTCAGCTGAAAACTGCGGCATGGAACACCGGCCTATTCAACGGATCTACGGTTTCCTTGAAGCTTTGAATGTTGTCGATATGACTGACCACAACAATTTCAACATATTCACTGAGCACATTCAAGGCATTACGGAACTATAGCAGTAATCAGCCTGTGGTGTGCGATATCCCTAGATAGTTTATAGCCCTGACCGAAGGGCCGAAGCAGCTGCGAATTTGCTTGGTCCCCGGTCATGTGGGTGTTGTTGCAAATGAGAGGGCTGACGGCGAAGCCAGGGGGCGGCATGTGCCACTGGAGAGGGAGGAAACCCAACTTATACCAAGCCGAGATTATTACTACATAGGTATTTCATATGATCTTTGGAAACGGTGTGATAGCAGCAGTGGAATGACGTTAACGATAAAAAATTAGAAAAAAGTATAACCGGGACTAAAGGAATGGGCGACGTCCAGGTGCAGCAATTGGCGCTTGAAAGTTGTACTGTGCCTTTTGGGTATAGGTCACACCAGGTTGACTCATCTGTACTTGATGGAACGCCGCCTTCAACCATATTGTGGCGATCATCTGGTGGCGCTAACCGTACGCCATTTCTCGGCCGAATGCCCCAGCTCTTCCGAAATTCGAAGGAATTGTTTTTCCATACCCTCAAGAGTCCCCCACTCTCTCCTGCTCTGCTTTACTTGCTCTCCTCTTCTTTTCGGGGCTTTTCCCGCTGGCCTGGAGTTGCCCCACTTAACTTGGCCAGCGCCTCCTCTACTGTGCTTGTTTCCTTGCTTCTTCTTTGTGGTGACGTGCACCCCAACCCCGGTCTGTGCCCTTGTGCTGTTTGCTCAGCCGAGGTTCCTCGAGGGTGGGCGTTTCTCTGTGCCAGCTGTAATCGCTGGGTACATAAGCGCTGTTCCTCGGGTCACCCGATCACTTCGACTGACACCGAGCCTGCCTCTGCCGCCAGCCCCGTCATGGGCGCGGGCGGCCTGGTTCGCCTCTTACAGCTTAAGTGCAATGGCCTTCGCCACTTCAGGAGCGAACTAGACGACTTCCTCACCGAAGAACAGTTTCTGGTCGCGGTCATTCAAGAAACAAAGCTTACCAGCGAAGTTTCCTCACCTACCTTCCAGAACTACAACCTAATCAGGGCAGATCGCCCACGCGTGTGGCGAGGAGGTGGTCTGGCTCTACTGGTTCTGCATTCCGTCTCTTATGAGAATTACGACACCTATGGCCTGTTCCCCGGTGACGCCACTGTGGAACATCAGAGTATTAGACTCCTGGACAAACCTCTTGTTGTTATTAACATTTACGTTCCCCCCCCCCCCCACTACATCGTGCCCTCCGAATTACAGGACCGACTTCTCATCTGTTTTTGCGTCGAGACTGATGTCATCATTCTTGCCGATATGAATGCTCACTGGTATAGCACCGCGGACGGTGGTGGGGCTACAGCCAAGGGAGAAAACCTTTTTGAAGCGCTCTGCGCTTTCCCTTCATGTTTGCTTAATGAAAACACTCCTACGCGGCTTCCTTCGGCGGGACGCCCGTCTTCTCCCGATTTATCAATCATATCAGCACACCTGGTTCCCTCGGCCACGTGGCCAACCTGCCTTAAGCTAAGTTCTGACCACCTACCTATCACGATCTGCCTTGACCACCTCTCACCCTCTCCCCTTGTCCCCTCAGAAAACGTTCATTAACTATAAAAAGGCTGATTAAGAGAGCTTCACGAAGCTCACCGAACGAACCTTCCGGGAGCTGCCGCTCCCCTCCCCCTGCGCGCAACTTGAGAAATCCTTTAGAAGTAGGTACTCTTCTCAAAGCGCTGCTGCATCCTAGCAGGATGCCGGCGATATTTCATTTCTGCCCTTTCGGACGAGGCTAGGGCACTGATTCAGGAGCGTGATGAGCTTCGAGACCCCAACCACCCCAACTTTCCAGATCTTGAAGGCCGCGCCACGAATGCCTTGACGGCCTGGGGCAAGAAGGCATGGATCGACGCAGTCGAACGGTGCGATCATAGATCTCACCCCTCCCGACTATGGAACCTTCTCCGTAGCTTGTCGGGAAAACGTAAATCCAAGAGACTTTACTATTGACTTATCCGGCCTTCATCAGAAGCGTCATGCTTTGCGCTGCCCCGGCTTGGTTCCCTTAAGTCTCTAGAAGTAAGCTGCAGGCAGTACAGACTGCAGCCATGCGCATAGTCACCGGATGTCACCGCATGGCTGCAGCGCATCACCTCTACCAAGAGACCTCGACCCTATCAGTTCGAGAAAGTCGGGTTGCTGTCGAAGCAGTATCTCCTCAGCGCATTGCGGGTACATCATTCTGCCCACGGTACTATCATAGCCCCCGCGGGCCCTCGCCGTATTCGGCACGCTCGCCAATGAAAGTTTGAAACAGACATCGCTCCCCTTCTCACAGATGGGATTCTCCCTCGCGAGCAGTACTGCGCTGCCCTGAGTGCCTTACAAACCTCTGCTGACGCAACTTCAGCAGCTGCATATACCCTAGCAGGGCTCTGGGCTATCGATGCCCGCCTCTCTGTGCGGAGGAGTCTCTACTCTCCAGATCCTTCCAAACTACCCTCTTCCAGCTATGCTTTGGCCACTGCTCGGTCTTAGCGAATTATAAGTTCCAAGTGGGACGGTTCGCTGATCCCTCCTGTCAACTATGCGGACTGAACGAACAGTCTGTTCATCATCTATTTTCGTGCTCTAGTCACCCCGCTAATCTTTCGGTGAACAGTCTCTGGCGGGACCCGCTTGGGGCTGCGCGTTTCCTCGCTTCTCTTCGACTTTCTCTCCCCTCTGCATAGGCCCCCTCCGGAGCCTCCTCCCCGGGCTAGCAATGGTTGACTCTGACGATGGCAACCAACAACAACAACAGGACAAAGATGCGGTAATGGTGAAAATATTTCGTGAATTTTTCCATGGAAACTGTAATGTAAGAATAATGAAGATATTCTTGGACCAGTGAGAAATCTTCAATATATTGTGAATTCAAAGGTTTAGTAAGATGGATAATGGAGCAGCGCAGGTGCTACACAATTACAGAATCATATTGTAATGACAGAAATGTGAAATTGATGGGACCTTGGCCTTAGGATTGTGATGGAGTCTCTTAGTCTTTCTCTCGGCACTGTGCTGAGTCAGTGACAGAGTGTAATAGCTGGGAATATCTTGATATTGTGTTTTCGGCGCGAGACGGGCTTGATCCCTGCGGCACTAGTAAGCCATCCCACTATAACCCACTAAAGTAATATCGGTCACGAAGAAAGATTGACACGTTTTGCAGTTTCCTGCTTGTCCGTTGTGATCTAACAATGACAATGCTTGATGTGCAGTAGGTACTTATTCTTGTCGCTAGGCAATTGACAGCCTAGTATTTTATTGTCACTCGAATAATTTCTGGTGCAGAGCACGTCGATCCCCCCTCAGGGGGCATAGGATGGCCCATAGAATTAGGTTAGTTCAGGTTCGCTCATCTTATGTTATGGGGAGCCTCCAGCGCCCTTCCCCCACGGGGGATCCTGTAGGTTACCTTTGCCATTAGCTAGACATTCGGGACGTCTGTCTTTCGTGCCCACTTTGCTTCCTTCCCAGCTTATACCCATACTGATCTTTATTCCATCTGTGCTTCCTCTTCTTTCCCGACTTGCTGTTCCCATGCGCGTTGATCCTGTGTGGGAACACCCTTGTGCATGGGTTCCACGTATTTATAGTCATACTATATGTCCCTTTTTTTCTCTCTGATATCGCCTTCGTTGTGGAAACGGAGTCTTAGACTGTTTAGACTTCTAAATGTAATAATAATAGTGCGTCGATCATTAGATGATTAATATCAGTACAGTCTATTCAAGCCCTCTGGGGGTATATTGTGGCGGGCCTGCCCGCCACAATATATTTGAGCCTCACGACCCCAAGGTCCCTTGTGCCTTCTCCGCAGGGAATATTGCAGCTTGCCGCAGATCCTACTGACAAGATTAGTTTTGTACCGTTAGGTAGGCTCTCATTACTTCCCGTTCTGTTTCGGGAGGTGGGCCGCTGATCGAGGTGGCCGACCTATTCCCGCTGGACTTCTACTTCCTTGTTTAGTTTCTTTTCTCTGCTTGGCGTACCTGAGCAAAAGCGTTCAGCCGCGCCCGGGGGGTGAGAGATGCACAACTTGCGCCTTTTCCTGCCAGTAGCGCACTGACCACTTAAAACTGATCTGAGTGCGCTTATAATCTTGAGACCTATGGGCAGAAAAGCCGAGATAAAAATTATTGATAATTTGAAACGAGACGTATTTCGCGTCCTAGTGGCTCACGAGCCTGTGTTTAACTACAGGACTAGTTCGGCGCGATACAGAGATTCTGTCCCTGATTCTCTACTAAAGTTTTGTACTACAACATCAGTCTATTCAAGCGTTTTTATCAGAAGTTAGCGCTCAACTCACTTTAGTAGCAGATTCACCCATCATCATCCAATTAAAAAATATAGGCTTGCTTCTGCTGTTTTTCAATACCACCTTCGTCGATATCGGTTAATTGCCTATGATATTCCGATAGGGTAACTATAGCTTGCGTATATACTCTATAGGCAACGTAGCTGCTTTGAGTTCACAAATGCGGCTCTTTCATATGGTTTTCAGGCCACAACAGCGGTGAAGGTCTCACTTGTACTCAGCAGTTTGTCTCGAGTCGGTCGCGTCCATTCATATGATAGGTGTTCCGGTCTAGAAGGCTAACACTCTGTATACTGAATCTGCTCATACGTCCCAAATATCTCTTACTGAGCTGTGGTGTCGTAGAAAAATCCTATCGCTACTCATGTTGAATATTTTCCACCCACCACCTAGATAAGGGGGGCTAGTTGGTTTTTAATACGAGCCACAATTGTCTCGTGTAGAGACATGAAATGTTTAGGAAGTTGAACCCGTCGCTGCACGACTTTATCCTGCTCTTCCCGTGGGAGTGACGCTTCTAGGTACGTATCGATTTTGTGTTAAACCGTGCAGTGAAAGGTCGACACTGGCACAAGTGGTCACTTTGCTCCTCAGATCAACAAGGTGCGCTACCTACTGAACAGCCTCCTGTGCGGACCCGTGGGGAGGGCTGGCACCCTCGACCCTGCAGCTCGCGCCGAGCGCCAGAAGCTCTTGCGTCGCTCCCTGCTCGAGTAAGTCTTGTGCTCGTCTCGATATTAGATATGTCAAAATTGGGTACGCCGGGGTGCCCAATCCAAGAAAGGAGACTGTGTCCAGGTTTGGGTTCTCTTTAAAACATAGATTAACTCACTTAAATCATGGAGTGATGTGCGCAGAACTTCAGCCGATGGGGTGAGTTTACAACTAGGATGAATGTCAACAACCCCTATGTTGTGGTACTGACACTTCGAGTGAGATTGTTTGTAGAAGTTGTTTACAAAATGAAGGTACTGGCAACTGTGACTGTGGGTGTTTCGTTTATTATTCCTTGTTTATTGTATTTATCTGTCTGTTGTTGCTGTTGTTCTTCTCCATCTACCTGTATTTGTTAAGTAATTAAATAATGCTGATGGTACTCGTAAGTTGCGCAATGCATTGGGTGTGATGTCTGCAACTCGTCCCGTTCCTGTAATTTTCAGGCTCCTGGACGAACACCGCACGTACCGTAAGCCTGAAAGCAGCACGTCGTCCTACAAATGGAATGTGGTGAGTCTTGTACTAGGAATCATCTTCATGGTTTCTATTGGTAGTGTGTTGAAGCGAATTTTTACAAATTGGCTGTACAATATACCCAAAATCTTGGGTTTAGTGAACATTTCTACAGTTGTCGTAGTAGATAGGCACATATATTGCTTTCAATACTCCGAAGTAGTTGAACTAACACCAGCTGTTACGGCATTGATGCATTGCATTGTGTTACTACGTACGTAGTTGGCAATAACCTACGAGCAGATTTAGAGTGAGGCTGCAGGAGATCTTTGTCACTCTCCATTGCGAGTTCATGTAGCTACTGCTCAGTTGACCGAAATTCTAATAGTTTGCGACAAAAATGTTATTTGGTAGATCCCCGCCTCCCGCCTGCTGACACCTATCAAGAACCCTGAGGAGATGCTAGAAGGGGCCCCAGTGTATCCGCTGCACTTCGGCGTCTCACTCAAGCCTCACACTCCGCAGACCTTGCTGGCCCGCACAGCTGCTCTCACTCGCTGGTACAACGAGTAAGTTCCCCGAATCTTTGCTCTATTTTCTGCGCTTATCGAATTATGCTGTGCCATCGTGAAATACGCTCGTACAGATCGTGAGTTTCATCGGCCTTGAATGATAAAATGATGCCGCTCTATGAATGCCATGAGCACTTAGGAATTGAGGCGAAGATGTCACTACAACTCATTCAGTTCTGTGAAGATCGACGGAAGCCTTCTATTAGTTCTTACTTTACCTGTTTGTTGCATCTACACTTGGAACAGGAATAATAGCTTTATCGCAAAATTGACCACATCTCGACTATTTGGCAATAAATTTCAGTGAAAATTTCACAGAAAGTTAAACTTATGATGCTTATAGTGTCGGTAACTTTTCGAGCGACTAATCGTGCTGGTTCTATTTTTTTTTGTCAAATGCTCTTAATTTCACTGAGCGGCGGTAATAGCTTTTTGACTAAAAATATATATATATATATATATTCACCGTTTAAAATCAACAAAGGAGCAAAAATGAGCAACACAAATGAGAAAAATATATATTAAACAAGAAATCATTAATCAAAAGTTTACAATGACTGAAAAGAGTCTTATTTTCCAACATGACCCCCATG
>LQNS02276498.1:12151394-12165690 GCA_001587735.2 Parhyale hawaiensis
TAACATCGAAAAGAAGTTCAAGTACATCACACACCTTAATAGATGCCTATTATTTATGAAAATAAACTTCACGGCACGTAAATAGTCTATTTACATAGTGTTTTCAGACTATGCATCAGAGTCCAACACCATCACTGAGCATCACCCTTCGCTCCTCCCACTGTGGCCTGTGACCTGCCACGCCATTGGCTGCCTTGAGACTGTACTTGCTGAAAGGTTCAGGAAAAAAATTCGCGTCCCGGCAGCGTGACGGCCAAAGCAAAAAGTTAAGTGGCTGAGCAAATATTACGATAGTGTGCCCACGCTATTAGATTAGATTAGATAGGCGGCAGTAGACGAACCAATAGGCCCATTCCCAAAGAGACACCGAAACATACACCCCGGCACTCTATGAGCTATTGCCATTATGTTAGTAGGATATAGAGGACAGGAGAAAAGAGAGAGAGAAAAAAAAGAGGGGGGTGAAGAGTCCCTGCCCATAAGGGATGGACTTCCTACGAGTTGGAACGCGGGAGCGCTCCACAGTCTTGGAACAGATGTTTCTGTGCGCATGATAACAGTTGAATCTATTAAGACCCATCAATCGCAAAACATATGTACAGTTGTGAATTGAAACTCAATAGTAATTCAAAGACAGTCTAAAGTCAGCAAGTGGCCCTTGCTGTAGTGGAGTAGATGCCGCCGCTCGGAGTTTAAGCCGTTTTTGAAGATAATATTAGATAAGTCGAAGCTGCATACACAGCAGTGCAGGAGGAAAGATAGGGAGCAACGTTGCCATGTTTCGACTCTCGTGTGCAGCGCACTTGAGGTTTGACGCAGTTCGTTAGGATTAAGGAACAGGCGCTATTTATCGGTAGGTTAGGTTGAAAAGCTGCATTAGGTGAACTAAGGTGAGTTTTAATAGCGTAGGTTAGGATTGGTTCATTATAGAAAGTGAGGACATTAACTAACCGACCGTGGAATTTCCACTGGTCCCGCTAGTTACTTATTAGTAGCCCTACACTCTTGTTATCATTTTTCTATTAACATGGATAAGTCCCTTCCGAAGCTCACAGCACAACCTCACGTGACAATATGACAGACACTAGGCAAAGGCTCCCAAGAGACAAAATCTTGCCTGATCCCTAAACAGATATTGACGACACATGGTAGTGGTGCCTATACATCCTCGCTTTCTCTTCGCTCCAGTTGACTGTGACCTTAGGCTAGCAGCCCCGTGTGCTACTTACTTTGTATTGGACGCATACAGATGCATTGTTCGCAGCGCTAGAAAGCCATGTCCCTCAATTGTCATCAACGACGAGTTTTTTGCTGTACCCCTGCGCGCGGTTATCATTCGTATACAAATTTTCCGTGTTTCTCGACATCCTTTGTTCCTTCTTTTTCTCTTCGTGTATCACCGTCGGCACCCAGTGAAAATTTAACCAATGCATGAATAGGTTTTGTCAAATTTCCCGCATACTTACGGTATTTTCCAACTCTGTGGTGGAGTGATCAATCCAGACCTTGTCTTTGCTGAGTCCTGCTAAAATTCCATCAGGTCCTTCTGCTGCTTCCAGGACATGTGGTGGTCGTGGTAGTCCTGTAAAAGGGATCCTAGTTATTGCTGTCTTGCTTGCACTTGGTTAAACTTTTGGTACTTTTTATTTCTATACTCGCACTCCTTGACCACTCTTACTATTATACCATGTTCTTCTCATGTTTCCTCACAGCTCCTGTTCAAGGTTGGTGATACTCTGTGCCTTACTTCCTGCCAGTAGTAGCACCCTGACCACTTCAGACCAACAGAACTCATCTGAGTTCACATTAAGAACGAGACCTTCCGGCAGATAAGCCGAGATCAAAAGCACTAAGAATTCGGCGCGATGCGACTTGGTATTGCTATGCTAGTAATCTTACTACGGCTACTTGATGGCAGTTGATGCTGATATCATATTGGTTTTGTTTTTCGTTTTTCCCACGCGTAATGTTCTTCCGTGCAAAGGTTCCCTTTTTTTTAATATAATCCATGTCTTTTCAAAACTTTCCTTATAATTGTTGTTGATAGGGAGGCTGAAGCTTTGAATATCACAAAATTTCCGTTTTTTTTTTCTGATAAATTCCTAATTTGCTGTTCCCATGTGAACTCGTCGTATAAGGACTTTTCCACAAGTCACTACTTGCTGACTGATATGTTACTATTTTTTTTTTTTTTAGGGAGAACATTCGGGAGCTTTTTGGTTTACATACGTTGTACTCAGTGCCCGAAGGTGTAGCTGTTCTGTCCGCCGAACAGCAGAAAAGTGTATCTTATCATAGTTCCAAGTTACTCAAAATTTTAACGAGATCTACAGAACTTTGTTGGGAAATCACATGTTTACCCAGCGTACGTGATGACTAGTATTTTAGGATATCTCATAGTGGATACACAGGTGTGCTTACATTGAAATATTCGAACGCTGATTTGTACGTACGGAGACCAAAATACTGCCACGTAGGTAAGTCCATCATACACATGATATACACATATGATGCTACGTAAGTCCGTCACACGCATGATATGTACGTATGATGACAAGAGAGACAGCAAATACTGTGCAATCTAATCTAATAATAACAATTTACCAGTAATGATAACGTCGCTTTTCTCGGTAACTTCTCTGTTGGATGCGGCGCGCTCAATGCCCCCTGGCAAGGTGTCCAGACTGGAGTTGGAGACATCGTAGGCGCTGGTCACCGTGAAACCTTGCCGGATGAGGTTGTTAGTGACCGCTTTACCTGCAATTGGATGCTGATTTTTTAACTGTCGGTGCATCCTTGCAGCTGTGGAATATTTAATTTGTTAACTACAAAATGTGATTGTCATTCAGCTGCCAGCACTTCTCAAGGCAGTCTGAGGGCTAACATGGAAGTAAAGTAACAGTTGGGCTGATACGAGTATGTTTACAATTCAGGACTTTGTTCTCAAAGGCCTTAAGATATGTTATCATCTAAAAGAATTTTTTGCAATGGCAGATTTGTTGCTATAAAGAACTAATTACGGGATATGCTACAGTCGTGTATCATATAAGTCACCTTGCTCCATTTGAGCCTGGGATTATTCTCAATGAGTCCATCTCTTCCAAATCATTGAAACTAATTATCTTACAAATCCTTCGGTACGTAAAATATGCGCTACGTCGATAATCCGCCAAACATGCCTTCGGTTTATTTCGTTCTTTAAAAATGCAGAAGCCTGGGCAAATACAGAAGCCTGGGGCAATACACAGTAGAGGTCGCGAAATCCGCTTTACTTGGTGCGAATTTAGGACGTCCCGAATTTTGAATCGATACAGTTCTGTTCAAGTTCATGGAACGAGCAAGGAAATTCGGTTCTTTAAGAGTTAATTTTTTTTTACCACTATGGGATTTTGACATTGCGCAGCGTGATTGGAGTACTTTCATACCACCATGACACTCAAAAAGGTAGAAATCATTATAAAGTTTGAGCATCTTTGGTTGTCCGGATATTAAGTCGTCTTAACTTTAAGTTAGTTCCAAATTTCATTCTTCAGAATTTCAGCACTTCCACAGCAGTTACTGGTACTACCTCAGCGAATAGACACAAACACGATTTAGCATTCCTCACCGACGTTCCCGTAGCCAATTATGCCAATTTTTGTGGCTTTGTTAGCTGTGGAGAGTTGCCGGCAGCAGATGACTTGTGCCCGTCCGGCTGTGCGGAAAACTTGCTGTAGCAACATGTCTGTTGGCTAGGACCTGATAATAAAATGATCAACTTCACTTCATTGTTGCGGTTGTGCTTCACTCCATTCGTTCACTCTATCGAATTTCCTCAAGTCCCAGCTAGTTTCACTAGTAATTTCTAATGTACAACCTACACCGCCCATTTCTTGCGACTTCTTACTCCTACTGATCATCTTTCTTTGTTCCTCTTCCCCGTCTTTCCATCTTTGCTGCTAAGTTGAGCTTCTTCGATTGGGGTGACGAACTGTAGCCCACTGGGAATGATTTGTCCGGAAATTTAAACCGCTGTGCTGGCTACTCTACTCGTGTTGCTTGAAACAACCCTACATGCTCCTTCGTTCTCACTCTCACTGGATCGCACGAATACAGTGAGGTTTGAGGCTTAAACTAGGCTTGTAATTGTTATTGAACATGGCCATATTTACCCACGAGGGCATAGACGTGCTATAGGCTGTAGTTGCACGGTTGGGATTATTTTCAATGTCCTATTTTATGGGGAGTCACGGATCCTTAACTTCAGGACTGAGAGACTACTCGTACTTGTTGAATGCCAATTTTGTCTCTTTGTGCTCGTACAAGCGGTTTGTAATTTCTTCTTCCTCTTTTTCTAATCGTGCTGTTCCCATGCGCGGTTGTGATACGAGCGTATGTTTTTCGTTTTGTTTCACACGTAACAAACTTTCACCCAGAGTACCGTATATTTTTATTCCTCTTTCTACGCAGTTGCTGTCGCTCAAAAATTTCAAGAATAATTTTTTTCCGCAGAGGATTTTCAATTACAACTCTAGTAACAATTATCATCATCCACGATGGTAAATCAAAACGTTACTTCTGTATATTCCATAGAAGAACTCATTGTTTAACAATGGTAAGCGTTTCATTTGTCAACTTATCCTTCATCCAACGATGGAGACGTTTACACTCTCCTATATACCAACGCTATACACGACGTAGAATCAACGTTGCGAGTTGTGACTCAACGTGCTATGCATGTTGATGTGTGGACTCCAGATAACGTTGTTACCCCGTCGTATCAAAACGTGCTGGGCACGTCCTTAGCACCTTGCGCCGGGCGTTCTCTTAGTACGTTGTGATGCAAAGTGCTGGATATGTCCTTAGAACGTTATGATTGGACGTGCTAATAACGTGCTAGCACGTAGTGATACGACGTGCTAACAATCTTACCTGGAGCTGAATTGACAATGTCCGGTAGCTCTGAATGTTGTCATAACGTTATCAGCACGTTCATTCACAACGTGCTGGGCACAACGTGTTAACAACGTTATCTGGAGTCCACAGATCGACGTGCTTAGCACGTTGAGCCACCAAAACATGACGTGCTATCTATGTAAAAGCTAGACAAAATTCTATCCTGGGACGGTATGTAATAATTCTACACCCAAGTCAATGCCTTTCTGTTGGTTGTGTTTCCACCTCCTAACCGTCCTCTGTTGAATTTCTGTCCATGGTTTGGTTTGCATCGTCCTGCAACAGCGGATTTTGCCCCGATAATGGCTCCAAGCCATGTTCTTTTCAAGTGTTAAATTTTTTAGAACAAAAAAGTGTGAAGGAGGCAGATCAAGACTAGGATGATGAAGCAATATTTCCCAACGAAAGACCCGTATAGCACAGCTCTTGATACCCTAGAAGAATGAGCTGTTACATAGTTCCGCTTTAGTTAGAGTAGATAGCTGGCAGTAGACGGACAAACTGGCCCACTCTCAGAGAACAGCTGGGACTTATGCTCCGGCCCTCTATGAACTATCGCCATTAAATCAGTATCTTAGAAACTTCTGAAGGAAAGAAGAAGAAGAAGAAAAAAGTAATAAACTCTGGTAACGAGTTGATCGTGCAAGCACAATTAATTGTTGCAGATCCAGGAGTTCGAGGACGTTGAGTAAGTCATTGCGTGAAATATGGATTACGGTTGCTTAAAAGCTTTGGCCGTTAAGAGTTTGGTACTCATGGAAGAAGAGTTCGTTACTGTGAAGGATGTTGCTCCCAATGTTTGTGGACACTATTTTTGAATGCATTAATCAATTCTATCCCGACAACTTCGGAGGGTAGTCTATTCCATATGTTCATTATGAAGTACGGGAAAACTGCTGGCTGACAGTGGTTCTTAGATCGTGATACTTGAGTTTGCAGCCGTTGTTTCGTAAGCGATTACCATCGCCTCTCTCTGAGAGTTTCGTAGTAAGCACGTCGTTGAAGCCATTCAAATACTTAAAGTTTTTTAAGTTTCTCAGGGATTTCTATCTAAATTATTCTCTCTGAACCTCACACAGCAAACGGTGCCCGTCTCTTCATCTCTTATAAGAAATGAAAACATGGCAAACAGTAGGTAGAATGCGCTGCACGCAAGAGGTGCTTGTCATATAGCAAATCATCAGACGCTATAGATTATGCTTGTTTGTTAGGTATGGCCAGAGCCACACAGAACACACAAAACCGTTTTTGGCCCAAAAGATAAAATCGTTGCTTCATTCCCTTGAACTGGGTGTCAAAGGTCCTCTTCTACCGTGTTTAAGAGTCACTAAGACCAATGTAATATATTGACAAGTCAATATGACATATACAGTCCAAATTACGTCATTTTTCGGGAAGACGAAAGTTTTCATTTTGGATTCACTGTTGAAGTCAGAACAAACCAGATAATGGAGAAAACAACCCCACTTAAAATATGGATTCCTTGCCCAGAAAGGAGTCACCCTACCAATCACCTGCTGCGATAGCCTGTCTGCCATGCAGTGAGTGATCCGTAAGAGCTCCTGGTAAACCAATGTTGTGACAAGATCTTACTATTGGCATCGTAGTGATAGGCCTAAATCCCGGTCTCGACTCCGGTTACGAGTCTTACTAAAAATTATATTTTTTCGACCTCAGTCTTGGCCAAGGACCCCATTAATGTGTCGGCTGGTTGAGTAAGCTGGTCAATACCAAGGCCTCCTATAAAGTACAGGCCTGGGTCTGGGCCTCGCAAGTGGTCCGATTGCGCACAGTGCTCGGAACAATTATTGGACGCAGCCTGATTGTTTTGTACCTGTCTGTACTCTGCATGTTTCATAAGTATCTGGATAGAAACTTCTATTTCAACTATTTAAAGGTAAAATATTACGATAATTTGAGTTTTCTATTCGGATAAGCCCGAAATATGCTGATTAGGGGCCGTAAGTATTAGACTGCATCTAATTATTTCTCGATGGACTGTACCAATCGGACCAAGTTGATGACGTAGCACCCAGGCCTGTACTTTAGGAGGCCTTGTCAATACCCAACGCCTCGGACACCCAGTGGGCAGTGAGCTGATTAAATTGAAAATTTTGGTGCAGAATACAGAACGGCGATCCATGTTAAGTCCCAACTTCCATTGCTGCAACTTCAGTTGAAATCCCGCGATCTGCTTCCTCTGCTGTCTGAACCTGGGTCTCTGCTTCTTCATTTGTTGAGGTTGGTTGTCTTTCCTTTGGATCATGTGAAATCCTCTCATCCGTCCCCACATTATTTTGTCCATTTGTAAGCTGTTTTTTTGCGACGGCCAACTTCTTCATCAAGTATATGCAACGCATCAATTATCTGCGTCAGTGGCTTCCACTCAAGTTTCATCAAGAACATGACGCTTGCTCTCAAACTCGAGATGGTCTCATGTTCCAAAAGTACCGTTAGCGGAATAACTATACTAGCGGCGAATGAGTGAACTGGTGCGTTGTGGTCATCGATGTAAACCTGCCGTTTCGAAGAGACTTCGGTAACGGTAAAGTCAACGCGATCACATTTAAACGCCGTGGTTTTTGCTGTTAGTAGGTGCCTGCTTGGCTCCAGAGAAGTGCCCGCGGCTGCAAACAGAGACGGAATGCGCATGCAATAACTGCGGCCCCCGACCATCCCCAGTTCTAGATGGGGTCAGTAGCTTTTCAATGGGGTCTGAACACCAGAAGTGCTGGCCCCGTAAGCTCAGCATCGCAAGAATTCACTTGAGTGTAATAGAGACGATCATGGGTACCAAAGCATGCAAGCACCGCACTCCAGCGCCCTGCGGCGAGTGGGAAGAAGCCCATTTCCATGCCATATGCTCTGTATATATATCATTACTTTCTGACTGACTCGCTCTTATACTTATCGTTCATATCTTAAGTGCAACGAACTTTGTTTACCATCAGCAGCAAAACTCTGTTTCCAAATTATCGAAGTCGATCAGCTTTCCAATCGTGTCATATTTCAAGCCAAATCTTCTAAATCCTAAGCTAGTTTGAGTCTTAAAACAGACGAAACAAGATCGTGTTAGGGGGCTTGATCTGAATTTAGTTTACTGTCGCACTCTTCCCCAAGCAACACACGTAAAGTCTCTAGGTCACCAGTAAAGTAGCTTGCCATGTACAGGTACAGCTTTAATGATTTCTTTCCTTTTGTAAAGTGTAGCTTCCCATGCTTCGAGACCCAAAGTCCAACGAGCGCTTACATAGGACTTGTAGTGGTTATACAAAAGGGATAGTTTCGTTTATCCTCCGGTAAAGAGTCTTCGAGCCTAAGGAAAATATCATTGGAGATCTAAAACTGGCTGTTTTAAGATGGTGTAAAAGGTATAGGGGTCCTTATTGTCCAAATTAAATATCGATTTTGATGGGAGAAGCACGCTTCGTGAAGCATGACCGGATACTCATATTGGGCGAAAGAGCTAAGAGGGACGAAAGGCTTCATCGATACACTCGTCAGAGTCGATCTAAACTCCGTTCACACGATCAAACTTTTTCCCGAACTTAGGGTTTTTCCGGTTTCTGAACACTATTACAATATTACAGTGTACGCAGCTGCCGGTTCTGGGGAAAGAAGTTGACGAGCTCGTTGGAAGTCAAAAAAAGGTTTGCGCGAACAGTAACGTGATTTTATTAAAAATTTTGATGGATGAATCATTATATGTAAATAGCTCTATCATGGTGGGTAGTAAAACAATTATTTTTATAATTTTATCAAAATTAACGCTTGTAGCGAATTTTATCAGTGTTTTCTAGCAAGTACTGGAAAATTATATCAGTAAGTATGACTTTTTTAAGCTGACTTGTTTCTTGCCAAATGCTAAGAAAAGGAAATTTACATTTCAAATCAAGAAATGCATTTGCAATGGCGCAAATTTCGATGGATTTCGGTTAAGTAATCAAATCACAATCTCACGTCTCGGTTGCCTGCCATTACACACAAGAAGCTAAGAATAAGAATTACTAGTTCTGCTTTCGATGATAAGAATGTTTTTTTGCCCATAGTCAGGTTTCGTAAATAAAATTAATATTTACAGCAATAAAATGGGTTTGGAAAGTAGTGAATTGGGAATGGATATTTAACTTTAGTTCCTAGTTGATTCATTTTCTAGGTCGCTGGTTAGTTGAACGCACGGTGCCATCCATATGGCGATGAAATAGTTATGTGTTCATGTGCTTTACTTAGATTTACTAGAATATTTCACAAAAAAAAACAGAACAAAAATTCTGGAAGAATTGGGGGTAGAATGGCTAATGCTCGGTGAGTTGGCGAGAGGTGTTGCATGCTTGCCCTGCAGTCGGGACGCAAAAGAGACCTTCTTGTGTTTTTGTTCGCTGACCTTCGTGTTTGTGCTCAGTGAATTGATTGATCGTGTGGACGGGACCAAGCCAAGGCCTCCTAAAGTACAGGCCTGGATCTAGGTCTCGAAGATGATCCAATCACGTACAGTAGCTGGACAAATGATTAGATACTGCCTGAAAAAAGTATTTATTTTGTAGATTTCGGATTTATCTGGAGACAACATTTAGATTTCTTAAGCACTGCAAAGTACGAAAATTTCAGTTTCTATTGAGATAAACTCAAAACATACAGAGTAGGCACCAAAAATATCAGGCTACGTCAATTAATTTGTTCGGGGACTGTGCCAATCGGAGCATCTCTGTGACCTACAGACCCAGGCCTGCTGTACCTTAGGAGACCTTGGTCTAGGCCGAAACTTCGGACAGGTGTCTTGACTTCGCCCCGTTGAATTGACTATCCAGACCCCAACCTCAAATGAGTTTCTTATGTGACTGCAAGAAAGTCAATCAAGCTCCATATAATAAAATTTTTAGCTGCACCTAAGTTATTTTTAACACCAAATGAACACAGTTCAAAGCGGTTAAACAATAGCTTTATTTTGAAGTTTTGAACGAATGGAATTGGCCTCGATCAACTTTGGCCAGCCAATCGAACAAGCCCTTAAGTTCGTCCGAACTCGGTCACGTCCAGACACCGACTGAAATTTTGATGCGAGGCAGTCGGTCTTGCACCGAGCCGGTGTCGTTGTCTTGCTACACCGATACGTTGAGATTGTACCGTGGGAACTCCCCGTGAGCTGCGGCGATATGTGGTCGTATATCACGGAAACTGGTGATAGAAACCATCCCGCCTCTACTACACATTGAAAAGTAACTTTGAATAATATCCAAGGACGGTGGATTGTCTGCGTTGGGCGTGGGAAATGAATGAGCATATGATGACTCTACAAATCTCTTAACAGTGATTAGTATTTTAGAAAAATAAGCAAGAATGATGAATGTAGTTATTGTAAGTCGTGGGAAAGGTACCGTATATAATATATCGTGGAAACTGTACACGGATTTGTGAAATAGTTCAACGATTTCGCTTCACTCATTCTACTTTTTTCTATTCGTGCTGTTCCCATGCGCGGTGCATGTTCCTCGCCTTACTTCACGCGCTACTGGCGACATCGATTAAGACTGTTCCATCGAGATAACATTATCCCCCTGGCTATAATTGGTCTGGAACTTCAGTCGTGAGTGTTAGTTTCACTGCTTTCGATCCAGTTTCAGACGCGCTTCAAACTAATTGCCTTTAAGACGACCTCAAACTAAAAGTCGACATGTTTATGATTTACATCTGCCACTCCGCCCAAAGATGCGAAACCAGCGCTCCTGACTGAAGTTCTGGACGTATAATGCTGCTCGCACACCAACGCAAGTTGTTTAATGCAACTATAGTTTCATGCAATTCAATGTGCGCGTTTCTGTTTATCTGCATTGAATGGTTGTATGCAACTTGAGTTTCACGTTGCATGCAACCAATTGCTTTGGTGTGCGAGCCGTCGGAAGGGTTGGTTCGAGTGGATCGTCAAAGTCGATCTAAGCCAAACCCACTAGAAATGACATGACCAAAAATGCAGACAGGAACTTTAGTTTCTTCGCACTGAATCGTGTTGTACAGTAGGTGCTAGAAGCAACCTGGTAATGTTGAACCGAGCGAAATCTCCATGTTAACGAGTACGACGAAGTTCATTCAAGTCTCACAAGTAATTGATTGAGTCAACGCCTGCTAACTTGAATCAACAAGTCGAAGCCAGGGCACCTACAGCATGTGAAGATTCGGATAAGTCTAGCATGAAAGGCTTAATTTTGCTGTCCAGTTGAAAGCGTTCAAAGATAATGGTAGAAGGTTGTCTCCATTGACATGTCCCAATCAGTGACGCCTTAAGCCAGAGACGCCCTAAGCACTCGTATTAAACGCTTTACGCACAATTTGCTTCGCGGATGCGTAGCGCAAACAAATGAACACAGACCGGCATGTCTTAATTTTTGCGAGAAAATTTGCGACAGCGATGACGTCATCATTAATCGCTCGCTTTGCATCACGATGTTCGTATCGATGATACTAGGATTGCGTAGCTATCTTCAGCCTCACAAAGAGACAATAATGACGTCACAGCGGTCTCGAACAGCTGAATTGAGGTGCGCTTAGAAGTTGTGCATCTGCATATTCGTATGTCCGAAATGTGCAGCTCGTAGATCGTCCCGATATATGTACATTTCGAGACGTTTGCATAGATACCGTAGCAAGACTAAAGGTATGATTGTCAGTCGGCCTCGAACGCTTTTACGCCATTATCCACCTGTGGAAATACATGACACTGTGCTTCTGAGATCTAGCTCCCTGGAGATTCTTGGTGTTGTCTTCGACGAGAAGCGTACATATGAGGCGCATGTTTGGCGTCTCGCGTCACGAGCTTCGAGTAAAATTGAGCTTCTGCGTGAGATAAATTCAGTGTCTGGCAACAAAGATATAGTTCGAACCCTGCGTACGAGCTGCACATCCTTACATCAAGTTATGCGTGCGAATGTGCGGCGTGCCACCGGCATTACGTCGCACTCCCTCCACCTTGCTTGAAGTGCTGTTCAGCGCCTCTGAAGGCCGAACCCTCCCTTTACCCTTGCGGGAGTCAGTGCCAAATTTGAGAATCCATCACGGCGAATTTTTTTTTTGTCTCAAAAAAGAAGAAATAATCTTTAGTGATCTGTAGAAACGTTTCTCTGTAAACTTCTTGTCCTTGATATTCAAACATAGATGCAATTTAAAGTATTTTTGTTACATTCCCTGGTTTGCCACGTACCTCACTGCTGAGGTTTTGAACTAGATCACTGACCCGATGTCCCTATACTTTCTTTCACAAGATCAGTGTTTCCGCAATGATAAAATTACACTTACGTAATATCGAAGCTAAGCCGATTTACTTCATGTAAAATTGATAGCTTTTGAGTGCTACCTTGACGTAAACTTCATATATGTCTTTAAGACGGTGTCTGGCCTGTAGTCAACGCACAGCTGCTGCGCGAGTTATCTCTTTCAAATGAACCCCACAGATGCTAATCAGCAAGGGTGGGAAACTCCTACAAATCTCCCGTGCCAGGCTCACGTGGCAACGATATTTTGACGTGTGACGAGACGAAAGCTCACTTTGAATGATCTGAAGGCAGATGTATGCATTTTGTTTCTTATAATAAAAGTACGGGGAAGTTTAACCGCACGTGATTAAAGACTCCAGGTGTCATAAACCTGAGTTAAGCGTACACCGATGGGCTCGTCTTGTCCGAACTTCAGGTAGAAGCAGAAGTTCTGTCACTTTCAATTGAGTTGCAGACTTTAATCTCGAATATATTACCCTTGGTAGTACGGCTGATACCTCAGCCATGCTCCGTACGCAAATGGAGGTCCAGTCCACTCAAATATAATCTAGCTGCTTGTAACCCTTGCAACAAGATTCAAAATTACAAAACAAAAGTATTTATGGAAAAGTCAACCCTACTAGGCTCGATTAAATTCGGTTAAGAACGTGTTTAATAGGGCGCCGAAATTAGGCCTTCGAGGCTTAACTTGTTCAAAACTTGACGTAGATGCGCTAGAAGTGGAAGCCAGGGTACTTGTCTAGGGATTCGGACAAGTCCAGGCTCGATTTCGCTGTCCATTCGAACGTGCCCTTAGTCTAACTCCACAAAGTTGAGATTTCAGTTAGCTCAATATAATCGGGCTACTTCTAAAGGGCCTCATACGCGCCCAGGCGTCTGAGACACCGTGGAGTGAACAACTGAACATCATGGCTCCTCCCCTAGATAGAGACATTAGATTTACTTGCGTTATGATACAAATTACCAGAAAAGGCTTGAAAGTAAACTGATATGTGAAATAAATATTATAGTTCTTCATGAAAGTGAGATTAAGAAAAGTTTGTTTTATGGTGACATGCATATATTTGACTGGACTTCGTAGAGGACAAAATTTTCTGGTACTCCTTCCTAGAGGAGCTCCTCATGTTGATAATTTTTTTTTTTGTGACTAGCTTTCTAGTTGCATCGCTGTCCTCTTTCAATTTCTCAACAAGCATAGGCTGCATAAGCTGTATTTTTCTTTCTTTATCGCCATATTCTTTTGATTTACTTTCCACTCGTAGGGATTGTCCTTATAAAGTTCTCTAAAGTCAGTTATAACTTGACGCTCTTCCTCAGAAGTGCAGCTGGTGTTGTGTGCGGCAGACGTGTTGCCGCTGTGCTGTCCAGATCCACACCACAGTTCACTTCCTATTGAAGTTATGTCAGATTTGAGTGCAGCAAACCTTTGTAACGTTCCGAATTGTGACGTCACAATTGCGTCACGCCATTGTGGATATACCAAAGATTCCTCGCTGCAACAATTATGTGATGTAATTGTGACGTGAAGATTCTAAATGTTTCAAGGGCGTGTTGCGAACACTCAATCCTGACACAACTATCTTCTGTAAAGGAACTGTGAGCCACATAGAATCGCGTTGCCAGAAGGCCGCCTCATGTGCCCACACACGCTCAAACCGACCTGACCGGATGTTAGCCGGACGGCAAAAATCTAACAGTGCCAGGTTCGCTCAGGCCGACTTCAGGCAGACATATGACACGTGATGCGGTGCAGTCATGTGGCACTTGATGCGGTGCAGACATATGACACGTGATGCGGTGCAGTCATATGGCACGTGATGCAGTGCAGTCATATGGCACTTGATGCGATGCAGTCATATGGCACTTGATGCGATGCAGTCATATGGCACGTGATGCGGTGCAGTCTGGCACTTGATGCGGTGCAGTCATATGGCACTTGATGCGGTGCAGTCATATGCTCTTGATGCGGTGCAGTCATATGGCACTTGATGCGGTGCAGTCATATGGCTCATGATGCGGTGCAGTCATATGGCTCATGATGCGGTGCAGTCATATGGCTGTGATGCGGTGCTATCATATGGCACTTGATGCGGTGG
>LQNS02276498.1:12315790-12336017 GCA_001587735.2 Parhyale hawaiensis
AAACCCCCGTTTGCCGCACGTTAATGAACGAAAAGGAAACTACTGTGTGCAGACGCATACTGAACGAAAATGGCGGTGGTTGCCTTCCGATTATCGGAAGAGACGCTGCGCAATCGGTGAATTTTAGTATCTGCACAGCGTCACTTTCGGGAATTCTTCTGAAGGTCCGGAACTTCTGCCGGACTTTTCCGGGAAATGCCGAAGTTTTCTGGTATTTCGGCTTGGTTTCAGTTTCCCGGAACGTTCCGGGAATACCCCGGAAAAGTGAAAAAAGTCCGGGAAACCGGGTTCCGGGAAAACGGGGTTCCACTGTACTCTCTTAAGTTCACTTATATGGTACTGGTAGCTATTTATGACTGAAGGAAAAACATGACATTTTTCCAGAAATGCTTAGAAATTCTAGACTAAGGATGTTCCAAAACAACAGCAATCAAGACTTTGCTTTGTATCTTGGTCAGTGTTAGTAACATTGCAGGCTGGAGAAAAATCTAGAGGGACGTTCAAAATCTGTGAAAGAAATAGGCCTACCTAAATGAATTAAGTTTTTAGCACATCAAGGGCTTGCCTCAGTTTTATTACCTGCAAATGAACACAAAGACGTGATAATGTTTTCATTGAAGATTCAAGTTTATATATTTGCAGCTATGTATTTGTATATTTGTCTGTCTACCCAAAAAGTGGTAGCTAGAAGGAGTTGAGCAATGTTTGTAATTTTTTGCAGAGAGTGTGGTGGGTTCACATAGATGTGACACTTGCCAAAAAACTAGCATTAGCTGGACATAAAAAAAACGACACCAATGAACTTTGTTTTCTGTCCACCCAAAAGAAAAGTCAAAATATTTTTTCAAGCAGTCAGGTCAGTTGTCTGAGGTGAAAAATGGCAAAAATTTTGAGTTAGCTGGCCATAAAAAATGACAGCATTGAATTTGAAACTCCTCCCAAGAAGAGGCAGAAGGCGTTGAGCAATGTTCATAATTTTTTATAGGGAGTCAGGTGTGCTGATTTAGAGTTGAGCAATGCCAAAAAACTAGAATTAGCTGGCCATCAAAAATGACGGCAATGAAATTGCCCCTATTGTGGTTGATGGCCGTAAGCCTTGAGGCGTTGTAGTTCTATTTGCTCGTAGTCTGGCAAATTGCTATTTTGCAATGAATTTTGAGCAGGTGGTTTGATTTAAAATAGGCGAAATTCAATCGCATGTATAATAAAAATGACTGGCCTAATTCATCTTGTACCTTGTCCTTTCAAATCATTTTATTTGCTCTATAAGTATGCCAGAGGCAGTTTAAGCTAAGGCTTCTTTCAATCGGCGTGACAGCTGTTGCAGCAACAGACGGTTGTAAACCCTTGAAACCATTCAAATGATACGACAGCTATCACTTGCAGGAACAACCGGTTGTAGCATTAAACCATCTGTCATTGCAACAGAAACTCTTTTCCCTTCTAAAAACTTAAGGCTGTCACAGTGTCAATTGTGTAGTCATCAGTTAACTATGTAACAATACAATTACCTGTAAAGTAAGATAAATAACCAAGTTCGTCGTGCATGTAAATTTAAATTTCTTAGATTATTAAATAGCCACGTAAATTCAGAAAACACTTTTGAAAAGCTCAACATATACATTCATACAACAAATACCTAGATGTAGCGATCAAAATTGTCTCAAACTCATGACTCCATCTGATGATAGACCACTAGCGACTACCCCTGAGGGGGCATAGAATAGGCCATAAGGTTGGGTTAGTTAATTTATGCCTATCCTATGTATGGGGCCCGGTAACCCCAGAGGGCCCGTGTAGGTTACCTCAGCCATCAACTAGGCCTTCCGGACGTCTGTCTTTCGTGCCTGCTTTGCTTTCTTCCCGATTTTTTTCTTTTACTTCTACTTACTCATGCTTTACTCTGTTCTTTCCCGACTTGCTGTTTCCATGTGCACTGATCCTGTGTAGGAACACCTTCGCGCATGGGTTCCCCGTTTCTCTCGACGTACTATATGTCCCTTGCTCTTTCCTCTGTGACATCGTTCTGCTGAGAAACGGAGGCTTAAACTTTGTGACTATAACTAACTGACCACTAATGACTAAAGACATGGCTAGAATTTCCACCTCGCCAACATAAGCTACGACCGGGCGCTTCACCTAATGAAAGGGCTGTCGTTGGTCGTGTTTCATGTTGAAGGGAAAACGACTGCAAAACTCGGTCGTTGCTACGCACAATAGCCTGTCGCCCCGCTTGAAGAGCCGCATAAGGTTCTTCAGTAATTAAAATTTGGGCGACAGCTGTCGTCTGTACTGACGACAGCTGTCGCGCCGTTTGAGAGGAGCCAATTACTACGACCTTTTGATGCTCCTAAGTCCTAACATAAGTGTTTTAATTATAATCCTTGCTTGCAATGTAGGAAGGACTAGCTACATCAAAAACTTGCAAAGAAAAAGATTGCGACCCGAGTAAAATTCATCAAATTGTCACTGACTGAATAGGCCTATATGCTTTTTTTTAGTAAACTTATCTATTCCGAGTGAGTTTCATATTACTGGTAGATTAGATAGGCTGCAGTAGACGAACCAATAGGCCCATTCCCAAAGAGACACCGGAACCTACGCCCCGGCCCTCTATGAGCTATTGCTATTATGTTAGTAGGATATATACGACTGAAGAAAAGAGAGAAAAAGGGGATGAATCCCAACAAAATAGAGACAAATCATGAATGCACGCTAGCACGATTAAGAGCCGCTGATATGCAGAGCTTAGAGATGTCAGGCAGTGTAGTTGGAGCTGGAGAGAGAAGAAGACGGATTAAGGTGGCCTTAGAAGCTTTGGCCGTTAAGAGCTTGCAACTCTTGGAGGAGGACTTCTTAGCTGTAGAGGATGTCTCTCCCAATTTATGTCAAGACTTTTTAAATGCGTTGACTGACTCCACACTAACAACGTTGGCGGGGAGTCTATTCCAATTGCTTACTGTGAAATAGTTAAAGAACTGCTGACTTAAGGTCATTCTTTGAACTTTAAGTTTATGCTTGAGTTTTTGACCGTTGTTTCGCAAGTGACCATTGTGGTCTCTCTTTGAAGCCATTCAAATACTTGAATGTTTCTATTAAGTTGCCCCCTGAGTCGCCTTTGCTCGAGAGAGATCAGACCCAGTTCTTTTAGGCGACATTCATATGNAATGAGGTAGACTTCCCCCGCAAGGCCAGAACCATCAACCCTGCACCTGTGCGCATGGGATTCATTCCAGAAACCTGGTTTGATCTGCTCTATCCCAAGACTGGTGTTACAGGTACCTATGTTTGATTTTAGTTTCATCATTTATTTTTTGGTAGCATTTTCTTTATGAAAGTTTTCTGCTTACATTGCAAGGTTATTATGTTGACAAATATTTGGGTCATTACACTCCAGCTGCAAACTTTCATCTCCTACCTAGCCTATGCTGATATATTTGCTTATTTAACAATTGACCCATAAGCACATCATTGTTTCTTATGTAAAAACTTGGAGCTAAATTAAGGTGAACACCATACAAAATGTTGTTTCCCTACTTACTAACAATGACATCAATCTCTACTGTAATTAGATTCTACCTTGATGGTAGGGCTCTCTTTCTTTCATTTATAAAACGATACTCTCTTAAGTTCACTTATATGGTACTGGTAGCTATTTATGACCGAAGGAAAAACATGACATTTTTCCAGAAATGCTTAGAAATTCTAGACTAAGGATGTTCCAAAACAACACCAATCAAGACTTTGCTTTGTATCTTGGTCAGTGTTAGTAACATTGCAGGCTGGAGAAAAATCTAGAGGGACGTTCAAAATCTGTGAAAGAAATAGGCCTACCTATATGAATTAAGTTTTTAGCACATCAAGGGCTTGCCTCAGTTTTATTACCTGCAAATGAACACAAAGAGGTGATAATGTTTTCATTGAAGATTCAAGTTTATATATTTGCAGCTATGTATTTGTATATTTGTCTGTCTACCCAAAAAGTGGCAGCTAGAAGGAGTTGAGCAATGATTGTAATTTTTTGTAGAGAGTGTGGTGGGTTCACATAGATGTGACCCATACCAAAAAACTAGCATTAGTTGGACATAAAAAACGACACCAATGAACTTTGTTTTCTGTCCACCCAAAAAAAAAGTCACAATATTTTTTCAAGCAGTCAGGTCAGTTGTCTGAGGTGAAAAATGGCAAAAATTTTGAGTTAGCTGGCCATCAAAAATGACGGCATTGAATTTGAAACTCCTCCCAAGAAGAGGCAGAAGGCGTTGAGCAATATTCATAATATTGTATAGGGAGTCGAGTGTGCTGATTTAGAGTTGAACAATGCCAAAAAACTAGAATTAGCTGGCCATCAAAAATGACGGCAATGAAATTGCCCCTCTTGCAGTTGATGGCCGTGCGCCTTGAGGCGTTTTAGTTCTATTTGCTTGTAGTCTGGCAAATTGCTATTTTGCAATGAATTTTGAGCAGGTGTTTTGATTTAAAATAGGTGATTTTCAATCGCATGTATAATAAAAATGACTGACCTGATTCATCTTGTACCTTGTCCTTTCAAATCATTTTATTTGCTCTATAAGTATGCCAGAGGCAGTTTAAGCTAAGGCTTCTTTCAATCGGCGTGACAGCTGTTGCAGCAACAGAGGGTCGTAAACCCTTGAAACCATTCAAATGATACGACAGCTATCACTTGCAGGAACAACCGATTGTAGCATTAAACCAGCTGTCATTGCAACAGAAACTCTTTTCCCTTCTAAAAACTTACGGCTGAGTCACAGTGTGAATTGCGTAGTCATCAGTTAACTATGTAACAATACAATTACCTGTAAAGTAAGATAAATAACCAAGTTCGTCGTGCATGTAAATTTAAATTTCTTAAATTATTAAATAGCCACGTAAATTCAGAAAACACTTTTGAAAAGCTCAACATATACATTCATACAACAAATACCCAGATGTAGCGATCAAAATTGTCTCACACTCATGACTCCATCTGATGATAGACCACTAGCGACTACCCCTCAGGGGGCATAGGATAGGCCATAAGGTTGGGTTAGCTTATTTTTGCCTCTCCTATGTATGGGGCCCGGCAACCCCAGAGGGCCCGTGTAGGTTACCTCAGCCATCAACTAGGCCTTCCGGACGTCTGTCTTTCGTGCCTGCTTTGCTTCCTTCCCGATTTCTTTTTTACTCCTACTTGCTCATGCTTTACTCTGTTCTTTCCCGACTTGCTGTTTCCATGTGCAATGATCCTGTGTAGGAACACCTTCGTGCATGGGTTCCCCGTTTCTCTCGACGTACTATAGTCCCTTGCTCTTTCCTCTGTGACATTGTTCTGCTAAGAAACGGAGGCTTAAACTTTGTGACTAACTAACCACTAATGACTAAAGACATGGCTAGAATTTCTGCCTCGCCAACATAAGCTACGACCGGGCGCTTCACCTGATGGAAGGGCCGTCGTCTGTCGCGTTTCATGTTGAAGGGAAAACTACTGCAAAACTCGGTCGTTGCTACCCAGGATAGCCTGTGGCTCCGTTTGAAAACCCCATAAGGTTCTTCTGTAATTAAAATTGGGGTGACAGCTGTCGTCTGTACTGACGACAGCTGTCGCGCCGTCTGAGAGGAGCCAAATACTACGACCTTTTAATGCTCCTAAGTCCTAACATAAGTGTTTTAATTATAATCCTGTCTTGCAATGTAGGAAGGACTAGCTACATCAAAAACTTGCAAAGAAAAAGATTGCAACCCGAGTATAATTTATCAAAGTGTCACTGACTGAATAGGCCTATATGCTTTTTTTTGGTAAACTTATCTATTCCAAGTGAGTTTCATATTGCTGGTTGATTAGATTAGATAGGCGGCAGTAGACGAACCAATAGGCCCATTCCCAAAGAGACACCGGAACCTACGCCCCGGCCCTCTATGAGCTACATATTGCCATTATTTTAGTAGGATATATACGACTGAAGGAAAGAGAGAAAAAAGGGAAAGAATCCCAACAAAATAGTGACAAATCATGAATGCACGCTAGCACGATTAAGAGCCGCTGATATGCGGAGCTTAGAGATGTCAGGCAGTGTAGTTGGAGCGGGAGAGAGAAAAAGATGGATTAAGGTGGCCTTGGAAGCTTTGACCGACCGTTAAGAGCTTGCAACTCCTGGAGGAGGAGTTCTTAGCTGTGGAGGATGTCTCTCCCAATTTATGTCAAGACTTTTTAAATGCGTTGACTGACTCTGTACTAACAACGTCGGCGGGGAGTCTATTCCAAATGCTTTCTGTGAAATACGGAAAGAACTGCTGACTTGAAGTCGTTCTTTGAACTTTAAGTTTATGGAACTCAAAAACTGGCAACAAAGCGTTCACTGGTAACACCAGAGAGAAACTTCGGTAAGTTTATGAACTTACAAAGATAATTCATGCCCCCTGAGTCGCCTTTGCTCGAGAGAGATCAGACCCAGTTCTTTTAGGCGACATTCATATGATTTATTTCGCAACCGAGGTATAAGTTTCGTTGCTCTGCGTTGGACTCTTTCCATGTTATCGATATCTTAACACAGATGAGGCGACCAGAATTGGACAGTAAATTCTAAGTGTGGCCGCACTAATGCCTTGTACAAGGGAATGATGATGTCCTTGGATTTGTATTCAAAATTTCTGGTGATGAATCCCAGTACTACTCTGCTTGCCATTTTCACACTCATGTCAACTTGCTGACTGTGTCGTAGTTTGTTTGTAATAGTGATTCCCAAGTTATGTTGTTGGGTGACAGCAGCTAATAGTGTCCCGTTCATTTTTTCAATGGGGTTGAAGGGTTCACCAGCCCTAGGCCTATGTGCATAACTGAGCATTTGTTGACATTAAAGCTCATCTGCCACGTTGTGCTCCATTCCATGAGGTTGTCAAGGTTTTGTTGGAGCTCTGCTCTTTTCGTGGCAGGATGACATAGTTTAGTATCATCCGCAAATTTACTGATTTTACTACGGATGTTAAGATCGAGATCGTTGTGGGTAGGTAGGGAAACTTAAACCACGAGAATTATGTTTAGTCCATGTGATCTCGGTTCTCAAGTGTTCTGGTCAGGGATACGGAGTTGGTAAATTTTTGGGGTCCGTAAGTCGGGAACTGTCTTGAACAATAAGTTGGTGAAAATGGCCTATTTTGTTGAGAAAAAGTCGGAGTCTTGTCATTTTTGTTTTCAAAAACTGACAAAACCCAGAAATTGGATTTTGTCCACCCGAATTATCAACCCTGGTTGAAAAGTCAATCCATGCAGCCAAAGCACACAAACAACCCTCTTTATTCTGCCTCACAAACGAGCAGTACGTGCCATGATACAATAAATATGTACTTGTTGAAGTGGTTTGTCAGACATTACCGAGGTCACCCTGCTGTACTCGCACACTTACAATGACAACATTATTAACCTCCAAATCGCAGCTACTACTGCATATAAATATTCACACTTTGCTCCTACACACATCCATCTGCAAATATAGGGCTCAAGCAGTTGCGGCTTGAGGCTGCTGAAGTGGTGCACTTCTAAGTTCCATACCAGGATATGTGTAATGCTTTCATGAATTGAGAGGAAGGGATGGTTTCTAACATTTTAGTATAGTAATGTCAGTCACAAATGTGCAGGTATAGAACTGTGCAGCATCGATCTAAGTTTCTCTCGAGCCAAGTTAGGTGTGCGTCCCTCTCTCTTTCATCAGCTGCTCACAGGCCACAATAACGAGATAGGTCCGGCTCACTTCCAGACTGTGCTGCCGTCACCCTCCTGTCCTTTTATTACACAAGAAAGCGTCCCTGTGGCCGCAGCAGACACCTGCCCGGTGCCTACAATGAACAATCCAGCCTTCAGTACCTACCATAGGGCGCTCTGCCCCACGCTACTTCCCCTTTCCATGCTCAACATGGCATGACAATTAGTTCTGCAGATGTTGTCAGCTGTCTGCAGTTGCCAAGCTTAGGCAACGGATCTGTCTGGCTAGGCAAACCGGGACAGCCCAGTCGCTATGTAGGCTGACCCAGTCATGCCTCGATATGACTATGTGTTCTGATGTAAGGTACTTGAGGTAGCTACTGTAGATACAAAAATTATGTGATGCTTCTTAAAAATTTCGATAGTTGATGTTATTTTCCTACTGTAAAAATTCCTTTTCTTGTTTCAGGTCCTTATATGCTCGGGGCTGGTCTCATCACCTTCCTCTTATCCAAGGAAATTTATGTTATTGAACACGAATTTTATTCTGGTTTGACTCTTGGTGTCATGGCCGTATTTGCTATTAAGAAATTTGGACCTGGTGTTGCTGCCTCTCTGGATGATGAAATTGAAGTAAGTTATTTTAGCGTGGGTTAAATTTGCAAAATTTCGAACTCCTCTTTATGCTTGCCTTATTTACTGATTTGATTTATTTTGTCGACCTACTTCAACGTAGCAATCCCTGAGGGGTACAGTATATTTTGGCGGGCCCTTTCCCTGCCATAATATATATGGATCTCACGAACTCTAGGGCTGTCCGGAGTGCCTTCTCCGCAGGGGATGTTGCAGCTGGCCGTAGTTCTTGCTGAAAAGGTTAGTTTGTTAGATTAGGTAGGCTCTAAATATTTGCCCTTCTGTTCCGCGAGGTGGGCTGCCGATCGAGGTGACTGAACGATCCCGCGGGACTTCTATCTTCGCCCGTGCAGAGGGCCGCGGAAGGGACCATCCGCATGGGTGCTTCTGTCTTCTTCTCTTTTCGTTTTTTGTCTCTTGCCCGGTGCCGCATGGCTGAGCGAATTTGTTCAACCGAGCCGTGTAGTGTTGGAGATGCGCATGCTTTAGAAATTTGAGACACAGAACTAACTAATGTGAGTTTGCCGTCACTCATGACCTTTCGGCAGAAATGCCAAAACAAAGTTTTTGCCCTTCAGCGCGATGCGGCATAGAATCGCTGCGCGAGAAAACCCTCACCTTATTTCTTGTGCTTTTGTAGAGGGCCTACCGCATGTTTATTTAGAGCAGTGTTTCCTACTGTGGATGCATATGAACTCACGGACCCTCCCCCGTCTGGTTCATGACGTTTGAGGCTTCTATGACTGTAACAATATTTTATTGCTCTTATCACATTGATGATGCGGAATTGTAACTTATTTAAAGTAAAAAAGAGAGAAAACTTTACGTTTTGTTGAACTATTGCATCATTATTTAATTTAAAACGCCACTTTCATCATCACAGGAAACGTTCGCTTTTTTGAATTACAATGATTGTAGCAAAAATCACTTTACTTAGTTCAATTTTGACAGTCATTTGAGGAAAGGCTATACAGTAGTAGTAGGTTCGTAAGAATTGTATGGAAAATTCACTCTATATGTTAGATCAGCAGTGATATTACGTGAGGTTAGTTTCTTGGAGTAGGTATGTTTTTGAATTTTGATTCTACCTTATGTATTAACTAGACAGCGCTCGACGTTCTCAATATCCACAGTAATATGCTGCGGTCATTCGGTGCATAATCTGCGAAGTTGATGCAATTTTAAGGGCGGAAGGGGGGGGGAGGTCGGGTGTTCCAAGTCCTTTCGCTGGGGGTGCGTTAAAAAAATCGGGGAATCTCTAACTTAGAGTATAAATCTGCGTTTTGGCATTTGTAGTGTTTCTGCCACAAAAATCCCCACCGAAACTCCCAGTGTTGTCTAGTTAATTGTTAATTCTATGAACACAGGTGCAGGTGTGATACTCTATCCCTAGGTATTTGGCATGTGCGTTAACGCCAAGGGAGGATATTGCTAATGGGCGCGCTTGTGTTATTTACTGATTCTCTTTGCAAAATCGTATGTGTAACCTTCTTTAGGGGAAAGATTATATTTCATGCATGCCATTGTTAGGAGTTTTCGGAACCTGGATTTGTACCTTTGTGATATACACTTGCATACTATTATGGTATGCTGTCCGTTATGGTATGGTGGCCAAACTTATCACACAGCATACAATGCATGAAGGACTTGCATATTTGCTGTGTGAACCAACAATGTTATGAATAATAGCGATGATGATGATTTTAATTAGCACATCACTATTTTATTAGTGTTTCCGTCAACTCGAAATATCATGAGCTGAGTACGTCGTGACTCACTAACAGGAAAGCGTTAGCATACTCGTGCTGCAGCCATAATAAAAGTATGTTCAGAGTATAGTCATGTAATATATCTATCATAATTAACACTACACCCTTTCTCTGTAGTTTGATAATAGATGTGGGACGGTGCGGATCCATTGATATTTTTGTTACCCCTGACTTTATCGTGAGCTGTTACGCGCCAGGTGCTGCTCTTTTTCCACATTGTAAAAAGAAGAGGGTACGCTGATGCAGCTGTAGTTGTTCCCGCCAAGTCGGAGTGCTGACTTTGTAGAACATGGGTCGACGAAATACTGTAGGGTTGTAATTTGTTGCACAGCCACTGATCATTCTTGTATAGCTATATATGGGCAACAGTTCTATGCGCTATTACAATAGGTACATGAGGAAATTCCATTTCACGTCGAATAGTTATAGTCTATTTGCTGTATCGGTACGACACACTGAACGATTACGATATCAGGGACGTGTTCACGTTTACCTCGCTCTATTGATGCAGCTACTACGGTTAGAGTGCACATTGGTAAGACCTCCTATCTTTACTCTCGTTGGCTCAATATCCTTGTTTCTTCAGTATCAGTATTAGGAAACTGGAAAGAAATTGTCTGCTACAGCAATAGCAATGCAAACTTCGGAAGCATTTTCACAACCACACGTTTGATATTAAAATTCCCATTAGGGATTTGTAAAAATTTACATTCCTACTTTTAGGTACATTAATTATGTGATGTAGTTTTGTAATGTTCAGGTATTTGTTGTTACAGAAAACTAAGCAAGAGTTTGCCCAAGGCCGCGTTGACACAATCAACGGTCTGAAGGAGAGCATTACCACAACTGAGCGCAATGCAGAGCAGGCACAGGGTCAGCCTGTGCTCTTCCAGGCCAAGAAGGACAATATTGGCATGCAGCTGGAGGCAGCATACAGGGCACGCCTGCAGGACGCTCATCTCGAGGTACTTCTTCTACAGTTCATGCTGCATTAATCCTTTATCTTTTGAAACTTATTTTTTCTCCTAGGGATGACAGTAATTTAAACGTTATTGAAGAGCACTTCGTGCCATCTGAGAGAGATGACAGCTAATGGGACAAAGGAAGGCGGGGGAGCAGAGGCAGGCCATTTATAGGAAGGTGTTAGTGTCGGGGTTAAAGAGATGAAAACACTTGAAAGAAGAAAACTAATTGTCTTAACGTGCATGCGACGCCCTCTAGCAAACAATTGCTTCACCGCCAGCCTCATTTCGCAACACCCGAGAGTTTCAAAACTTCAAGATTTTGTATTGAAAAATTCTAGCTACTGACTCGTGTATGTATGTTCTGATGAGCAGATTTTGTCCGTTGCATCCGATAACTGGGCGACTGTCCATAGTCTAGCGTTGCAACTTCGCCACTATTTCATAACAAACTAAAATAACACTAGTGTATGGGGACCTGAAAATAATATATAGCCTATTTAGCAATATTGACCTTAGAGGATGCCTTAGCATGGCTGGTAGGTTTTCAGGACGTCTTTCTTTCGTGCCCGTTTTGCCTCCTTCCACTTCCATTCTGCTTCTGACGATGCTTTATGCTATTATTCCTCTTCTGTCTGTGCTCGTTCCCATGCGCGTTGATCGTGTTAAAATATAAATGACAACCTTCATTCGTAGGTTCCACATCTCTATCCATATTCCGTACGCCCCTTGTGTTTCCCTGTGTTAGATCGTTGTTGTAGTGGAAATGGCGGTCCAAACTACTCAATATATCTATATATTTTTTTCGAAATAATCTCCTTTTGGGAATAGCCGTCCATGCGAAAAGTTCTTTGTTTTGCTTCTGCTAATAATAGTGTGTCACCGTGTCAAGACGCTGATTAGATGCATTGCTGTGCGCATTAAACGTATAGCTACCTAAGCCAACGATATTCACGTCCTTCTCTCTCACGGAAACTTGTACAACTGTCACTAGCAGAGAAGCTAGAATATATACTTATAGGTATCCCCTCAGGGGGCATAGGATCGACCATAGGCCACAGTGTTAGGTTAGTGTAGGTTCACCCATCGTATGGTATGGGGAGCAGCGCCTCCAAGGAGTTTGTATAGGTCACCTTAGCCATTAGCTAGGCGTTCGAGACGTCTGTCTTTCGTGCCTGCTTTGCTTCCTTCCGATTTCATACTCTTTCTGATAGGTAGCACTTTCTTCTGTTCTTCCTCTTCTTTCCTAACTTGTTGTTCCCATGCGCGTTGATCATGTGTGGGAACACCTTCGTGCGTGGGTTCCCCGTATCTATCGTCATTTTACATGTCCCTAACTTCTTCCTCTGTTCGATCATCTTAGTTGTGGAAACGGATGCTTAGACTATTTCAATAATTTGATCTAATCTATAGGTATTGAACTAACATACGTGTAGCTGTATAATTGTCGATACTAAGAAACAGCGTAAAAAAAAATATGTGTTGGTATCAACATAAACCTAACGAGATATATGTGCATTACGGAGAGTAGGCAAGTACAGAGTTATCATCCATATTGTTCACAGGGTAACTTAGCCTTAATTAGGCCTTAGGAGATCTGCTTCCTTCTCATTTCATGCTCTTACGTAAGTTTTGTTCTGTACTTCCTTTTTTTTTCAAACTTGCTCTACTCTGGTTCCATATTTTTATCGACATTAGTGTTCCTTATTTCTTCCTTTTCCTGATCGTCATTGTAGTGAAAACAGGAGGCTGGAATGCGTCAGGCCCTCTTAGGCTACAGTCTAGTCTGCCCTTCAACTGTCAAAATATAGGTATATGGGTATTACCCACCCCGTGCCTGTTCCGAGTGTCTTTACCGCAGGAGATGTTGCAGCTGGCCGCAGTTCCTGCTGACTGGGTTAGTTTGTAGTTACGTAGATTCTCTATGCTTCTCCTCCTGTGCTACGAGGTGGGCCGCTGAATGATGGTAAACGACCCATCACATGGAACTCCTCCTATCTGGTTTGGGGCCACGGCAGGAATCCTCCGTTCGCGCGTTTTATTGTGCTATCCTCTTCGTTTTTCGTCTCTTTGCTTTGTCCGGCGTAGCATAGTCAACAGCCGTGCCGTGTGGGCCTAGAGCTGCTCTGCGCCTATTTCCTACTGTAAGCTGCGCGCAGGCTACCTGACACTAATAGAAGTAGTCTATCTTCACCTTAGACATGAGACGTCTTGGCAGAAAAGCAGAGTAAAAAATCATGAAGAAATCGACGCAATGCTGTTTAGTATTGTTGCGCTAGTAGTCTTTCTACTTCAACCCTTCAATAAAATTAATTTCTAATATATACCTAGTACGCGTTGTATTTGCTTACGCACCTACTCTCTACGTGTTTTTTTATGTTGTAGAATAGTTTTGTTGCCCCCAAGAGACCTAAAATATTAATATTCATTGTTTTTTTTTTGCAGGTGAAGAAGCGTCTGGACTATCAGCTCGAGAAAACCAATGTAGAGAAACGCTTCGAGCAGCGTCACATGGTGGACTGGATCGTGCAGAGCGTCCGCAAGTCCATCACTCCTGCACAGGAGACGGCATCTCTCAAGCAGTGCATCTCCGACCTCAAATCCCTCGCTGCTAAAGCGTAAAGGCCTCTAAATATTTATATATAGCTTGTCTTTATTTTCAGTGTGTCTAGAGTCAGAAATTACCAGAGCAAGGCATGCTCAACTTGTACTACTGTTTATCAGATGGAAGTATGATGAAAAAGGAAATAGAAATGCATGTAGAGGATGCTGTATCAAGAATAGCACATATGTACTGTACCTCAGACTGGTTTAGCGAAGGGTAATAGGACAGAACTCGTTATTTTAATTCAATTCCTTATACCAATGGTCACAGAGTAGTAGTAGTACTACTACTACTACTACCGGCAATGACAAAACTCGTGGGAGCATAACTTTTATCTAGAAAACTCGTGGGAGCATAACTTTTATCTAGGGTAGAAGTTGGGCTACTTTCCAAGCAAACTGTTTGTGAAGAATGCAGGATATTGTAAATAACTTATTTATTCTGTATCTTCCTGGTTCCCAGTTTCATTTCTTTAAAAATATTTAATAATAAAACAGTTTGAAATTTCGATGTATATTTTACTTAAGAAGGTGCTCCAGCAATATGCTGAGCAGCATTACATCCTCTTGTAATAAGATAGGTATATTGGATTTCCTCCGAGCTGGGCAGTCTGCCGAGAGAAGCATGCTACTTTACTTGTGCTTTGTTCTGTGCAGGAAGCAAACATTCATGGCATTGCACATAGCGTAAGTACTATTTGTATTGTAAATCAGGCAATCTGAGGCGATGGAATATCTTGGTTTGGTCGCCCCAAGTTGTCGGGATGGCACTCATACCGCGGGCAGCAGTCTGGGTACTGTGCTCGTGAGTCTGTCCGCACGATGCAGCGGTAGGAAGTGTTGTACAGCTCAGCATGGCATCTGTTGATACAAAAAGATGGAATCTTAGGCGCTTGCGCAACTGCACGGTAGTGACGTTGAGGAGTGGCTCGTCGCCAGTAGAACTGCTGGGATCTGACGTTAGTAATTCGGTATTTTAAGATATAATCTCAAAGGACTATTATGATGTTTTTACTGCCCGACGCAGATGCAACCTCCTCAAGGCCGTGCTGTCATTTTCCTATGAGGTAGCTACTCTTATTTTTAATGGCGTGCTGAGTCATACAATTAAATACCGTATATGACTTACAGTAGAAGTAGAGGTGGACCGAATGTCGTTTTTTTTTCAACATTCGCGAATGGGTATGTTGTTGTGATGTTCGCGAAGGCGAATATTTTGTCAAAGTTTGATTTGAGCAATATGGCATGTTGTTTGGATTCTCGAGTCTAGAAACTGGACTCTTGGAGTGGACTATTCGAAATCCGACTTCATTTTAAGAGTTTAGCCATAGAAAATTGAATAGCTAATTAAAATCCATTAAATTTTCTTTGTTTCCAGGAAGCGGGACAAGGACCCACTCTTAAATGCATCTCACCAACCTTTTTCCCCAACCACCGCGCTCTGAAAGAGGAGTGTTTTTTAATAGATTCACTAGATTGCATGCAAGCCATTCTTGCTGTTGCTAGTACTCCACTCCAAATATCTAATAGTTAAATTCAATTGTTCACTTGTTGAACTTCAAAAATAACAATTCTTCTGCTCTTTCACCAGTCAGGTTACTTCGCTTTTCATCGTGGCTATACTAGGCCGGCACCACTAAAAAGACGCTCACTCGCAACACTAGTTTGCGGACAAGCAAGATAGGACCTTGATAACTGAGAAAGATTAAGATAAATATTGGCGGGCATCTTCCACCATTTCAGAGGATCTTAATCGGTGGATATGTGTAAGGCGTCTTTTTGTGGCCACGCTCTTGTGATCGGAATCATCGTGATCACTGAAAAGCACAAGAACGGTCAATGATTATGTAAAGAAACCAGAGACGCCATGTCTATTTTCGAAAAAATAAATTTCTATTGTATTTTTACGGAAACTCGTGTGGAATGGATTCCTTAAGAACTTTACTTTATTTTGAAGTCAATGCGTAAGTGAACTAGCAGTATTTAAAGCATTTTGAACATACACAGGCATAAAAATAACGAAACTACAATTCTGGAAGTTAATATTACAAACAATCATAATAACAAGATCCACTTTATCCCTAAATGTAAGAAAACGTCACGAGCTTGCATTTCAGTTTTTAAATATTTACTTGTCCAACGTCTGGAATCACTCTTTGATCATGCATGATTGGCCCGTGGAGGAAATCACGCTGCGATCAATTTTCACCACTGATTACGGTTGATTGCTATAAGAATCACGTCAAAAAGTCACAAAAAAGCGCGGATCATGCGATATCAGGCGGAATCATCCACAAGGTGGTCACAAAAAGACGCCTTTAAAAATTCGCATGTCCACATGCGAATAATGGAAACTAAGCGAATATTCGGTCCACCTCTAATGTAGGCTACAGTACAGAAGCATGGTGCCGGGTGGACGCTACAAAAATGTTAGTATTTAGGGCACGTACGGAACGATTGGATCTGGGATCGAAATAAGCCTTTGAGGCTTGACTTGTCCCAGACTGTAGACACCAGCTTTGGCTTTGCCTCTATGTATCGTGTTGCAAGTGTTGAGAGGCTATGCAATTACCGGCAGTTCACTGAGAAAAATTTGATGCACGTAGGTGTTTCATGGCGTAATTTGGTGTGTCGTCGCAACAGACAGAAAAACATTTTAGTCAGAAAAACGCATTTCCGGAAAAATTAAGTGAACAAAAGCTTTGTAGTTTTGTTACACGTGCGAAGTGAGACGCGGTTACATGCTGACACGCAGATTGCTATTGTAATTCAAAGTTTTGTCTTTTCAGGTGCATCAGTTTTACCTGTTTTTGATGCATCTTTGTGCATCATCGGCTTTGTCACAAAACCGAAACACATATGAGCATCAACGTGCCAAGTGCATCATTAAGACTATATGCACCATCTTGATGCACTTATCATATTTACGATTCACTTGCGTGTTTCGGGCTTGGGACAAAAATGCACGTAATTTTGATGCATCTAAGTGCATGAAAATTTCTCCCAGTGTAGGCCGAAAACTTCATTTTACGAACCTTAACTGAGTGACTATAAGTCTGAACAGTTACTGATTAATAGCGAGTGTCTGCAACTCATTGAACGAGTCAAAGCCACTGTACCTACCTTTAAGTTTCAGACAAATCAAGCCTCGAGGGCCTAATTTCGACCTCCAATCGAATGCTTCCTCACTCATGACTACATTATGATGATCAGAGAACGTCTGAGGTTTCTCTACAGCACTGATACTCAAAAGATCCCAGCGGCAAAGCGGTCGTACAGACTCTCGGTAGGCCTATTTCTCGGACGCCGTTGTTTTAAGGCACCCAACGGCATCAATATAGGTCAACGAGACAGCTGCAATGGTAGCTACTTCTTTATGTACCGGTGCACCAGCACAACGATACCAACAGCGTCGGTAACAAGACGCGTGGTTCATCATTATTATTATACAGTGCGTTACCTTTGATTAGGTATGCAAACAAAATTTTTTTATTTAATTTTTCAAGATGAGTGTCTAACTTTGAAATATCAATATTAACTAAATGTATGGCTATATTCCCTCTATAAACAGCACTTGTATAATAAATATTTAGCCATTGGTTAAGTTTATCATACAATTTGCTTATTTACGAGTTTTTTACCGTTAATTCAGAATATGCAACAAGCTAATAAAAACGTCATATAGAGGAAATAAATACAAGTGAACAGGAATATTATTATTAAACGTCAAAAACCAAGAAATTATAACCAAAACAATTCAATAAACACTGAAATAAGTGTTCAGTAGTGGTAAACATGAAGTTAATTTTGAATATGGCAACCTCCATTTTTCATGATTTTTATAAGGCGATTATCAACAGACTTTGTCAGGTTTGACATTTCAGATTGTGGAATAGAATATGCTGTTGTTTTTACTGCATTCCACAGGCTTACTTTGCTCGAAAACTGCCGACCATCTTCATAGACCTTCCTTTTGATCATTGCCCTGAGATTTTCGATGGGATTTAAATCGGGGCTATTTGCTTGCCAGGTCATAATCCTTTTTGATTTGAATCCTCCATCCGCAAGCCAGTTAGCAGTGTACCGTGCTCGGTGTGAGGGAGCGTTATCGTGCTGAAATACCTATTTCGATCTGCGTGCGATAGCGTGCTCATCAAGCCATGGAATCACGTTGGCTTCAAGAAATTGGCAGTACCTTTCTGCATTCAGTTTAACTCCTTCTGCCACTTAAAATGGGCCAATAAGGGCGTCACCTACTATCCCGGCACAAAACATTACACCTCCACCATCTTGTTAACGCTTAAGCCGTGTCTGTTGAGGTCGGCCATGGAGGACCCATCCATCTGGACCATCAAGAGTGGCTCTGCATTCGTCAGTAAATATGACATTGGATAAATCAGTTTTCATGTTCTTCTCAGCCCATTTGACCCTATTTTCTTCATGAATTCTTGTTAGAAGTGGTCATTTAATTGCCTTTTTCACTTTCCCTAGCTTCTGCAGAACCTCACATCTTGTCTTTCTGCTTAGTATTGGGGCTCCAGCGTCTTTAAATATCGTCTTACGTGTAGAAAGTTGTTTTCTAGCGATAGAAACCTTCAAATGTCGCATATCCCCAGCAGTTAATTTCCTCGTAGAGGCTCTATCCGGAGTTTTCCTGTTGACTTTACCTTCAATTGCTTTACGCCTAAATTGTTCGGTGATCATGCTGTAATTCCGTGGGAACTTCGAGTGTTGTCTTACCAAAAGCCAATAACGAGGTCACTTTGATCTTTTCTTCACTTTTTAAACCGCATTTCTTGCCCATGTTCACTAGAGAGTGATGTTGCATAATCTGGGGTAACAGCAGAACCCCGTGCGATAAGCAAATGTTGCCAAAACGTGGGATGTAGTTCCGTTTTTTATTTTTCCCTGATTGTTTATATAGTTACAACATACCTCTGCACTAACTTACTATTAACATTTTAAATGTTTGAGTCTTGTCTTGAAAAATGAGTAAAAAAAATTATATTTGCATGATCAAAGGTAACGCACTGTATTTCAGTTTAACCACCGTAACGCGTGATTCATCTGTACCAAGGAAACCATGGGCACTGAAAGGCGTAAAATAGCACAGACTCAAGTATTTTTATCACGAACAGCTCCGCAGGATAACCAGAACGGTACTCACGAGTCAGTCTCAACAAAGTTGCGTCCTCTGAAGGCGACGCACGTGTGGCGGGTGCAGTCGCGACCGAACCATTGCTCGCGTGGACGTCGGATGCCTCCGTCTTCGTCCCGACACGCTCCGCTGCCGCCTGGTGAAGATAAGCGTTACAAAGGAGGAGCAAGTGACTGGGGTCACTAATGATCACCTTGCAAGGAGAAATGCTATTTGTTGATCGCGTTGCTAAGTGAGGAAACCTTGCTATATATTGCTAGTTCTTTGCGTTTCTGCTCACAGGTCTCGCGGTGATCCAAAGATAGGAATAGCGAGGAAGAGGCAGTATGTCGTGCAAATCGTGCATCACAACGAACACAGATCGGAAGAGCAAGAGCCGCCATACAGATAAAATATCTTGATATAAAAACTACAAACATTGGAAAGCTGTGTGGGTGTGATGGGAGAGACGTCCTGAAGCCAAAATAACATTAAAGATGCTGATAGATGGATGAACTGGTGCTGCGGCATTTCATGCTGAAAGCTACTGTGAACCAAAGGCATACTGCAATCACAACCACATGATGACCTACGAACAGAGGTGCGCGTAGGCTGCGACAAATTTAGTAGCGGTAGCGCCGCTACAAATTTAGTAGCGCTAGTGTCGCTACAAATTTAGTAGCGGTAGCGCCGCTACAAATTTAGTAGCGGTAGCGCCGCTACTAATTTAGTAGCGGTAGTGTCGCTACAAATTTAGTAGCGGTAGCGCCGCTACAAATTTAGTAGCGGTAGTGTCGCTACAAATTTAGTAGCGGTAGCGCCGCTACAAATTTAGCAGCGGTAGCGCCGCTACAAATTTAGCAGCGGTAGCGCCGCTACAAATTTAGTAGCGGTAGCGCCGCTACAAATTTAGTAGCGGTAGTGTCGCTACAAATTTAGTAGCGGTAGTGTCGCTACAAATTTAGTAGCGGTAGCGCCGCTACAAATTTAGTAGCGGTAGCGCCGCTACAAATTTAGTAGCGCTAGTGTCGCTACAAATTTAGTAGCGGTAGCGCCGCTACAAATTTAGTAGCGGAAGCGCCGCTACAAATTTAGTAGCGGTAATGTCGCTACAAATTTAGTAGCGCTAGTGTCGCTACAAATTTAGTAGCGGTAGCGCCGCTACAAATTTAGTAGCGCTAGTGTCGCAACAAATTTAGTAGCGCTAGTGTCGCTACAAATTTAGTAGCGCTAGTGTCGCTACAAATTTAGTAGCGCTAGTGTCGCTACAAATTTAGTAGCGCTAGTGTCGCTACAAATTTAGTAGCGCTAGTGTCGCTACAAATTTAGTAGCGGTAGCGCCGCTACAAATTTAGTAGCGCTAGTGTCGCTACAAATTTAGTAGCGGTAGCGCCGCTACAAATTTAGTAGCGCTAGTGTCGCTACA
>LQNS02276498.1:12342222-12354645 GCA_001587735.2 Parhyale hawaiensis
TTCAAGATCTTCTGGGACAGTTTGAGCAGACTCAACATCCTTGCCAGGAAGGGGCACCGCGGTCAGGGGTCGTTCCCAACCGCCTGTTTCTTCTTGCGATGAAAAAAGGTTTCCAAAAAATTTGAACTTTCCACTACTGCCGCCAGACGAATCAACAAAATTACGAAACTTATCTTCTACGCTAAACGGAGCACGGGATTGCCGCACCCATGCCGTTCGAACAGAACCAACAGATCTTATATAATAGCAAAGCAACAACGTAACTATTAACATTTGGCAACATTTTACTTTGGAAGTAGTCATACGCAGTGGAGTACAATCATTTGTTCCGTGGCAGAAGTAAGTTTTTCTTTTTCCGATTGACCCAAGTCTCTTTCGGAGAAAAACTTGAGGATGTTTAGAGAAGCTCTGTAGTGCCTGTCGAAAGCCTTCCACTTCTCCGATGTTGGAGACATTTTGATATGTTCTAAGTTCACATGTTACGTCTCTGTCATTTTTAGGTAAAAGTAATTCTGCCTGAGGATTACATTTTTCACGGAAACTTCTAGAATGTTTGTAAAAAAGCATGACGACACTGACTCCTAATCAAGTTATGTCATAGTTTGCCATTTCACGAGGACGCTCGCATGCGCTCTTTGTCCAACGCACATCTGAAAAGTATAATAGAAAATCAGTGAGATTACACTGGTACATAAAGACAAAGTGAAATTATGCACTTAAGTTAATCACACGAAATGCTCATGCAAGAATTTTGAACTATTTCTTATGTTATCAAACGGTGAAATGAGATAAATATTAAGTCACATATACTAGGCAGCTCAAATTTAGGCACTAACAATTTTATGTCCGATGCAGCGATACACACGTGCTCGACCGCACACACACACACACTCACACATCTGAGACGTGCTGTAATAACCATTCTGGATTACCGGTGACCCCGCCTCTCACAGATTGTGTCAAAGTCATAACCCAAAAAGCGGTTACGACGAGAGCGACACGGGTTACGGTGAAGCAGGTAGGGTAATAACGTGGGGCAGCGCGCCCATGTAGTTTTTCAAAAGCGCACAGACGGTCATAGTTAATCGATGGAAGCCTCATTCTTATATAATTTAAGAAACAAAGCAAACATACATCATTTACTATCTCGTATACATAGTAGCTACAGTGGATACACCTTTCGAGGTTTTCTTTTAGCCTTAATTGTAGAATTTATGAAAAACTAGAAGTGTGAAGCGTAAGAGAAGCAGTCCGTGATGAGAGTCAATTTGGGATCCCTAGCCTTGCTTCGCCTGGCCTTCTCGGTGCAGTAGTACTCCACGCAGTGTTAATCCATAGCGTGCCGTCAGGGGAATCGAACCCGGGCCTCTGTTGGTGCGATGCCGAGCCTTTGTCACTTCACCACCGAGATAGGCATCTTGAAGCTCTTTCTTGATGTAAACGCCCACACTAACAAGTGACATCGACTGAGTGGCAGAGGCAAAATATTTGAAATTTTGAAAAAAAGGCGCTTCGCCCCAAACCACATGTCTCTATTGAAGTATTCAAAATCACTATAAGATCAATTGCAAAAACCTGTGAATTGTTGCAAACGTAGTAGAAAACATAATACAATACTTTATAATTATTCATGATACAACAATTCAAAGTAGCTATTTCCTACGTAACAGAAATATTGTGAATGACACTGAAGTACTTTCTGCACGCGAAAACATGCACACGGTCATAACTTACCTCAACAATCTCACTCAGCCACATCCTTTCACACATTAATTGGTTCGCAGCGGGTTCCCGGACCGTTGCATGTTGTGACAAGCGGCTACGAACGCACTAACTCTTGCAATTTATGAAAAGGTGCTTTGCCCCCATGGGCACTGCCCCACGTTACTCTAACCTCTCAGAAACATCTATTTCACGTAAAAAAAAGGACAGAAAAAATTACTCAAATGAGCTACGCGTAAACTCAGTAGCCCACAGTAAGTTAACAAGTTTACCTAATTCTAACTTCTGTCGGTAAAATTTCAATTTATACATTTAGGTTGAGTGTACCCAACTCGTCGACAGACGGCGCTCTACAACCGCGTTACAGGTTACGGTTACAAATTTTCATGTTGCGGTAGCCCAAGTAGGTTGTGATTGCAACACGCCTTGGGGGTTTCCCGTCACACTATGCAAAGAAATTTTGCATCAACGATCTGGAAACAGCCTTGGGGTATTTTTTAAGCGAATGTCGTAGTCGAATGAATTTTGGTAGCTAAACGTCAGCACATTTTGTTGAACCTTCGCTAACGCGACTGTGTGTCTGCCAAGAGAGTATAACTAGAATAGCTGTCCAGTCAACTCGCTCAGCGAATGTCGTGAGTAATATCTTGGAATATCATCAAATTTGGAGTGATTTAGAACTCAGTGAGATGGCAGTTTTGTGTTTTTTTGTTCGTTTGTCCCATTTGGTGAATTTAACTGAATAGTTGTCTCTGTATGTGGCCTGTCTTATATCCCATAAGATGAAAGGAAGCATAGGAAAAACATCGGTACTGTCCACAAGAGTATGGATCATGGAGGAAAGCAACAGAAAGTCAGGCACGTCTTACACCATAGGACGCAAAGGTCGCAGCTACAATAGATCAAAGGACGTGTAAAGTCATCATTGCTGCTGAGAGCGTCGATGCGGCGCTTTCTAAATGCCGTCGATATGCCTAATGCCCTTCGTGTTCGAGCTTCGCGGCATCGCTCGTCGGTATCCATTTGAGGTTTTAGTGACCAGCTTGTGTTGACTTCAGTCAACACAGTTTAATCCTGTCACTATGTAGGAACGCTTTGTCAGATACAATTATCAATTTACTATTATCAGTAGCACCGTGATACTCATGCGTAAAGGTAAAAAAAAATAAATGTCACAGCCAAGTGTAAACGCGGCCGGCCGCTATGCATGCCGAAAAACCCTCTCGCAAACAGTCGCTTAACCATATCTGTAGTAGGCTGCGCTACATGGTTACAAAGGCATTTTGCCCTGTAATAATACAATAATAGAACACAGAACCATATTGACAAACTTACTAGCTAAGCATTGTATGAATAGGATTCAGATATTTGTATATTCGACTCGCCACTTTGAATCGTCATCCGACTCTGAATGACGTCCAGGTGCAGCTAATTAGTGAGACAACGAGAAACAGGGACGTCCTTCACGGTCGTTGGGTCAATATTTTAAGGGACTTGAGGCTCCTTCAGTCCCCGAAAATATTCCTAGGCCTCACTAAAAGTTTCAGCGTTTTATTTAACCCTTTACTGCCTCAATTAAACATCACTTTTAATAGGAATAACACTACATGTATAACGTCAACATATGTGTACATTAGGAAGTAAAGGGATAAATATCTGCGTACCGTACATTGGAGAATAGTCCAGACTTGCACACATACCTACTCCTAGGGCCAAGCCCCCTCTCCCCATATCTCAATGCTAGCGACGCCGTTGACTAGAGGTTTCAGCACTATTTGTCCAAATAAAAAATCTATATTATTACAAGAGAGCTGTGTGTGTGTCCGATTCCTTCCACAGCCGCATCCAAGATACGAACCTGCATGGAGACTGTTTATTAGTTATTATAGACATGAGATCGAGACTTTGTGGACTTAATGGACTTGGTGGACTCTGTGGACATAGGACGTCGTCGATTGGGTCGTGAAAGCCAAGCACACTTCACTTAACTCGTCCGAAACTGCAGACAGGTGTCCTGGCTTCGACACGTTTATTCACGTTTCAGGCATTACCTCACAATGGATCACCTGTGAGACTTCAAGGAAGAAAGTCTTACTTTGTAATATAGAAATTTCAGTAAGTTCAACTTAATTGAGTTGTTTCTAAGAACTGCAACGCGATTCAAAGTGACAGAGCCAAAGTTCCTGCCTTCATCTCCGAAGAAGGTAAGTGAAGTGTGCTTGGCTTTGATGACCCAATCGAAGGCGTCCATAGTGGACTTTGTAAACATTGTGGACTCTCTGAACTTTGCGGACTTTGTGGACTTGGTTACGTTTGTCGACTTGGTAGACTTTGTGCAACTGCGAAGTTTTAGGATGCGATAGCAAGATTTCTTAAAATAAATGGTTTCAGGGTCACTCTAAACACCGAAATCAGCCGAAATCGACCGAAATGTACCGAAATTGGGTCACCCTAAACACCGAAATCAGCCGAAATCTACCGAAATCAATCTAAATCTACCGACTCGGATACTAAAGGGAGACCGCTTAGCAGCGGTACAGCCTGAGTTAAAATCCAAATAAATAATAACCCGCACCCCAACACATTCACACCTCTAAAGCCGTATAAACACGAGCGACATCTTCGCTGATTTCAGAAAGACAAAATTGTCGAATTGTCAAGTTTGGCTCGACATTTCAATGCACACGTAGCGGCGGAAACGTTTTTGCAGCGGCAATATCCTAGGGTAGAGTTTTTAGCAGTTGCATGGAGAAGAAATTGAACATTAGTTTAACAAATTTTATTGCATCTTTATAAGCTCGTTTTTTTAGTCAACGTGCACAGTACTCAGCAACTGAATGGTTGGTGCTATCTACCGTCACTTTAACCATCAGAATCACTGCATTGCCGTTCAATTAAAAAAAACTAGTTAAGCTGAAAATGTTGTACTTTGATTCGACAAAGATGCGAATTGCTGCGTGTTGAGTTCAGTTTTATCGGATTATCAGGCTCTATATCTTTTGAAAATAGCCTGTTTCTATCAAAATAAGGCTATAAAATTATGGGATTTGAATGTAACTTCACACCGACGCAAAATGTAAGCGAAAATGTAAAGAAATGAGATCATATCTTAACGCGCTGTGTCATTCATTGGAATGAATGTCGCTCCTACGTGTGGACGGCAACCGACAAACTTGACGCACAGCTTGTGTTCATTTTTGTGACAAACGCGTTATTCCAATGAGGGAAGTGTGAACTGGTCCTTAGATTCTTAACCAAATTTTCAGACGTAAGATTTCTGCGGCTATCATCGTTGCAACCTGAGACATGTGCTTTTTATACTGCATAATGACATTGCAGTGACAATCGTCACCATTTACGTAAAGTTTTAAGACAAACGGAGGCGTTACATACCATAGTAGTCAACAAATAATAGGGAAAACTGGACTGTAAGTTGCTTTGAGCTGCTCCAAAGCTACGAAAAAGATTCGCCTAGACGCATCCAGCTGAACTCGCTCTTCAGACAACTTTTTCGGCGAGTCTAGTGGAGCATGTGTTGGCGAAATGCAATTCCCGGCAATTTTTTCTTCTCGTCTGCATTAGGCATAAGATGTGTGCTCACACCTATAAGTTGAAAGTGACATGAAAAGGTTTTAATTATAGTTTTACGAGGCAAATTGATGTTGGCAATATTAAATGTGTGTAACAAAATTATAGTAAAGGAATAGTCTGTATTGTTTTGTAATACATTTGTTTTGTAATTTGAATTTCAATTACACCTGTAATAAATGTATTAAATTATGGCTTCAGATATATTTCTTGTGCTATAGATCATGAAATTAGTCATAACTGAATTATTCTTGAACTGAAAAGATAATAAATGATGTTTTTCATTTATATTGAGTAGTTTTGCATTGGTAGGACAAGGAAGGAAAGAGCGTAACACTTCTTTGCTTCCTGGGTAGGCCTATTGAGTGACTGTTTGTGAAAAAATCAAGTTTGAATACAAATATCATCAACAGAGACCATATCAAAACATTTAAAACTCGGTTATAAGCTCGGTTACATTGTAAGATAAGGTAACACAGTAGATAGCTACTAGTTACTCACCTCTGTAGCTAGTATGTAATGCGCACCAGATTTGGCGCCAATGTCAAGAACAAATGTACGCACCAGCCCCTTACTGATGCCTCTGCCATCTGCAGACTGTGTTACTATAATAGCGTAAGTTTAGAAAATACCTAGTTAGATCTGTATAAAAGTTTTATTTATGTGTCATTAGTCATTACCTTCCAGTGTTGCCTTCACAGCTGTACAGTGAGATGCAATGAATCTCATGTTTTATTAGGTTTGCTTGTAACTTTTGTTTTATTCTAACACAATTTAGCTATGACATGTTAGACAACTTGTGTAAAATTACATTTTTTTGCCTTCAATAACATGGAAGTATTTTACGATTTTCTGATAAGTTCTTAGATGGCCGAATTATTATGGCCGCTACTGTATGATCCTATTGCATTGCTACGGATACTAGCCTATAGAGCACCGTAGAACAGCCTGGCACAGAGATAGCAAGGCCTCCTTAGACCTTCAACCAACACTTCATAGAGGAAGTTGAAGATATGTAGCGCATGTTGAGAGAAGCGAGCAGCTTGTGAATGGATGTGCTGCTAAACTGGACCACAGCTCGCGGCGGATGCATCAAGAACAAAACTCATTAGCAGGAGCATGACGATAGAATGAGTAGGTAATGAGTAACAAATGAACACCAGTTACATTAGCCGCAGAGCACGTACTGGTCGCGAAGATTTAAAAAAAACTGCGATCTTTACTGAATAGCAACAAACTGGGAAGATAAATCTGCGTGGCAACGGCCAGCACAGCAGGAGAGTCGCAAGTAATATCATGCAATCAGCCACAGTCAGACAGTTCCAGCATGTGTTAAAACAACTCAGTCCTTGCAATAGTTTACATAAGTGGTCGGCAGGCACAAAACCAGGACATAATAGCAACAAAAAACAAGCAAAAGTTGGCTATTTTTTGCACACCCGTCGGCACCACTAAAGAGCGGATGATATGCACCCTCTACCCGCCAGCTCCCGGCGCTTTGCATAGCCTTTCTCTCTGTCTTCTGCAGCTGCTGTCGCTACATTCTACTCAACTATAGTTACTACTAGTCTACCTGGCAACCGAAAGTATGTCTTGCTCCTATGAAGCACTAGTTATCTCTGTCATCAAGAAATGATGGCAGGCAGTAATTGGATCAATGAAATCTCCGTTTTATTCGCTCCCGTTCATGATTCTGCTCAGCAGGCTATGTTCCAGCTTTCCTCCATTGATTTCGACTTAATTTACATAATGTGAGCTAGGAAGAATGAAGCTTTGATGTAAGAAGAGTGTGAAAATCAGTATCCATGATATTGCTAAGATGTACTTCAGCTGGGGTGTGTCGCAACTACGTCAAAACCAGGCTACCGCGCCCTGAAAAAGTTCCCGTAACCCGTATACGGGTTGTGAGAGCGCCATCCAGTGACGAGCGAAGCAAGCTTAACGCTATTAAAATTCCGTTCTCATTAAAATTTTGTTCACGAAAGTTTTTCTAGTAACTGATCTGATTTACTTATACTGGTGTCAAAAGTTTATTTGTTGCGTTCTTGATTGAATTTGGTGATCCTTTTATTCAAAATAGACGTTTCTGCTTGGTGACCTACATCACCGTAACCCGTGTCGCAGTCGTCATTTGAGCTATGATCGCGACACGAGTTGCGACTGGCTGGGTCACCGGTGTAGCACCGGTAACTCAGAAATGCTGATTGCCACACACCCCTGGCAGGCGTCTTCAATGCTCAGATTTCAAATTTAGTAGAGCAAGAAGTGCATTCACGCTTGCAGCTTCCTTATTCACCATCACCAATCTGACCCAGGAGTTTAGAATAGTGATGGGTCGGATGTCAATTTCTGGACATCTGCGGATGCGGATCTTTAAACGGTATGACATTCGCGAATGCTGATGTCATGGCGGATGTTACCATCTCGACATCCGCAGATGCAGATTTTCAAAAGAGGTGCAGATGTTCCGCAGATGTGGATATTTGCCATACCACAAATACACACACACTCTCTCTCACGACGGCAGTTTGTACAACACTTGGGAAGAAAACTTAGATGATGCTTTGTTGACAGGGACAGCGCTTGCACACATTTCAATCGAAATGAAAATTTGCAGTTTACAGCACAATGGATGAGTTTAGTGTACAGTGATAAACCTGCACATCCGCGGATGCGATTGTGGATGTTACCATCTTAGCATCCGTGGATGCAGATGCGGATTATCAAAAAAGCTGCGGATGATCCGCGGTTGCGGATATTCGCTTAATCACAAGCTTAGACTACAATAAGAGTGGAAAATACGTGTAAATTTTTTGTTCCAATTTCCGTCGCCCTCTGGTGGCGATTTTGTATCAACATATCTATCAACAAGCCGTTTCAATATGGCGGTGCATGACGACCGTAAACGTCAAAAACAATAAAACATAACGTGTTTTTAATGCTCATTACGAATGAATTTATAAGTTAAATGCGTCAGATATGTTTAGTTATAAAATATGGCTTTGTTAAGTTTAGTATTGAATCAATTTATTGATGCTCACTACTGCGCGCCGTTTTATCGTGTGCAAATTGTTTGCCTATAAGCAGTGATTTCGTCGGCAGAACCAGTCCTACCCTCCTATCGTTGAAGAATACAATACATTGATTTTGATTTATGGTTGCAAGGTAGGTAATACTCAAAGACAACGTTTCCCAATATAGGTTAATAGTAGCCGAACTGCTACCGTTATTTTTTGCAAGTTTTCATTACGACGCATCGGACGTACATGACACCACGTAGATATTAAAAACACTGCGCGGTAGAGCAACGCAATGGCTGATAGTTTTCTTTAATTTCACAGAGCAATTTTACGATTTTATATTTTATGTACAGATTTTCGCTTTAATATTACATTACCACAAAGAGAAGAGTTCGTTGATGTGACGATTTAGTGTTTTCTCTGCAAATTTCAGTAAAAATATTTTTCATTTAATAAGCGATCATTTAATTACATGATTTCTAATTACGCTAGAGTACTGATGATTCCTAACTAATTGCGGTAGAGTTCTAAAATATGCCTATAACGCTAAGCTTAATAAATCAACATCTCATAAATTATTCGTTTCTGGCAGCTGTGACCCATTAATTAATGGTGTAAACCGCAGGTTACTGGCATCGTCACAACAATATTCAATCATCTCAGGAGCCAAAAACCAAAAATGTTAATCGAAGGTCCATTACGGTCTTCAAATTCTAAAAAAATATTTTAAAAGTAATTTCAATCATAGTTGAATGATTATCTTGTTTCAACATATTTTTGGAAGTCAATGATATCGTATACCGTGTATAAACCAAGTGAGCTTCTTTTCTGAGTTACATTGCTACATTTAAACTTGAACTTCAAAGCGACACCAGCGACACCTGCTGCGGTGGTCGTCCCAGAAATTGCCATTGAGTTTCTTTTCGTGTATAATCAAAGCTTCCTGATCTGACTGAATTTTTGCCTGTTTTCACTATCGCGTAACAGGAAAATACAAATATACAAGTAAATATGTCGAAAAAAAAAAGACAATGCGAATTAGTAGAAGGTGCCGACTACTGCAGGATTGATCTGGCTATACAGTTAAGCCTCCCCCGTATCAAAAGAAGAAAATAGGAGAAACGTGTAGTATATCATGAAAAAAGGGGGGCATCTGCGCACAGAATGCCACACAAGGAAATAACAAGTCTGGAGAGATGAGGAAGCAACGCTGTAAAGATTCTGAGCAGACTCAAGAAAAGCTTCTGGCCACTTGATTTCCAATACAACCATGACAGAAATATCACGCTGAGTAACAGACGTGGCAAATAATACTGCTCTTACGAGGAAGCGATGAATTATTTGGTTATTATATCGTGTTGAAATGTCCAAGTCGCATGTAGCCAAATTCATGTGGCCACAGCATCACCATCATCCTCCTTCGTTAACTGTGAAAACGTCGGTCTGCAACTCGATCTGAATTGCCGAGGCCAACGCTTTACAATGCAGTTTCTGACAAGCTGGAGATGAGCGGATTACAGTTAACGACAACAATATACAATTTTGAGAAAAAAAATCACTGCTTACCTCAAAGAGTTGCGGCGAAGCAACGCTTATAAAATAGAGGTATTAACTCAGTCATCCCGCAAGTCCAATAAACTAAAACCTGACAAGCAAGCGCTTAACCGAGTCGTTTTTCTTCTTCTAATACGCAATAAAGTCGCACGCTCGAATGACTTGGTATGTAATAATGAAGCGGCGAGGATAAGCCGCTGAACTGACAACTGGAAAATTTGTTAACGACGGCGACTAATTCAATGAAGGAAGGAATTCCTCACTAGGAAACATCGCGTTTGCCGGCGGAAACAGTGTCAGAAAGAAGCGCGATTCCGAGTACTTTTATAGAGTACACAGCTAAATAAAGCAACCTCGTATGCGACACATGGAATATTAGAACACATTATGGATGCATAGATTTACTGCGACACTATAATTTATGTAAAGAGATTTCACTGCTAAATCAAAGTCTGTATTATATGCAGCTCGTCACCTTTAACGTATACAAATATCTGGAAGTTGAATCCAAGTTTGCTTGATTTGTGAGAAGCTAACATTTTCTTATAGCAATGGTCAATAGCCAAACGGGCCTGTTGGTCCGTCTATTGTTCACGATCTAATCCAAAGCAGATAATCGTCTATAAAGTACAATATCTACCGATGAGAACGAAGGTCTTTTTGTTCCAGTAGACATTACGCTTATTCATTCTTATATATACTAACAAAGCTTGACGCAGTTCTCGTACGGGGAAACAATGACATATTTAATACAAATAGTTATAAAAACGCAGGAGTTTTTCCTTGAAAATAGGGCTTTGAAAATTGACTTAACGAGGAACCACGAGAATTTTACGAGAAGGGGACTGTGAGCCATTACGCTAAACAAGACGGTTTGCTATTTCTCATCAAAATTCAGTACAGAACGGCACAGTGACAGAAACTCAAAGTGAAGGTTGTTAGAACGAATCATGTCAAGAGTTACACTCACCGCTGCACAAGCACTGCAATACGGTAATGGCTCACAGGAGGCCGTATAGCTTCGGCTTCTCTATGGGTATGGGTCTAATAGTAAGTCTACAGTCAACTGTGCAGTCCATATGCACTGCTGTACAGCAAAATAAACCATGTAGCAATACAGTTATACGGGCAAACACTTAAAATTGAATAATATTTATTTCATATCTGCGGTGATTAGATGTTTTAGCTTCAAAGCTGTGTTTAGTTTCGAGTATCTTTATATTTTCCAATATTTGAAAAACACTTACTTTACAAACAAATACACTGCACCGAGTGCAAGCTTTTATATGCACACACACTCAGTAAACAATGAGGACTGCATATAATTTTACAGTTGCCACAAACTGTGACATACACACAGAATAAACAGCACATGACGTCATCGATTGGTACAGTGAAGACGAGTTCAGCTAATTTCAATAGCTAGCCTTGTCTTGCCCGAGCTTCAGTCAACTGCGCTGTTTTCCCTAATTTAATTGAAGTTTGAGGCGTTAAACCCAATTCGATAACGTCTGAAATCCGTAAAAAAATTAATAAATCCTGTTCCCTAAAATGAAGTTTTTAGTCATCCCAAGCGTAATCGGGTTGTGAATATCAAATGTTAACACGATCCAAAGTGGAGAAATGCAACGCTCCTGTGTGAAGTTCCTGTCAAACTAAAGCTAATGAGGTTAGCTTCATATATCTTAATAGTGCCGCTGAATAACTTCCTTAATCAACTCCTATGTATTGCCAGCGACGATTTAAGCTGTTGACTAGCCGACAATATTTTGGTAGCCGTGGGACTTGCACAGCCCGCGACTTTGGGCGTCATCGATTGGCTCGGCAGAGTTCAGTTTAGTTAAGCCTTCTAGTCTTCACTTCCCAAGAATTTCATACAGGAGCGTTGGTTTCGCCTTTCTGAACAGCATATCAAGCGCTAACCTCGAGTAGATACACTAGGGACGGCCGAAAACTTGATTCTGTTCCATAAATGGAGCATTCGACCGCCTCAAGCGCAATTGGGCTGCGGCTAACACCTGCAACACGATTCAAAATAGCAAATTCAACGCTGTTGTCTGAAGTTCCTCACTGCGCCCAATAAGCAAATGTGCTGCCTTCTGGCTTGGAAATCAACATGGAGCATCTTCAGCTGCGCCAGTAAATACAGAACCTTTTCTTGTGATTGTTAAATGCAATTGAGCCTGGACAAACTTCATTATTACTAAATTTCAGACAAGCCAAACGTGATCAGCTTAGCTCGACTTGGCGGAGCCAATCGAAGAGGTCTTTTGACTCTTCACAACACTATTAAGCACCAGAATCCAATGTGATCTTCACCGCACCGCACGCCGCACTGCAGCGCCCGCCAGCGACCACACCAATTTATGAGCAGCCAGGCCGGGTGCATCTATTGCGTCAGAAGGATGGCTCTTTTGTCGTCAATATATTGAGGTAGAAAGCAGCAGCTGTTGTCCGCTCGAGCCAACGAATCCATCGTGTGGCTTTAAAAGGTGGAAAGAAATGGAAAGTATTCCTGATGCGACGCGTTGTTTTTATG
>LQNS02276498.1:12357490-12393335 GCA_001587735.2 Parhyale hawaiensis
TTTATTGGAAGCAGAGCTTCACCTCACAAGTGAAACTGGCACTTAGCACCGAAGTGTATCGGCTGTAAACAATATCGATGGTAGCCTTCGGCACACGGAGAAACGCTTTGGATGCGCAGCAGTTTAAGACCAGCATTTATGAAGTAATTTTTTATGGTAAAAACTCAGGCAACTCAGGCAAGAAGTAAGAATCAAGAGAAAACGGGGATCTGCAGCAACAGTTTAGCCATCCAGCAGCAGCGTAATCTGCGAATTATATTCTTCGTGGTGCCGACGTAAGGAAAGAGAAAAAGAATGAAGAAAAACGAAGATCCTGCAGCAACGCCTAAGATGGGCAGTATTTGCATAATCTGTGAGTAATATTTTGGTGATAAAGACATGTGTAAAACGAAAAATTTAGAGAAGATGAGGATTGTGCAAAGACTATTCAGATCTGTAGAACGGACTACGCTTAGCCTGTTGTAATATTTTTCATCGTACAGAAAAGTAAAACAAAAATTATAGATAACTTACTTGATGCGTTCGCACAGCGGTGGTGCCCAGCCAGCAGTAGGATTACCGCTAGTGGTACGCAGGCTAACGTACCAGAGCCCTCGCATGATATTGCGTTATGCTCTTTTTTTTCTTGTTTCAAAGGTGAGTTCTACTTGCGCATAATTGAAAATGGAATGAATTGCATTATTCGATAGTCAGGTGCTACATGACGACTGTAGGTACGACACCTCCTAGTGGTATGCGATCATACAAAAATGGTTGAGAGCAGCTGCTATACAGCAACGATGTAGATGACCGTGACAAACACGGCTTAATCGGTGGCCGATGTTTTTCTGCTATACAAACATGCAAAAAGAAAAGAAAATTTATCTTTAAAATGGACCTAGCAACACTCAACATTCTAGCCGCCAAGCGAGGCAATCATGTCACGCACCGCGTATGGTAAGGAAATTAATTTGAGCAAGTTTTTGCGATAAACACATGCATGCCCACAGTGGTAATCTTCAGGTAACGAAATGAAAGTTAAACATATATATAAGCCTAGTATGGCAAAATGAATATGAGTTATATTTTTATGCTTAAGATATCTATGACCAATACTAATTGTGCTAATGGAGAAACTGTCGTACAGCTTAGCTAATACATGACCGTTGACCACTGACCAAACCTTGACAGTTACACAGAGACATAAGCCTAGCGTGGAGCTGAGCTTATAATCCAGTCTCAATACTTACTGTGCTAAAGACAAAACGAGTACATACGCAGTGTAATCTAGCGGTTGTAAAAGAGTTACACGAGAGGAAGGGCAAGGGACATAAAATATTTCAATTGAAGCGTAGAACCTAAGCACGAGGGTGTTCCAAAAGTGGGTCGTGGATACAGTAAGTTGGGAAAGAAGAGGAAGAACCGAATGTAACATCAGTAGTAGGGACATGGAAATGGAAGGACGTAAAGTAGGCAGGAAATTATTTCCTGCCTACTTCGCAGAGGCCTAGCTAAGCTAAGGAACCTACGGGTTCCTCTGGAGGAGTTACTCGCCATAACATAAGATGGAGCAGCCTAAACCTACGAGGCTATGACCTATGGCCCACCCTACGCCCCTGATGGCTGAAGAGAAGGAAACGCGCGTAAAAAAGAAGTAGTAAACAGAGTGGAGATCCTACAGTAGCGCTTCAGAAAAATGACATCTCATTAATCTCATATAATACAATGGATTTAAATTCGATAATACGCTGAAATAGTGAGATGATATTTAATTTATCTAGAATATTAAAGCGACGGATTTAACTGTACAGTGCTGCTCTCATTTTCACGGAAAACACTAATATTATTTAATTAATTCTCGCGTTGCAATTATTTCCAGTAAAAACTTAACAATGTGCATGCTAGTCCATATAATAATTTTCCTGTAAAGAATTTTTTCAAACGCACAATACTCTCATGATATAAAAGCAAATTAATTTACGCAGTACACACGGGAATAATATGCAACCGCATATTTATACAATTTATTTAAATACATATGCCTAAAAATGCTATGTAGGAAATGTAGATTAATTAGATAAAGGAGAAAATTCGAGCCAATGATGCGAATAAACAAATTATGCGGAAAGTCCACAGCAGCACGTGTAGCCTTCGATGCACTGTTCATAAAAACAAACTTTAGCACAGCCAACAGTCCTTATTTTTCAGTATATATCAGTTCATATACAGTGTATATTGCTGTCTGCATTTACGACGCGAACTTCTAACAAAGCAGCTTTAATTTTCACTTTCAGTGGTGTTCTGCTTTTCAGAAGGTCTATTCGAGGACAACTCTTTACATTAATTGAGCTGTGAATAAAAAAAAAAAAGAAACTGATGCTCTTCATAATCGCTAGTCACTCGGAAAATGTTTTCAACTATGATCACTTCCAGCTTCAATTTTTTTTAATTACCGGTCAATTAGAGGGGAGTTGTCACCATCAATCACTTTCTTTTATTTAGTTACCAATCATTTCGGTCAGAGGTAGGTGTCAGTTTTAACTATTAAATATTTTCTTCCGGACTGTTACAAATCAGCACGAGTCGACAGATTTCGGTCTAATGAACTTTCAATTTTATTCTGCCAGTCACGCTACATTGTCAGCGGAGCTAGACAAAAGATGGCTGCAGGACATCGCTATACTTAACGTCAAACTTATCGAGGGGAAAGCGAATGAGAGAATTTCTTTGGTTTCGTAGAGCAGCTAGAGAAAGTTCCGTGGAGATGTAGGAACGAAAAGACTTTGAACCTGACGGTGAATGTCAAACCACTCATTATCGCACGTACTTGATAAAGAGAGCTCGAAGAGAGCCAAAGATGTACAAGTGCATATCCCAGTGATCGAAAAAGGCTAAAGGAGGGTAAAAAAAAAATGAACGCCAGAGCGATGGACAGAGGCTTCATGAGAGTACTATGAACGACAAGGGGGCAGCGCGCCAGGGGGGCACACACGGAGTATGTTGGTGGCATCATCAAGAGGGTTCTGAAACCAGCCGGCACAGGAGAAGCGACTTTGGACGAATCGAATTACCCTTCATACTAACATAACCATCGACATACTCTCCGTCGATTTGAGAAGGCAAGCCTGATATTTGAATTATTATTAGATTCAGTGTTTTACCACCTTAGACACAGCGAGGCGATTCAAGAGTGAAGCCCAACTGAAAATAATGTAACGTTTTACATCAGTAGCAATATTTTATCTCGGAATTCCTGCCGGAAAAACTCGGTTGGATCAGCGCGCTACTACTAGCGGGAATAAGCCGCAAAGAATAGAAAAAGACAATCGAGTGGACGGCCCTTTCGAGGCCTTCAACACGAGAGAGAGTAGAGAAGTCCTACGGACAAGGTCGGCTATCTCGATCGACAGCCCACCTCGAGGAACAGAAAGGGAAAAATAGAGAACCTACCTTACTTTACAAAACTACCCTCATCAGTAGGAACTCCCGCCAGCTGCAACATCCCCTGCGGAAAAGGTACTTGGCACCCTTGGGTTTGTGAGGCCCAAATATATTGTGGCAGGGAAAGGGCCCGCCAGAATATACCCCTGAGGGCCCTGAAACTTGAATCAACAGGTCGAAGCCAGGGCCCCAGTCTGAAGATTTGGAGAGTCAAGCCTCAGAAGCATTATTTCACCGCCCGAGAAATTATATGAATGCGAAAAAAAAAACATTTTAAAAATACTCCCTCTGTTCCGAAATAATTGTGCGCAAATGTTATTCGATTTGTTCCGATATAATTGTTCCATTGGATAAATAAAAAAAAAGCACCTAAAAGAAAACTGGAAACATTCATCGATACTAATATATTGGATGAACTTGCTAAACCTTTTGGACAAAGTCTTCCCTACGTCATTTTTATTAATCCCGAATTTCCCTGCAGATGAACTTCTTGGCTGTGGAACAACTATACTTCAGAACAGAGGGAGTAATGAGTAACAAATTTAATGAAAATGGATACCAAAGCATCAATAAAAACTCCGCACTATTTGCAATATCAATGTTAGCATTTCAGTAGTCATGAACGTCATATAGTGATGAACATCAGCTCCAAAAGGGTACCTATGAACAAGTGCAAGCTAGCTGGGTACTATGAGTGACAAATGTACGTCACAGCGATGGACCGTGGCTGCAAAAGGGTACAATGAACAGGCGTAAGCTAGGAGGGTACAATAAACATTAGCACACATAAGGTACAAGCTCAGTTGCAAAGGTATACACCATTCCAATCGACAATGACCCTCAGAGGGCAAAATGACGGAGTCGATCCGAGTGATGAATAACAAAGGCTTCAAAAAACGGAAAACGTGTTTCGCTTTCACTTCGGTGTGATCGATAATGTACTGGAGGTCACAACCGTAGTGTGAACGATTTCTGTATATATTTACTATGGTGAAGTTATACGAAATAAGAAACACACGGAAGTACATGTGCCGCGCGCTTTAGGCCCAATCAAAGGGAGTCAAGTACAAATAATTACTTAGATGAGCTGGCAAAATTTACTGTATGCGTACTGCACACTACACTCTTCCAAATCCATGCACAGACGGCCCATCAAAGGACTCCACATCTCACTACATACACATACGTGCAGGTCCATAGGGCGACAGAGGGAGTGCTCCAATACCACTATAGAGAGCTCTCGATATATCGCACGCACGGTGCAAACAGAGAAAGTTCTACAGGATTATAAGAAAAATCGTACGCTCAAAGAACTAATTGGACTGTGGACGTCAAGGCGCGCATGCGCAGATACGAGGACCATTTTTTCTGCCCAAGAGCAAAGCTTAGAAAGTGAGGGCGCTCCCGAGACTGATGGGTGCCTGGAAGCGACGCCGGAAAAAACGGCGTTCCAGTAGGATGCTATCAGGGAAGTCTTACTTAGACGGGTCCAGGAGGGGGGGGGGGAGAAGTGTACCGTATCCGCTGCACCGCCTAGTCTGGCGGCAGAGTGTGACAAATGGAATATAGCGCATGTATACCGCGTGAGTTAACGTTTAATGTGAGTTGGCGTTAACATTTGTTACAACATAGACCACAATCACAGTATAGATATATGGTGTAGTTAAAAACGTCACTATAGGCTGGCTGGTATGGAGCAGTCTATGGTTTAGTCTATGACTGGATCCAGGCAAAAAATTATACTAAAAGGAAACGTTAGCTGAGTAATATGAAGTTAGTATAAGTAACACTGGTGAAAGTTAGACTTAATCATTCGCAAATTACACAGTACGGTCCACCATCACGTTTTAAATACATTTGATAAGCAAACGCAGTTTTACTCAGAACTTAGTTGAGACAAAAATAATAAAAAATCATACAGGGATTTATCCGAAACGGTATCTACAAATATCTATACAGGGGCACTGTCAGAAAAGCTCGGATAATCGCCTAAAAATATTCGATAGGGTACCAGAGAATATAATCGTAAGCTATCACTGTCCAACTGACCAGAGGAAGAGCACAGAATTAGGTCTGCGAAGACCAATTAGATCCTCTTTTTCTCGTAGGACCATACCACAGTTTGCAATGGCGCCTGTGAAGTACTCGGGGCCTGCATGCGTGACACTAATAGTTACTTTAACATCTTCAATTCGTTACCTGGCGGATACAAACGTTTCCGTAAGAATAACATGAAATTTGATCTACCCTTTACACAATAGCTCTGAAGCTATACCAACACAACAGACCGCCCAACAGGACCGCTCTGCCACGTTTCAAAAAGTACCTATGTTATTATGTTATTTCTAAGGCAATCGATGTCGAATGCAGTACGGGAAAAACTTACTCGCTGTATGGCAGGGTGTCATCGATTGGCACAGTAAAGGTGAGCTAAGATAAGCTTGCAAGGCTTGCAATCATGACTTGTCTTAAACTTCGGGGCTGCGTTGGTTTCGCCGCTTCAAATCGCGTTTCAGGCGTTCAGCTCGAATCGATTACTGTTGAGACTCAGAGCTGCTCTGTAAAATGAAGCTTAAGTTTTTAGCTGTCTCAAGCGTAACCAGGTCGTTGCTAACGCCTGCAACACGATTCAAAGTGTCGAAACCATGCGCTCCTGTCTGAAGGTCCACACAAGTCAAGACTACATCAATTGGGCACAGCTTCACTCGAACTTCTCATGCCAATCGATGACGTCACCCCTGACATGCTGTATCTGATTGTGATCAGCCTAACGTATAAATTAACTTTTAGAGCCTCCGCCTAGGAGGGAATGTTGTAATCGATTTTTTTTTGTTCGTCTGTCTCTTTGTCTGTTCGTCAACAAGATAACTGAAAAACTAATAAACGGATCTTTACGAAATTTACAGGGATTGTTAAGCATGTTAGGAGGAAAAGATGATTTAGTTTGGGGGAAAATCCGTTCAGCTGTTTGTTCAGTTGCCTCTTTTTTTCTTGTTAACATGGCTAACTCAGATGGTTATGTACGGATTTTCATGAAATATTCGCGAATTGTTAGGAATGTTACGAAGAGCAAATGACCAAATTTTTGTGATGACGTGACGTGGTCCGTTTGTCTCTATGTTTGATCTTATGTTTGTCAGTAACATAACCCAAAATGTTATTAACGGATCTATTCGAAGTTTCCAGGAATTGTTAGATCTGTGAAAAGGCACAAATGACAAAATTTTGGTGATGATTCGTTTGTCAATTTCTGTTTGTCACGATACCGTATAAATCAAACTGTTACGGATGGGTTATCAAGAAACATACAGAACCTGTTACTAACGTTAGGAGACATAAATGACCAAATTTTGGCGGAGATTAAGAGGAAATCCTAGTTTTCAAAACCAATTTGATTTTTTAGTTAACAGTGCATGCTTGGCGGCGGTATGAGCTCTCAGAGGGATCTAGTTTACTGATGAAATCTTCAGTACTTCAGTGAAGAACTGAGCTTTATAGCATTTCAACGGTACAGCACTAATCACGAAAAAACCTGCACATGTATACGGCTTCTATCAATAATGATGAATAAGACAGGGGCCTCATCAATATTCCCTGCGTTCGACAGGAAAAAAAAGTCGTTGGAAGTAAGCATGGAGGGCGGACGGCAGCAGCCGGCAGGGCGCCGCTGTTTGGCCAACGCGCAAAAAAATTCACTGCATTTCATAAATGATAATGGAAACCCAAGCTCGTCTATATACACATGTTGCGGATCCTGCATGGCTCTGGTGATATTTAAGGAGCGTCTGAGCAGAACGCTTCTTACGAAAATATGTGGTTTTGGATCATATTTTCTCAAGGGAGAACATGAAAATTATTGTCATCGACGGCAATATTTGTCTCTCAGCAAACCATCTAGTGTAGGTACTAACTATGAAAATAGATTGGTACGTTATATGAGATTCCATGGAAGTGTTACTTTTTATAATATGCAAGTATTCGGATTTAATTCCTTTCATCTGTAAATCCCCAGACCTAGAGGTTTGATCAACTTTGCTTTCAAGTAGAGTAGGCAAGTTAATTTGTATTTATTGAAGGACTGGGTTCATCTTTTTACCATATACCTACGTACTTTAGGTTATGACGTATATGGTACCGCCATGTTTATTATATACCAGCTGTAATAGTATTAAGCTAGTCAGATGTAGGCCTAATAGTATTTAGCTAATCAGTTAATGAGACGTAATAGTATTACGCTAATCAGATGTAATATTATTATGAGATCCTCGGAAATAAATACAAGAGCTTTCTTTAATTCTTCTTTCTTTCGAGGGTTTGAAGTCTGTGTCATCTTGCTTGAGAGGGTCAACAGTCAGAAAAATTATACGACTGAAGGTAAAGCTAAAGTCAACACCTCAACTGGGATATCCATACGCACTGGTTCCTGCAACAGGTAGGCCCCTACTTGGCTTCAGAAGAATGCACGGCTGTAGTCGATCACAAATAGTCAGAGTTATAGCGCTAGAAGCGGGAGTCGCATGTAACAACTGCAACTATTTCCAGTTCGGGTCAGTAATTTCTCAAAATGAAATGAACGCCAGAAATGCTGACGCCGAAATCCAAGTATTGTAAATTTTTCACTTGCGGGTAGAGGATCTCGCTGTGTATAGCCTGTTGTACTCTAATGCTCTGCCACGCGGTACGGTAACATAGCGTGCATATATAACGGTGTTTGAAAATAGGAAAAATAAGAGACGGTATACGAAGGAAAACACTGGCAGGGATGGGAAGAATAAATCGGGAGAGAAAAGACGTTACAGTGATAATTCAAGCCCACAAGCGCATTGTACTGGTATTTTAAAAAGGAAATATAGCACACTGAGAGAAACCTGGAACCCATACACGAGGGTGTTATGTTCTCACACTGTATCAAGTCGCAGAGAAACAGCAAGTCAGGAAAGGAAAGGGTGAGCTGCACATAGCATCTTCGGTACGAGTAAGAAAATGAAATCGAGTATGAAGAAAAGACGTCCTGAAGGTCTAGTAGCAAAGGTAACCAATGAGTTTCCCTGGTAACACGATTCCCTACGACATATTTCCAACGGATCTGGGTAAAGTGAGTATTATCAAAGCTATACCATAAACTTGCTATGAAAAACCCAGAGGATCTGTAGGCTGGCAAAGCTCACAAGAATGCAGTGATCCAACTGTGAAGTTCAACAACTTAACGCTCCAGACCAAGATGGTGAATAGTTCATTTCAACTCAAAACATGGTCTTATCATGTACGGACAACCTTAGGTGGACAATTTCTAACTTATCAGTTACAACTTGAAAATGACGTAGCAGATCTTAAGATTTGACGAAATTAAACATCAACAGCTAACTCTCAAGGAAGTACTAACAAAGTTCCAAAGGCTTGCGGTTTCTGGGTTTGAAGTCTTTCTATCATTTATCGAACGTAAAATGTTTTCTACGGGGCTCTCCATCACAGAATTATTATTTTTATTATTATAATCCTGATTTTACCACCGCACCCACGTCATACGATGGGATCCAAGCAGTGAGACTCAGTTAATTACGTCACATCAGAACATGAATGTTTTTATCTTAGCGCGTATTCCTGCCTGAAAATCTCAGCAGGCTCAGTGCGTTACCACTGGCGGGGAAATCGGGCACGAACAATCTGCAAGCAACGAAAAACGAAAAGACATGAAGATAGAAGAAAGAAACACTGGTGTGGAAGGTCCCTTCTGTGGACTTACACACGAGAACAGGTAGGAGTCCCATGGATTGGGCTGCTTAATTACTACAATCGGTGACCCACCTCACGAAACAGAAGGGGCAGTAGAGAGAACTTACCTAACCGTACAAACTAACATTTTCAGCAGGAATTGTAGCTATATGCAACATCCCCTACGGAAAAGTCCCTGAGAAACCCCTGGCGGCGTTAGGCCCATTATATGCCGACGAGGATAGGGTTTGCCAGAACATCCCCCGAGGGGCCTCACAGAGAATACGACGACACGCGCTACTCTGCTTAAGAAGAACTATTGCAGTTAGCACTTCTAGTCCCAAATCAAAATATACAAGTATATTATAATATACTTTTTACCGACAGCTACAGGCAGATATTCACATTAATATAGGAAAAATAATAGCCAGTGATGATCAGTCGAAAGGCTACGATACTTAGCGGATTTATTGACGGGTGGGTTCCGAGATGCGGATTTATTGACGGGTGGGTTCCGAGAAAAGTCCAGCAAACGAAGAGTCTTCTGAGCCACAATAGGCAGCCAATCTACAGCATTTCTGATTTGAGAACAACCCCAGATAGACCAGCGGTCAGCGGTTACGTGCACTGTGGAGATTCGCTGATGGCTCTTTCTATGGTCGCCAACTGCGTGGTCCCACAGGAGACACCCAGCATCGTGACTCTACACACGCCTGGTGATGTGCGGAAAGTCACCTGGACTTGGTCCGAAGACCCACATATTATACGAGGTAAAAAGTGCATACGCATCAAGCCACAGTGTTAGATCTATGTGGTATAATGCGCAAAATACACCAGATCGAAAACGAGGTGCAGAGTTGTGTTTGCTTTGCTGACGGTAAATTACGTTGAGGAAGCGGAGTTATAGGTAGGGTTTCGGAAGCACAGAATTGGAATGGATCACCTGCTATACCTCTAAGGATTCGGAGTTGATATTTCTTACACCCATACAACTCCGGAATTGAACCCGACACATTATGCATAACGTGGTGTACACTCTCATTATTCGTTCAACACAGCAAGCAAGGAATGTTGTATCGCGGTTTTCATATAACAGCGGCAGAAGAAATTAGCATGGATTTGGCGGGAAATTGTTTTATTGCCCCAATGAGCACTATCAGGTCCGCAATCCAGCACCAGTAGAATGTGCATGCGAAATGTTTTTCAATCCAAACATTTGCTTCCCATCGCGTGACGGCAAGAGAAACCCATACGCACTGTAATGAGAATTCCAGAAACTCGACAGGTAAAAACCCGAGCAAAAGTGGAACATCTTTCTGTCGGGCAACTAACAAAAACACCAGAAAAATTATAAGTTTCAGTACAGCAAGTGGAGAAAGTCCGTCTGGAAGAGTTTCAACCCTGTAATTTACTTAGCTTATCGCGCACAGGCTGTCCGTCCCTCAGCTATGTAAGGAGCCTTTCAGCAATAATGCATTTGTGACAGGCATGATGCAAAAAGCTTAGGCAAATAACTCTGCTTCACACACGAAAAGAATGGAGTTCTCGCGCGGTTACGAAAATACCGGTGTCTTCGCTACACATGCAACGAACACTGGACCACAATCTCAGTCTTAGCCAACTTATGGACAAATGGACGTCTAGCGATCATTTTTGTTGCCTTTCGTACTTTGGAGAAGCCAAATAAAGAAATTTGTGAGCAATAAAGCGTTCTATCCAACCAAACCCCTAGAAAAGAAGGGATGCTATCTACATACATACATACTTGCACTGTATACATCTTACCGAGGTCATCTTCAAGCGGGTATAATGCAAATTACACACCCACGCCTACGAACACGCACATGCATTCTTATTGAAATGTATGCATATAAATATATATATATATATTATAATTCTGCTTCTCCTTGGGTAAGTTAAGTACTTATAATTATAGTGAGTACGACCGTGACGCTTTCAGTGTGATATAGGGGAATATTAAGGTATCTTGGATATCCTGTCTGCAGGAACAAAGTTTAACTTTTTAAGCTGATCCTGCTTGCAGGTCATAGGTGGCAGACTTGCTGTCTGACTTGGGATATATTTTCAAACTTCGTAGACATGACAGCCTACGGGTCTGAGATATTGAAGAGCAGTGCTTTTATTCGGTAGAATTTCGATAGGTTCCAGCTAGGATATACGAATACAATTGTTCACAGGATTTGCTCTCAGGGTTAGAGAGTCCCGTGTGCTACATACGAGTATATGAAGGAGCAGCAGGCTCCCGACCCACCACAAGAGAGCAGTTAGGTTCAGGCCACGTAAGATTGGAGGTATAATAGAGAGGAATGTGCGTGCGTGTAGGCAAGCAAGGAAACTGTAATTTAGATACTCCGTCACTTTCCAACCGTGACCTGATAGTCGCCTTACGGAAATCTATATTAGACTCACCAGACCGTTCGCCCACCGAGCCGAATATGATGGCTAAAAAAGTAGTATTGTAACCGCATATTGTAGTGTTTATGGCAGCGCGGCACACTGCATAGGCCTTACGAGTCTCGCGGGTTATTGCGCCGAGCAACTAAATAGGATGTGAAGTGGATTCATTTGTTCCAATAACAAACAGTAAAGCTAATACTATGGAAGTAAATATTTCTGATATTTGTCACTTGATACAAGTTGTTAAAACCTGAGTAAATATTGATGTTTCAGAAATTCACCCATTATCAGCGATAGTTAAGAAAATATTTGTATTTTTGAAGATGAATTTAAGAAATTACCAGACGAGCAAAAAATTTTGAACTATTCATATAAAAATAAAGTAATACCAAAAATTCAAATGTAGCTACGGGAAAAGAACTTTGCATATCATTCACAAGCGTAGCAGCATATTCACTATGTGCCGCAGAATCAAATTAATGGTCTGAACAATCGAGAATTGTGGTTCCAGTTTCTCATTCCTACCAAGATAACACTTTGGAGTTCAAACCCGTGGAGACCTTTTCATTAAACAGCTAAACTTGCAGCGTCCTGATAGGTAAATACACCCAAATCATCTCCAGGAAAAGCAAGCAGCATCATTTTACAAGACACCGTTTCACTTTATTTATCATCCAAGAGCCAACACAAACAACACGTAGCTAGAAGCATAACACACGGCACCAAAGCTCCGTGAAACATGTTTGCACATTCGAGAAAACCGGTCTCCAGGGTCCAGCTCCCACCCCTTGAGACCATGGCTGATAAAGCACAGAAAAGGCAAGAGTTTCGCTGTTATGTTGCGGGCAGCGCCTGTGCTGGTCGAGTGCGAGAACTATGCAGCATTTGAAGGATTGATGGACCTGACAAATATGAAGGTCGGTTAAAGATTGTAATTAAATAAGGCGTGTTCGATTTGCTCACCTCAATCGGGAAAGTCTAATAGTTTAGCTTTCATATGTCCTGAATTGCAACCCTGAGCGCTGTACTCACAGCTTTGAATCGAGTAGAATTAATTTTATCATATGAAGCGTAATTGGTTTACGATAAGCGCCAACATGATCCTCATAGCGAAGTCAACGCTCACGGTTGCAGTTCCGGGCAAGCCAAAGCGAAGCTCGTTAATTATATTAATGTGAGCCACTTGAACATGTTCCATGTATCTTTTTTTTTTTTTAATTGGATCAACAATTGACGCTTTGTATTTTAGGAGTCGATGGGTTTGTCGAAATAACTCGAATCAATTTGACTGAAAATGAGGGAGTAGGTTATTATCACAGTGTCCATTACTAAAACGCTTCGTGACGTAAATCCATCACCCGCGTTGGGGTGGGGGGCTGCAAGTATTGAGTCGGCAATTTTGGTATTTTCACATCTAGGCCAACACATTGCAAAAGATTGCGATGATAGCTTAATTCCGTCTGGCAGTTTTTGGGTGGAATGATATATCTACATTATTATATTGTGGGTTTACCCGCTGTATTAGATACGAAGACTATATAACAGCGATCCACCACTGGTGCCAACCAGGATCTAAGAACACCAACTCAGTCACACGTTTGCTATCATTTTCCAATAGTTGCACGACTTAAGTCAACGTAACATGATATATATATATATAGCTAAACTCAATAAGATATTAAGGAAAAGTGAAAGTGCTTCGAATGTTAACCGCTCTGTCATTCATGTGGACCTGACAATTTATATTCTTACTCCCTGCACCATAGTTGGTGAGTCTTGGCGATTTCAGTTCGAAACTAGAACGCCTCGTGGCGTAAGGCCATCACCCGTGGGGGCGAGGGAACTGAAAGTGCTGAGTCATGAGTTACAAATTCAACTCCGTCATTTTTATGGCCAGCTAACTATATTTTTCACATTTTTCACATCCCAGTCAACCCACCTGCCTGTGTGAAAAAGATTATGATGATGGCTCAATTCCTTCTGCCTCTTTTTGGGTGGACAGACAAGCAAACAAACATACACCAGTAAACGAAAATAGTGTCACCATGCACTCTTCGCTCGCGGGTGACGACGACGTTTTGTCATGTTTTTGGAGGTGTGAACACTAAACAGTCTTCTGAAGGACAAATCAAAGTAAGGAATGTTGATCTTTATGGGTGTGTCACAGGTGGAACTAAACTGGCGAATACTTGGCCTTTGAGCAAAGTATTGTACAGCAGCCAAACATTGAACAGCTTCATTTACTATTGCATAATATCCTCAGTTTCTCTAAGAGCCATTGCAGTTAGTTATACTGAGAAGTTAAGGCCTCCGTTTCCACTGCAAAAGCGATCTCACAGATTAACATAAACCATAAACAATGTCGATAAAAACGTAAAGCTCCTGCACGAGGGTATTCCCAAGACAGCATCAACGCGGATGGAAGCAGCGAGTCAGGAAAGAAAAAAAAAGAGGAAAAAGCAAATAAAGCATCGTCTGAATCAGTATGAAAACGGAAAAAAGTCAAGTAGGAACAAAGGGATGACCCGGCCAATTCCCGAAGTCTTAGCTATGGCTAAAGTAACCCAGCTACCGAGTCCCCCTGGGGTCGCTGCGCCCAACAACTTATATAACATAGGATGGGCGAACCTATATTAACCTATCCCTATGACCCATCCTATGCCCACAGAGCGGTAAGCTATTATACGTAAGATTACCTTATGGTACCTTGATACCTTGATGATACTTCGGACGAGGTAAAGGGGGCGTTATGCACGCCACCCATCTTGTGCAGAGGTAATGCTGCAGTCCGTGACCAGCGGGATGGCTAACAGCGAGTTAGCCCCACAGTTCACGTAGCCGCTTACAGTAGGTTTATCTGGCACTTTCAGTAAGCATGCGTCCAGTGTTTAAATTTCGCAGTCTCTGTACCGGCGACATTTCGGATGTGACGTGGCATTTTGTTGAATAATCTCGCCCCCTGAACCGCGAAACTATTAGAATAGTTAATTAACATAAAATAATACTTCTTCTGGATTACGGATTAGAATACTTTGTGGCCATTGCATCACCACCAGTTTTGATCGGAATTCGCACTTCACATGTGCGACCAATACGGTCTGAGTGTCTGGTCTGGATTCGCTCATTGACGTTGACAATAATTCCATCTAGAATTTTCCAAACATATATGATTGTAAAGCCTTCGAATCTCCTTTGAAGGGAGTACATGTGAAGTTGAGCAAGTCTTTCGTGATAGTTTAAATCATGCATGTCCCGGATTTTGGCAGTAAACGATCGCTGGATAGCCGCAAGGCGCAATAAGTCTTTCCGTTTACTTGGCATCCAAAGAGGTGAACAGTATTCAATCCTCGGCAGTATCAGTAGTTTCCATAAGGTGAGCATTGTGTCTGCCTCTCGTGAAGAGAAAGTTCGAAGCACTCCTCCGCTCCACTTCTTGCCTATAGTAACAACGTGATCTGTAAAGGTGGCATTATCTTGTATTCTCACGCCAAGATTTCTTAAAATTTGCTCTTTCTCGATTTCGCTCCCATGTCTCGTCGTGTAGGACGTAGATTCAGTAAGGGAGAAGTTTTTTTTATGTCCCGTAATAGTTCAAATTTTGATTCGTTGAAGGTCATGTTGTTAACCGATGTCCAGTGAAAGATGTTGCTTAGATCTAGTTGACACTCCGTACGTCTGCCATTGATTGTACCGCTCTTAATATCCATGCGTCATCAGCAAACGATGAGGGTACGGTAAACTTGCATTGGTGTCCCATATCATTTATCATGACGAGGAAGAGTATTGGACCAAGCGCGGTGCCTTGTGGGAATCCATAGAGTACCGGCTCTCGTTTGGACACTATTATTTATAACTACACTTTGGGTTCGGTTTTTCAAGAAAGCTTCGATCCATCTAAAACATTTTAAACGGATGCTCATGTTGAAGAGTTTGAGTAATAGTATTTCATGATCAACTTCACCGAAGGCTTTGGCAAAGTCTAAACATATTACGTCCACATTTTTGCCTTAGCATAGGTCTAGAATAGTCATATTGCTCAAGCAACTGCGAAATGGTTGAACGTTTATGGCGAAACCAACGTTGATTCGACGTAAGCAAGTTATTGCTCTCCAAATGATGTACAAGGTGTTTCCTTAAGACGGTGGATATGAAATTCATCAGAGTCCTAGCGAAAATCTACAGCCCACAACATAACACCGTCGAACGAAAATACTCTAACATAAATTAATGCACCCTTAGCTTTAAGCCCTACAGCCATCAAGGCGCCGAGTGCGGCCACGTACCACACATCGCCTATAATACAGCCTCGCATTCGCAGCGCTACAGTATTTATTACAAAGTATTACTGTATTTATTCAGAGATCTCAGAGCCCGGTGCTGTAAAGTCGCCTGCCATCGGTGACGTCACAGCCAGAACCCACGCGCTCCGCCAGATCGAAAAATTTTTTGTCTGATTTACGGCGGGTTCACAAGATAGTCAAATGAACGAGATTACGAGTTTTGACCAGTAAAGGGGTGTCGGAAATCCGGCAAATTCTTTCACTTCTGAGGAACTTTGAAGACGGAGTTGCTGGATTCCTGAACGAGTTTGGCTAGCAACTGCACGGGATTTTGTAAAGAAGCTGTTTTGTTATCGTAGAGGTAAGAACTCTCATTCTTGAGGCATTTTATCATTCACTTCTATATGTAAAGTAAATGGATACGGTATAATATATACCTGTATATATCGATAGGTCCAAACATATACGTATATTATCACGCTTTTCTCAGTAAGACGTCTTCTGGACTTTATATAATTTTCTTGGTTATCGTTTTCATCAATAACATATATATTTATCTTGCTAGTATCCCCTCAGTGGACCCTATGACTACCGCGCTTTTTTCATCGGAACTCGAGGGCACATCACCGTCAAACCAGTCCCTTCTGTGAGCAGAACATCAAACTTAATTTGCGCGGAATATTTTGCGTGTTCTCACTAGTCGTCTCAGCTTACGATTAGCGTGTGGGCCATCCGGTGGCCGTTGCTGTTCTTATATTCTCCCATGGCCTCGACGGCTGCTCGCTGTATTGAGCCATGAGNTGTGAGCAGAACATCAAACTTTGTGCGGAATATTTTGCGTGTTCTCACTAGTCGTCTCAGCTTACGATTAGCGTGTGGGCCATCCGGTGGCCGTTGCTGTTCTTATATTCTCCCATGGCCTCGACGGCTGCTTGCTGTATTGAGCCATGAGAGAAAAGTCGCTGGACCAAGACTGAAGCCATTACGAGCTGGCGGCCAGACTCTGCATGGACACTTTATGACTCTCCAAGCATCTTCGGCGGGAGGCGCAAACAACTTCATTAACGAGATATTGACATCTGATGGTGGACTGGCTACTGCACAGTGTATAACTGAGTGCGACCTCACGCCAATATAGCAGTGGCAGCCATGCATTTTGTTGCATGGCTTATTGAGTGATTAGCGGCTAGAGCGGAACTAGGGAGCAGCTGACCCGTACTCGGATCTGCCACGATAGAAACAGCCAACGGATCCAAGAGACAAATAGTTTTCGCCACATGTCAATAACACTCACGCACCATCGCACTAATCTCCACATTAAGAAAAATTATGATGCACGTAGGTGTTTCACAGAGAAGCATCAGGATGCACACGGGTGTTCCAAGGCGTAGTTTAGTGCGTCATCGCCGTGGGGAGAAACACATATTTCAGTCAGAAAAACGTATTTCCACAAAAAGAAAATAAACAAAAGCTTTGTAGTTTTGTTACACGTGCGAAGCGCGACGCGGTTGCATACTAACAGGCAGATCGCTATTGTAATTCAAAGTTTCGTCTTTTCAGGTGCATCAATTTGACCTGTTTTTGATGCATCTTGGTGCATCATCGGCTTTGTCACAAAACCGAAACACTAGTAAGTGTATCATCAACGCGCCAAGTGCATCATAAGACCTTATATGCATCACCATTATGTATTTTAGCTAACTTTACTATTGTGCCTTATTATTCTAAAATTTTGACGATATGTCACTGGTAGTGTGTAAAAAAGGACATGAAGTCCGTGCTGCGGAGGAATGAAAAATCTCTCCAAGGCTGACTTCGACACCCGGATTCTCACAGCGCTGGCGGCTTCTTTTTTCCTTCAATATTTGAACTTCTAAATGCTACAATTACGGCAAAAGGAATAACTAGTGAGGTGTAGGTGTAATTACTGTCTGCAAGATAACACATGACCAGTACTATAATTACAGTGTAGTTAGTTGAAGTGCATCACGATGATGCACTTAGCATATTTATGATGCACTTGCGTGTTTCTATTTTGGGACAAAAATGCATGCAATTTTGATGCATCGAAGTGCATCAAAATTTCTCTAAGTGCACATGCCGGCCCATGCAGAGACGCAAGTTCCTCACACATGTTNATGCACTTAGCATATTTATGATGCACTTGCGTGTTTCTATTTTGGGACAAAAATGCATGCAATTTTGATGCATCGAAGTGCATCAAAATTTCTCTAAGTGCACATGCCGGCCCATGCAGAGACGCAAGTTCCTCACACATGTTGCGCCTGTTCACTGGAAATACAGTAACATGCTCCTAGTAATGCAAAAATTGCTCTTTGACGCCAAACGTTCCCACTGCCGGAGGCGCCGTACAACCAGCTTAGCCACACACGTTGCGTCTATCCCGAAACATATATAGCAACACCCGAAAGCTAAAAAAAAAAACTATTCCAACAACCACCTAATCACAACCACCTGCCGGCATTCTAACCACCGCACAAGCCCTAACACCCATTGCTTCTGTCACCAAAATACAGCAACAATTGAATGATAAAAACAACTCTCGGTCCCAATAACATCACCACCTGCCGGCATACTTACTACAGCACAAGCCCGTCACACACGTACGGCGGGTCTGTCACCCAAGCGTCGCACAAGTCCGGAGCACCCAGAGCACAGCATATGGCAGCGGCTCATAACACCAGCCATGGACCGCATGACATAACAAACGACCGTGCATGCACCACACAACCATCAGCCATAACATTGAGTGAAAGTGGCTGCTGCTTTAACCGAACCGGGAGACTTACCGCAGCGTCATCCACAGACCCCAAGGGGATGTCAAGGGAGGATCGGCCCCGACTGTTCCGCGCGAAGATGCCCTCAATTTTTGGATTGTGCGCACAGAGAAAGACATAGCTAGAATTCATGCACGCATATTCCATAATGTACTTGTTACCCATGCCTTGACAACTTGAATTTGTAGATTTGCTTGTACATACATCGAGGCGTGTTCATAGAACGTGGTAAGATTCGCGAACGCGCGGTACATAAAAAAGAACTTATAACTCATGCTTTTTTCAACATGAATTTTCGGATTTTACGTACAAGGAAAAGCTAGGTTATAAAGGCGCAGCAAAAATTTGTGTCCGAATGATTTATACACGACTCCTTGCTAATACATTGTAATATGAATTTGTAAATTTTGTATTGGGGGGAAACACATGGCTAAAAGTTGCGGTGAAACTCACATGAGCGGTTCATTAAGAAAGTTGGTGATTTTTTACAAAAAAATGCAGGGTCAAACGCTGCAATAAAAATTGCATGTAATTTTAAACTGCATGGAATTAAATTTATCAGCCAGCTAGATCAGGCAAGCATTACACATGGATCTCCAGTGGCGAGTGGTGGGTACGAAGTCATGTAGATAGGGTAACGATAATTTATGTTCGAAGCAAGGTGAATGAAATACGTACAGATAGGGAAAGGGGGCATCATGAAGCACCTTCTGCCCCCGCCGTAATGCAGCGAGGCTGTTATTGCTGCTGCAGGCACTTCGTAATTAACAACAATGACCGCTGGAAGCATGGAAAAGTAACATGTGTAGGCTGTAGCTTGCAACAATAGTTAATTAAGCAGCCGGCCTTTTTATGTTGACCCACTGGAACAGGCTTCGAGTTACTTAAATTATTTTGCAATATCCGCAGATTTAATCTATGTCTTCTTTTTAGACAGTAAAATCATGGAGGCAGCGAAGACATACCTTGCAGACACTACTTGAAAGCTGCATAAAAATGGGCGATCAGGTAATGTCCTTCATTATAACTCATGTTTAGACCTTAAATACGCAAGGATAAATTTTCACGTAGAGCTTTGACACGTACAGAGTCGCCGTGCGTGAGCTGATAAAATGAAGGATAACCTGAAATTTCCACGAGTGTCTCACTGCACTCATAGTGTTCTTTTTTGAGCAAGTTACCCCGGAGGAAGGGAGCGAAAATCCCAGCTAAGTACAAAAAAATGAGCACCGCGTAGCATTAGAATAATTATATGCAGCCATTTCTGAGATACACAGCAGCTGTCTTGCACAAAGGAATATCTTGCGCTTATATGCTACCTTGCATTTCAGTCTAAATTGAACGATATACATAAAAAATGCAAGGCAGGGAATAACAAAAATGATCCAAAATTTAATACGAAAAACAACGAAACTGACAAAAGTGCTTGTACTGTAGGATGCAAATGACGAAATATTTAGAGCCGCTCGAACGACATAATTCCAAGAAAGGCTAATTATAATGACACAATTTCAACGTCCGAGAATGAAATTGACTATAATATTATCATAACAGAATTTTCCATTACTGCACAAAAGCAGAGAAATTATAGCGAACTTTTCAAAGCGCAATCAGCAACAAAGGCATCAATCACAGGACTGCTGTGGTAATCACCTCGACCAAATTACTCCCATTGGCTGCGAACGAAAAAACGCACAACAACGAACGGCGGAAACGCTCATCTTAGCGACTTCTGGGAAGCTGCGAAGCTTCGTGTGTGTGATGGGAGAAAGAAATATTAAAAATCCTTAGCGCGCAATAACGATGGATGAAAGTTATTGATCGATGTGCAGCAATCATATATCAACAGAATGGAAGGTTGTCGACTCACAACGTGGGGGAGTATTTATGGTGTATTGCGTATGCTTATCAACTACAACGTTAAATACAAAGGAGCTGCTATTCGATTCCAGCTCTCCTGAGTTGGCAGCAGTCACAGTGAATAAGATTAGTCCGGTTTAAATATAACCTGTAAGCTTTATGATAACCAAAAGCTCACAGTCGTGCAAACGAATATATGGAAATAGTGAAATCCCCAGAAGGTAGGTATCGCCTCATGTTGACAGTTCCTGAAGAACATTTTACTGGGATATCAGGCTATCTTTACGGTCCAGCTTCCTCCATGAATGGCGTTCAAGCGATGCTAGTCCTACGAGAAACTGGGGTTTTATCAGGTACTTATCGGGACAGCTATAGTAAAGTTGAACACCTCGTCAGCCGAAGAGCTAAGGCGATGCAGGTGGGGGAAGAAAGATGAGGAATGGAGCATGTCAAGCGGAACGAGCAACTGGTGTACAGAAGATCAGAGCTAACGGGAGCATCAAGCCAAAAGAGAAAAACAAGATAGAAAAAAGGAAACTAAACTAGAATGGAAGTAAAAGGAAGTGAGATGGGCGCGGGAAGAAAGATGCCCTGATCGAAGACCTGTCAGGGTCTGGATTTTCATCAAACACTTCATTATATCAAGAGAACGTAAAACAGTTTCGTTTCAGAATCCGACGCATGTAGTAGCGTAATATACCGTGGCCACACTAGGCAATCGCATGCACAACTTGATTAGCGGACGTTCAGCTCGCACGTCGTCCCGATACATAGTAAAATGGTAGGGGAATGCAATGCAGGTTGAAGATTTAAGAAGATTTGTTGAAATGGTCGAAATGGTATCATAGATACGGCAGCGGGAACAACGAACGGGTGCACGCCCGCTTAGTAAATTGAGCGTGCGACAGCATGATATGACTCCGGCATTAGAACCTCACACTACGGGTGAAATAAACTAATCACCTTAGCTGCAGCAAGTCCTGAACTTCAGTCACGGGCTTTCAATTCGTCACTTTAGATCGTGTTTCAGGACTGACTTGAAGACTCACGATAGAAGTTGTGGACCAGTTACAGCTAAGCCGCTTAGCTTATCTGCAAATTGCAAACGACGTAGACAGCTAAGTCGCACTGTTCAGTATCTGTTATCCAACTTCGTTCGTTAATCTTACTCCGTGTGCCTTTCTGTGGGGAACTCCTTTTCTGATATAGGCGGCAATAGCATTAAGAACTGAAAACTTCGATATCGTGCAGAACTCTCTTTTATAATAACTAGAACGTCTCGTGGCGACAAGGCCATCACCCGCGGTGGGAGAAAATTTTATCGCCGTCATTTTTATGGCCAGCTTATCCTAGTTTTTTGGCATGGATCACATCGAGGACAACCCACCAGACTCTCTGAAAAAAATTATGAACATAGCTCAAGTCGTTTTGCCTGTTTTTGGCCGGGCAGACAAATGTATGTGTATATATATATATTCTCAAATCTTCAACAAAAACAGTATCGCCTCTTTCGCTTCGTTAGTGAGTAATAATAACCAGAGAAGTACTATGAGAGCGCATACCACCATCAATCAAGGCAATGTTAACGAAAAATTAAAATTGATCCTGAAACCAAGATTGCTTTTTCATCATCACTAAAATTGTGTCAATTAAGCCTCTTGACATTAAATGTAACAGCCCGCGTAATTTTCTTGAAGATCCGTCCATAATTTTTTGAGTTACGTTCTGAAAAACACTACGGCACATATAAGTCAAACACAAAACGGGCCATCGGATCATCAACATAATTTGTTGATGATTTTGTGCCTTTTTAACATTTCTAGCCATTGCTGCGAATTTCATGAAAATACATTCATGACTTGCTGAGTTATGTTACTGACAAACATAATAACAAACACAGAGACAAGCAGATAACAAAAGTTCCGTCTGTTGCTCTTCGTAACATTCCAAACAATCCCTGCAAATTTTATACGATCCCTTCATAAGTGTTCGAGTTATGTTACCAAGAAAAACAGGCAGACAAACAAACTGTTCAACGGATCTCACCACAAGTTAATCATCTCTACCTAGCATTCCCTGTAAATTTCATAAAGATCCGTCTGTAACTTTTTGAGTCATCTTGGTGACAGCCTCTGACAGGCAGATAAACTTCGACAAAAACGTAACCTCCTTAACTGACAGAGGCAACAATAAGCAGTCCATAGACATAGGCGCATAGTATACAGGATCTTCTACCGTTTGACAGACGTAGCTGAGTACAACTGCCGTCTCCTAACCTAACCTAGACTAGGCCAATATCTAATCTATAGATATCTAATTACTCGTATATTGCTCAGGTTGTGCTGTTTCGCTACAGAGGTTCTTGTTTTTGTTGTATTCCTACGGTATAGAACCCATTGGGAAAAAAATCATGCGCATTCAACAGTTCTGTGCGGCATCTTGTAAAACTATATAATGAATTTCCGACTGGCAATGGGCCCTTGTAGCGAGAGCTAGGAACTCCTTAATTAAGAGACCCATGCATAAGACAGGGTAAATTTCAATGTAGCCGCTAGCTAAAAACACTCAATGTTCCTTCCCACTGCGCACCGCATCACGCACAGGAGCACATAACAGGTTTATCGGAAGGAAGTACGATATCGGCCCAATTACATGTTGCGATGAACACGAAAATATTGGAGCTATCGGTGACAGCACATTGCCGGTATCTGCACGGAGCGGGCAATGCGGAAACAAGGGACAGCACGGAATCTTCATCAACTGGTGCAGCACTGTTCGCTACACCCGCAATGTGTAGCTACAGCACAAGCTCGAATGGTTATTTCACGATTTAATCCTATTTCTTTCGTAGGAACAATACCGTTAGGAATGATGCATACACGAAGCTCTATGGGGAACAGGGTGTTATACTCGCACTGAAATGACACACAAATAGAATTCTGGGCTGTCCCAAAAGCTAAATCCGTGAATCAGCCTCTGTGGCTGCAAAAAAGTAAGGGTATTTAGCGTCAATGATAGTCTTCTGCTGTGCTGCTAACACGGGGATGCTAAGTGAGTCGACTAGGATTAGGAGAACTGCTATTCTATACCACCAAATGTAGTTAATTCTATCTGTAGTCTTCGCGCGGATTCGTTACACTGAAATTTTGTTCACAAATATCTTTGTGGTATCAAAAGCACAAATACATAATACTCTCAATTTTTATAAGTTACTCAATACTGCACGGCTGAACTCGTTAGTAGTATTATAAGCGGTAAAATCTAGTACAATTTTGCTATGACTCAAGAAAAAGAAAAAATCTTTAAACATTTTGAGGGCGTAAATTGTTAAGAATAAAAGCTGTGCATTTAAAAGGCAATTTTCCCATGTCAAATTCGCCCTTTTATTTTGTAGCAAAATATCACCAGCACATAAGTAGAAAATTCAGCAAGTATCAGGAGGGCTGAAGTGATGTTTTTACAGACCCGCGGGCTCTCGAGGCAAAAGCGGTGCTGTCTAGACGGCAGTGTGGTGTATGTGCGATTGTGCGTGTGTTCGCATACCGCGCAGCGGTGGGGAGGGGGTCGAAAATGTCCGTTCGTTGGCTGCGAGCTCAGTGAATGCTACAGTACAGACTACAGATTGTGGGTTTCGGCAAAAACTCAGGTTCAAAAGGGCAAAACTCCACGCACGGCATTAATATTAGTCAGAGAACACCAAAAGTGCAGTTAAACAATACTCTATGTATTCGGTAATCATTCAAACCTCATAGAGGACAGGGCCTACACCATTGCCAAGCTGCAGGTCTGCGGTGACCTAGGCTCATAAAGGACCCAAACACTCGTCCTTCAATCACACAAAGCGATCTAACTATGTATGTACATAGACGACCAAAGCACAAGCGATCAAACATAGGTTTAAGTGCAAATAGAAAGCAACCTAATCTATATTTTCAGCAAAGCATGACACGGCCAGAACAGAGTAGATGCTGAACTGCAGCATCACGGGAAACTGAAGCTGCAGGCCTATGCGTTACAAGTGGCGCCGAGTATTCAGAGAAACAATAAAATTAGACCGGCAGCAGCCGCCAGCGGAGACCATCTGCCGGCCATAGCAACATCCGAACGGCGAACTTTCATCTGATGTTGCGGTCACCTAGGGGGGACAGTCGCGAAACCGCCGCATGCCAACAGCGGACCGCGCGTTCCCGGCGGAGCGCCTCCCGGTGTGCGGCAAATGTCATCCCGCGCGAAGAATTTCTACGGTGACGTCAGTTTCCCGCGCTTGCAAACTATTTCTTATAGAGCAGTTGGTAGATTCCAAACTTCTGAACACGAACTTCTGCTCACTACCACCCCTTCAACAAAACTTACGATGTAATGTAAAAACCAGATCTTGTTAGTGCATTCGCTGTATGTAAGGGAGCAAAGCATTAATATTAAGCGTAGGACTATTTCGTCTAAAAGTATGTCATAATATATTTACATTTTTTTAACATACTTGGCAGACCTGAATATTCTTTATTTTACATAGCGTAGAATAGCACTGCACATGTTCACCACAACAATTTCATCAGTTGGTGCCTGACAATACCGAACCCAAGTGCAACAATGCATTTTTACAAGACGCTTCCGCAGCCTTCGGTAGTCATAATAGTAGGCATTTAGTGCTTCCTTCATCAAGTCTCAGCGATAGAGAGGGACAGAGGTATCATTTATAACTATATAGGACCTCGACAGTGAGGCCGCTCGAGCGGAGGTGAGAGAATGTAGCTGTCCTGAAGGAAATGTTGCTATTGAAAGAAAGCTAAGAGAACGAAACTATTAAAGTATAATTAAGACGAGGTGCGGGGCTCTTCAAGCAAATGTGAGACAAGGTACTGTATAGCTATTCTTGTAAATATAAAGAAATATAGCTGTGTAAGCAGTTTAATAGATTTTATTATTAAAACTAAGATCACGCATATATTCAGGCAGAAAACCGGTATTTTAGCTGTCCAAGCAGAATGCAGAGAATGTGGCTGTTCGTTCACAATCAAAGAAAAGTATTTGCTATTTGCTGAGATGAAAAAGGCACTCGTGAGCGTAGCTATAAAGCGATTGCTGCTTACCGACTTTCGTGCCAGAGTCATAATCATAAGAGACAATTAATGGATGCTATTATCGTGGGTAGATACCAACAATTGTGGGAGACAGTGAAAGGTATTGGAGAAATTTCTGCAACTGCGCGTGAATCCCACCGAAGTCATGCATTAAAAAAACTCGTTGAGCTAACTCATCATGATATAGTGTAAAATAGGAAATGCTAATGTAAGTAGAAGACTCTAACCAGAGCTACTACAACTCAATTGAAGTATGAATGGATGGACGATGAAGTAAAATTATCTTCATGCAAACAAAGACAGAAAAAATTATGACAGAATGGTTCGTCGATGTGCCTTTATATTGGGTGGTGTTGTGCCTTGTGATCTGGCGCATCGTTGCAGAGTTGGTGGGGTTTGCTTTCACTACAAAATGTATAATTGCCGTACTCATCCACTGGTGGTTTTTCTTCCGGAGCCACTTGCTCGGGCGCGGCATACTCGGCGTACTGTTGCCATGCACGAGTTTGTCCTAGAGCCGGTACGATGACGTACAAGCCAGTATTCTCGTTCGTTTGTGCCATTATGTGTAGATGTTTGGAATAATTTTGGTGGCACTGTCTTCGTTGGTGAGGGCATTGACAGCTTTAAGAAATCTGTAAACAGAGTTATTCGGTAATCTTTAATTTTCTCCTTCTTTCTTCTCTTGCTGGGCAAGTTACGTGGGGGGTTGATGACTTTGTGGAGTTTTCCTCCGTACTCACGTCGCCAGTCTGACGCATTTTAATGATAATAATGGTCAATGGCGATGATAATCGTTCGGGTTGCCTATAAAACTACTACAATTTACTTACAGTAAGTAGAAAATGAGAACTAATGACGATACAAATAATCGAAGCACTGGAAGTGAGTGCTTGCATTGATTAAGCTTCCCTCTATAGGCTCTACTATGGTGTTAAGGAAAAGAAAGGGACATATAGTATGTCAACAAGCATGAAACGAAACACATCCACGAGCGTGTTCCCGCACAGGATCTATAGGAGCATGAGATCAGTAAGTCGGGAATGAAAAGGAAAATAGAACAACGCTTAATCAGTTTGATTATGAAACTGAAAAGGAAGCGTACAGTGGACTCGAAAGACGTCGCGGAGGCCTGACTAAGGCTAGAATAACCTATGATTCCCTCGTAGGAAGCGCTACTTCCCAGAAGCTACGATAAGCGAACCTAACCCTACGGCCCATCCTACGCCCCATAAAGGGCAGCTTTTAATGTTCGTCAGTTTCAGTTCAACGTATCTGCCTGTACAACGAATGATTGCAAGCGAGGAAAAAACGATAGATAATTTACCAAACTTAGAGTATGCTTTGATGAAAGAATTCCTTCCCACCAACAAACCCATTTATCAATGGAAAAAGCCTCTCCAAGTAAGCACATAATAGGAGTTTGGGGGGATATTCGATAGACAAACCCGCGCATTCCGTAAACGCGTAGAAAGCTCTGCAATGTCCATCATAAATGCTTTCACAAAAGTGAGCAATGCACAGTTTGCATGTTTCGTGAAGCAATATGACTGAGAAACGCAGAGTTAAAAGCAGCAATCAGAGGCAATCCCGCGGAAATTACTGCGGCTGCACTTAAGGATTACGTCACCTTTATGAGGCCAATTTCAGGGGGTTTCAGAAGCGGATAGAGCAAGGGGCGACGGAGTACGTATTCGGCTTGCAGCGCAGTTTACTTCAGCATAATGAAGCCTATAGGGACTACATTCATATATAATATATAATGAAGGGCTCGCGGTTAAAGAAACAGTTGGCTAACACGTTACGCTTGTAAATATCTAGAAACTAAGTAGCTTGCATATAGTTTTAATAGAGAATTGTCTAACAGAAATATACAAGAACATTCTGGGCAAACTGATATTTCACAGGTTGGGTTCGGCAAACATCTAGTTATTTTACACTCATTACATTAGTGCTCTACACTGCAGACCAAGTGGAAACTAAGTAGGTACTAACTTTTCCAGATAACATCAGTGGCAGTTTCTGCAACGCTATAGGTGCAATTGTTAAGCATTTAAACAGAGGGTCGCGCAAGTCCAGAGTCGCTGAGGAAGTGTTTCAAAACAGTTGACCGCTTTAGGCGGATTAATATACGGTGGTAAAACGTATGCGTGTTCTGCGATATCGTCCGAATGAGTCGAGGTGTCCTTGTTACAACAACTGAGTGTCTACTACGAAACGATTGAGTGCAAATATTAGCTGTCAAAGCAGCTGGCACAGAGAAGCTTCAATGTTTCCTAAAAATTTGAAGGAAATTGGCAAGGATATATTCTGTGCAGTTCCCCGCAGAGGTATAAAATGGGCCATTGGCCATAGGGTCAGGTTAGTTAGATTCGCCCATTCTATGTTATGGGAAGCAGCGCCCCTAGGGCGTCTGCGTAGGTTTCCTTAACAATCAGCTAGGCCTTCGGGGTGTCTGTCTTTCGTGCCCGCTTTGCTTTTTTCCTGATTTCGTACTCCTGCTGATCGTGCATTGATCTGTTCTTCCTCTTCTTTCCCGTCTAGCTGTTCCCATGCGCCTTTGTCCTCTCTCGCTCATGGATTCCACGCTTCTGTAGACGTACTACTCATCCCTTCCTTCTCCTCTCTTAAATCTCCATAGTTCTATCTAGGGAGGCTTAAACACCATACTAGAACAATAATATTAACTCTGTACAGCTCAGTAGGTTTTATGTGCTCAAAAAGCTTCTAATGAAGCTTAAAGAAGAGCTTGTAACCTCCATAATAGGTACTATTGTATTAGGTTGCTTCAATAAAGAATAATAATAAATAATAATACAGCGACGCATCCAGACCCGGAGCTGGCAGAACCCGGATAGCTGACAGTCACGTAAGTGCGAGTCCACCGTCAGAAGCACCAAACGAAATCTATTTTCACGACACAGTGCCAATGATCGCGCCATGGCTACACACATAAAAAACTTTCATTTACTGGAATCAAACTGCTTATGCAAACATTAATGGGAGATGAGTCTGACAAACTGGTTTTTCGAAAACTACATGTAGTTTACATTAAGAAGGCGTGTACACACGCTTGTCTTCCCAATTAACCCAACGCTCGAATGCGTTGCTGTGTTTGTTCTCTAGCAGAAAAATTCACAGCATTATGCGAGCTAATTGGATGAAAATTTGAAGTAATATTTGGCAGTAGCCTATAGTGATGCCAAGAGAACGGACGTGACGGCAGTCCATTGGTTGATAGCAGTTATGTTTCTTAAGGATGCAACAGCATAACAATGGGACAATTAGCTGAGCACACGCTTTTGAAAACAGTGTGAACAGGTCTTAACTGACCAAAATAAGGAACAGATGAGAATGAAGTATCATCAATAGGGGCATGAAAGCGGAAAGAAGTAAAGTGGACAAAATAGAAAGAGGTCCCGAAGGCCCAGCTAAGACTCAGGACACCTGTAGCAAGGCAGAACAACAGTAACGGATAAGACGAGAATCAGCAGAACTGATGACGGTGCACTGTGACGTCATCGGGCCTGCCAAATCTATACCAGCTACTAACTAACATTTTTCATCACAAGATTGGGCCAAATATTTTAATAAAAAAATTCGCCTGGTAATGAAAAGAAGCAATTGGGCAATCTTCGGCAATCAGAAGTCGAAGAATGAAATAAACTTACTCTTGCTTCAGAAAGAAGTATTGCTTAGACATTTCTAATAAAAAAACAATATAGTGCGAGATATTGGGTTCTACTGAATAAAAACTAGTATTTCGTGCCGCCAAGGAGTAGTAAATTCTAATTTGCGGCTCACAATTCGACACTAGAGCCGGTTGGCACTGCCGTGCAGCCTTTTCAGTAACGTAAAATATTCGAGTGCGTCTTTGCGCATACGTTCGTTTCTAGGCGTTTGGCTTCAAATAAGTGTAATGTTGGCAGCAAATTTAGGGGCTTAGTGAGTTTGGCAACGAAGCGGCGTATCTGGTAATGAAAGTTGTTGAATCAGGCAATAGATGCTGAGACTTGGCAACCCTGACCCATGTCTCGCGAAAACCTCTATGCAGTGATTATTTATTCTTATAAAGCTGTCCACTTCCATGTATTTTTTTGGTAAGAACTTATCTACTGTGTGAGAATTACAGAGAAACAGGAAATGAAGAATAAACTAAGACTCCCTATACGTCACAATATGATGCTGGATGCTAATTTGTTCCAAAGTGATAATTATGGTCTTCGTGAGAGAGTTGTGCCTAGCGGCACTAGAACTAGCGCGCGGTAGTTTTTAAGTAGCGCCGCTAGGTTTTTAGCCAATGTCAAGCGCTAGTCGCCATAGTTTTTGCATTAGGTATACAGGGTGTTGCAAAATTCTTGGGGTAAACTTCGGTAACCGGTACAAAGAAAATATCAAAAAATCGAAAAACGCCTATTTTTTGAGATACTGGGTTTAGAAAATTTACGGGAATTCAAGATCATACTGCAGTGTGGCGTGTATTGGACAGAAATAATCATCCGTATCGCTTCCAAAAAGTCCAGGGTCTACCTCCACAGATTATGCTCCTTTTGAACGATTCGCGCAATGGTTTGTGAATCAGGAGTTAGAAGATCCCCATTTTACAGAACATGTTTTGTTCACGGATGAAGCTACCTTCACCCGTGATGGAATTTTTAATGTTCATAATGTTCACGTATGGCAGCAGAACAATCCTCGCGTCATCCATCAACATCGCCACCAGCATCGCTACACTGTCAATGTTTGGGCAGGTATCGTTCACCACCAAATTATTGGCCCATACATTCTGCCAGAGCGTCTCACGGCAATGTTTACAGTCTTTCTTGAAGAAATTCTTCCGGATTTATTGGGCGATGGGCCATTGAGCATTCGTAGAAGACTTTGGTTTCAACTCGATGGAGCTCTGGCATATTATGCTCTGAATGTGAGAAGTTTTCTCGACCTTCAATTTTCAAATCGATGGATTGGTCATAATGGTGCTGTGTCCTGGCCTCCAAGATCACCTGATCTCTCTCGGCTACCATTTTTTTTTCTTGTGGGGGCATATGAAAAGTCTTATTTATGACACACCTGTCGAGTCGGAAGAAGACCTTGTCGCCCGAATTGCAGTTGCTGCTGGAGATATCGCTGAGATCCATGGAGTCTGTGACGAAGGTGTCGTGCTTGTATCATGTTCATGGTAGACATTTTGAACAGTTACTGTCATGAGATCCTTGCACCAAAAAACTAGCTCTTGTTGTTGAGTATAAGAACTACCCACATATGTATTACTGAGCAGAGTGCATGTAGCCTGTGTAGGTAACTAATAGTCAGTGTTCATTATTTACATGGTTATTTCACAAACTAAGAGTTTTTCGAGTTTTTTTTATCGGGGAAAAGGTGTTAATGATATTTTCTACTAGTAGCTGAAATTTGTATCAAGAATTTTGCAAAAACATGTTTACTAAAGAATATAGTACATTACTTACTTCCATGTATCTTCTCGTTACAGGGAAAATCAGTAAAACCCTTCTTTGATTGCTTCTATTTGCAATGCAAGTAAAATTATTTTTCATTTCTATTTTGCTCTTCACGTTTTTCTTAGCACAAAAATAAATATTTCTAGATATTCGGCTAGTAGTAAATATACATACCGAAAACTAGCGCCAGCGCCGCTAGTATTCCTCAGGTCTAGCGCTAGCGCCTCGATCTAGTTTCTCTCACGAGCGCGTACTGTACAACTGTGCTGCGTGACTACGTCTCACCCGCTACCTTTTTCTACCTACCCTGACCAATAAACTGTACAAGCCTCTTGTTCACTAAAGTGGATGTAGATAAAATTCTATCAGTAACATCATTAAGAACTGCATCAGTGGAGCAATAAAATGAGTTTCTTTCCATTCTTTCTGTGTGTACTCAAAAGTTCTTTCCGCCTGCGTGACGGCGTTCAAGCATTCCCCGAACACAACACTTCTTGGCTGGCGGCAGCAACATGGCGATATCACGCAAGTCTCCCAGCGTGCGGCCAATTTGCTGTTCCTTGTGCGTCGTTACAGACACTAACGAGCTGCTGCGAGTGAGCACTTTACACGCTTTTGTATACTGCGCCAGGTGACGCAACGCCATGTGCAGGGATCAACACGAATGCTCTCTGTTGATGGTTCAAAAAATTCAGACAATTGATGGATGGCTTCCCAACAGCGGCACTGCCCTGCTCCTGCTAACGACTGGCCCTCGTGAGTCTATAGCTTCTGGGACGCAGTGTTCAGCGTCTAGACGTGTTACTGTGTCCGGTTAAACAACGATGCGATGAAAGCGAAGGGTTGATTATCCTTTACATCGGATAGCAACAAAAAGTACGCAGCTGCCGGAGCTGTAATACACTCTAAATGTGAAGCGATATCCGAAACTATACTAACATCTGTTATGCAGACTTGACGGCTGGTAGTAGTAGGATTCTCCCAGGTGCCACCGCACTCACAATACAGTGTGATCCAAGGAGCTAAGCCACGTCCAATCGACCGCACATATGAGCGAAAAACGCTACTGCGATTTCGCACAACGCAGCGCAAATCTCGTCGCAGCGTCCACACTGTCGCACGGCGCACTGTAGCGACGCTTGACTATTAACGCTCAGATTTTCAGCAAAACTTTGGTGCTCACGATCATTGGTCTAAGGAAGCTGCAGTTTTTGTCACTGTTAATGACTTATTTTACTTCCAGTATCGACACAACTATGATTAAGCAATGATTCTCAATGTAGAAACCGCTTTTATGCGTTTTTCAGCGAAACGCCTGCTGCAAACTGAGCTTGGGTTGACATGTATACAACTATGATTTTCGAGGTTGTCAAGTAAATAAATTTAAAACTGGAGTTCTTCAGCAATTTATGTTCCTCATGTGTAGTGCAAAATGTTCTGACATTCAATTTTTGATCTTAAAAACATTTGTGTAACCACAAAACGTCGATAAAATGTTTAACGTCAACTCAGTTTTCGTAAAACAAGTGTCACTACTGCAGTGAAGTTTCATATTTCTCGTCAAATTTGCAGTGAATTAGAACTCAAAGAAACTTAAAGCTTGTAAAATGTCTCTTAGGAAGCGATTGCATCTCATGTAACGCCTTATTTATTCGTATTGTGTGAGGCTGCTCTGTTCGCAGCCTAAAATCGCGCGAAAATATCCAGCAAGTGGGACGCCGGCGAAAACTCTCAAAGCTGCGATTTGACGAAAAAATTAGCAGCGATCAGTGAAATCGCCATAGTGTGGACAGATTGTGGCGGTAGTCTGGTCGGGGCTTTGGGCTCGGTATGGCCGCTGTGGGCGGAGACCACGGACGACTAAGTGTTCAGTGACACATTCATTGTCACGCGTCGGCCGCGCGCTACTACGTCCTACCGTATGGGTACGGTGTAGTCCACTGCACTTCACTCAAACCCTCCCCTTCTTGGTCCCTTCAGGAATATAGTCCGATTGTGGCACGGCCCACTTAGGTGGTAACGTGGTCCATGGCCTGCAGGATCAAACGCCACCACTTTTTTCCTCCATGCATGCGGTCGGACAGGGTGGTGTTTAAACTCCGCCCTCTTGGAGGTAACTCAACAACAACTACGACTACGAGCAGAAACACAAGGCTCAATGCATCTCAAAGAGACGAAAATGTAAACGAGGAGAAGACAGAAGGAAGACATTCGCGAAGACTACCTCTTCCGTGGCCTTCCGCACGGGAAAAGGTATAGGAGCTCCGTGGAATACGTCGGCCACCTCGATCGACGGCCCACCTCACGGGGTAGAAGAGGAAGTATAGAGAACCAACTTAGCCTTACAGACAAACTTTCTCAGCGAGAGCTGCGGCCAGATGCAACATCTGCGAGAAAGTCACTTAGGATCCCTTTGGGGTGTGAGGCCAAGGTAGTCTGACAGGGACAGGGTCAGCCAGACTATCCCCCTGAGGAGCGACTTTACTAATTAGGTATTGGTATTATAAGAAGATTTAAGCCTCCCTAAATAAGTACTAAGCTCTTCTAGAGAGGAAAAGGAAGGGACATATAGTATGTCGACAGAAAAACGGGGAACCCATGCACGATGGTGTTCCCACACAGGAAAAACGCGCATGGGAACAGCAAGTAGGGAAAGAAGAGGAAGAACAGATAACAGTAAGATCAGTAGGAGTATGAAAGTGGAAGGAAGCAAAGTGGGCACGAAAGACAGACGTCCCGAAGGCCTAGCTAATGGCTAAGGTGACCTACTCAAACCTCCTGGGGGCGCTACTCCCCATAANCATTCTTACTTGATATTATATTTTCTATAGACATGAATTACTGTCCTATGTTTAACGTAGTGGTGCAAATTCTATATTTATATATGTACATATTTTTATTCTTCTTTATTTTTTTTCGTGAATCAATGTTTTCATAACACAAGGCGCAATGCATCTTAAAGAGACGAAAAAGGAAACGAGGAGAAAACAGTAGGAAGACACTCGTGAGGACGACCTAGCTCTTCCGTGGCCTTCCGCACGGGAAAAGGTAGGAGCTCCGTGGAATACGTCGGCCACTTCGATCGACGGCCCACCTCACGGGGTAGAAGAGGAAGTATAGAGAACCAACCTAGCCTTACAGACTAACCTTCTCAGCGAGAGCTGCGGCCAGATGCAACATTTGCGAGAAAGTCACTTAGGATCCCTTGGGGGTGTGAGGCCAAGATAGTCTGACAGGGATAGGGTCAGCCAGAATATCCCCCTGAGAAGCGACTTTACTAATTATATCACACAGTAACCCTTCCGGCAGACACACATTTGGGTTGGCAAGGACGCAACGCAAAAGTCAGATTCTGAGTTGATAAAACACATCCACCTGCATCGTGTCAAATCGCCTTGAGTTTACCGAGCAGCTCTCGGAAGCTTGGTTTTTCAACACAGCTTCCACAGTTACGGTAGTTACGTTTGCCTATCCTATGTTACAGGGAGCATAATTATCATTTTGGAACAAATTAGCATCCAGCATCATATTGTGACGTATAGGGAGTCTTAGTTTATTCTTCATTTACTGCTTCTCTGTAATTCTCACACAGTAGATAAGTTCTTACCAACAAAATACATGGAAGTGGATAGCTTTATAAGAAGGAATAATCACCGCATAGAGGTTTTCGCGAGATATGGGTCAGGGTTGCCAAGTCTCAGCATCTATTGCCAGATTCAACAACTCTCATTAGCAGATGCGCCGCTTCGTTGCCAAACTCACTAAGTCCCTAAATTTACCGCTAATATTACACTTATTTGAAGCCAAACGCCTAGAAACGAACAGAGTTACTCATTCTATAAACGGCGAGGCGAGAATGCGTCAACTGCACTATGGGGTGAATCCTTAATTAGCAAGAAAAGAATGAACATGAAAAGCAAATGTAAATAGAAAAAATAGCTGTACTACATTTTCGGTAAATTTTGTACTTGTCCTCTACCTAAACCTAGACATCTTAGACCATCTTATAGACATTGATACCCTGAACGCGAATTTGTAAGTCATAGCCGTCGAAGTTTATTAGTTTACAAGATATTCATACGTCAAGTTCAACGATATATCAGTACAATGACGTAATTCGCCTCCGTGCTCTGAAATTATATTACGATTGTACGCTTTTATCTCTCATTTTTAACCCATTATACACTAGTTTCGCCATGTAGCGTAAACTGCACAAACCTACCCTAACCTAACCTCACCTAATATTTCTAACCTGACCTAATATATTCAAACCTGAACTAAAATTTTCTAACATGACCTAATATAGGGCCGATTCTACCTCGATGTAACATATTCTAACTTGACCCAATACGTTCTAATCTGACCTAAAATATTTTAACTCGCTCTGGAGTATTTTACTCAGACCAAATTTGTTCTAACCTGACCTAACTTAACTTAATCTAAGCTTACCTAACTTAATCTAAGCTTACCTAACTTAATCTAAGCTTACCTAACTTAATCTAAGCTTACCTAACTTAACCTGAGCTTACCTAACTTAACCTAAGCTTACCTAACTTAACCTAAGCTTACCTAACTTAACCTAAGCTTACCTAACTTAACCTAAGCTTACCTAGCTTAACCTAAGCTTACCTAGCTTAACCTAAGCTTACCTAGCTTAACCTAAGCTTACCTAGCTTAACCTAAGCTTACCTAGCTTAACCTAAGCTTACCTAACTTAACCTAAGCTTACCTAACTTAACCTAAGCTTACCTAACTTAACCTAAGCTTACCTAACTTAACCTAAGCTTACCTAACTTAACCTAAGCTTACCTAACTTA
>LQNS02276498.1:12439559-12450289 GCA_001587735.2 Parhyale hawaiensis
GAAAAAAACTTGTTAGAGATCGCTACATACAATAGCCTTCCAGTTATGGAGCTTTAAGTGGAAGTAATACGAAAATCCGTTATTACCCCGCGATCCGGTATAACACCATTTTACGGTACTTCAATAAGTTTTGGAAACTTTTCAGTTTGGAATTCTTTTTGAAAACTTTGTCTTCAGGCATTTCAAGAGTCGTAGTGCTCAAAGATTTTCTTACTTGATTCGGTGCTGGTGCCCTGGTTATGGGTCAGCACCTTGCCTTGAATTAAATTTTGATTTTCGTTTTGCTACGAGGAGAGGAAGAGGTGAATTTTACAGTTGAGTAAATTAAGGCTATTAGGAGAGAATAGGAATTCCCAAACCTGCTTCCTTTAAGTTGGTAGACAGTGTTTGGGCTAACATTGGCCACTAATAGCAACGGTATGGCGTATGGTTCAATTGCTTGGATTCGGTGTGAGCCGCAGTCTTTGGCCCAGTAGTGTCTGAGCTATTGCAGCAATGATCCTGACTCCAAACGCTCGTCTTTACTGTTGCGAGTGCTCTAGAAACATTAAGGTCAGGTGAGCCGCATCTAACGACCAGCAGACTTGTAGCTGCTGCTGCTGCAGCAATGATCCTGTTCCTTAGCTACCCACTCCATCTTAAGGAGGTGTACTACCCAACAAAGGTACAGGTAGCAGGCTAAAATCACAATGAATATAATAATGACTATAATCTAGCCAGTGCACTATAAAATAAATGCTTCTAAATCTTGGCAAGGGATTTTTTACAACCAGCCAAAAGCAGCTCTTTGCAGTGATCCTCAGGGGTAAAATCCTGGTGATATACGGTATACTGTATACGCATAGCCTACAGGCTACCCATATGCACAAGCCACTACACTGCTAATACTCCGTCAAGGGTCAACAAATGCCGACATTCAATCCCAAATTAATTTGGGGCTAAATTTATGTCAGAGACAGAACACTCTAGTTATTCTGGAGGGACTTCTTGTCCGGCAGAGCTGCGTATATCCATATAGATATACAAAACTGTATGGCTAATACTCCATAGGGTAGCCTATTCTTACAGCGGCAAGCCGTTATTTTTAGGAGATTGCAGTTACATAAGATTATGGCCCGGACTTTGTCCGGGGTATAATTACAAGCGGCCCGACTGCAAATCCCATATGAAATAAAATACCAATGCAAGGTTACCTAAATGGTAAAACTACAGACCTATATGCAGCCGCGGGTCTGGCCAGTGAGTGTATATAGAGTCATTACTTAAATAATGGTTCTACCACATTTGGGTATAATCCTTGAGGCATAAATCTAGTTAAATACTTATGGTCTGCTGTTATAGACTTGATTCTCTGAATTACGTCTGAGAGATAAATTCAACAGCAGCTGTCAGCCTAAAAAAAAAGAAAAAATAAAATGAAATAAAATCCCAAGTTACCAGTTCTCGGTGCCTAATAACTCAATCTTCATTTAGGTCTCACCTTGGGGACTCTTAACTATTTCCAACTAGTGCTGGCGGCACTTGGAAAAATTTTCTTGTCCATCCTTAAGCTATGGACTTGGAAAAATTTTCTCAACCAACCTTTTTGGTCTTAGTCTCAAAACGAAAGGCAGTCAAAATGGATGATCCAATCCACTCATAGCCTGAATGCTGACATAGACTTAGGCTATATCTAAGGTTCCTTAGTACCTTGAGGACCTTTGAAAACTTAAACTTTTTGTACCTACTTAAGCCTGAGCTAAACGAGTGCAAATCGGCTGTTAAGTTCTCCATCATTTCCTAGATTTTTAATGGTTAGGTACCTATGATAGATGTATTTTTGTTATTCTTAAGTCTTGACTAGAGTTGTCCCTGTTTTTAAGAGTGGTGACCCAACTCTAGTTGAGAATTATAGACCAATTTCAACTCTCTCTGTTTTTAACAAGTAATTCGAAAACATTATCTTGAACCGGCTAAACACATATTTTAGATCATGTAATATTCTGTCATGTCAATATGGCTTTAGAAAGGGTAACTACTACGACCTGAGGTGCAATTTTATCTCTAGTGTCCGATTGTCTCAGCTCTTTTAATCATAAAAAGTATACAATTTGCTTATTTCTCGACTTGAGGAAGGCTTTTGACACCATAAATCCTGATATAGGCCTATTGGTTGCCAAACTTGCCAGGTATGGTGTCACCCATAATGCGCTCAAATTGTAGCACTCTTATCTTACGGACCGGTGTCAGTTTGTTTCCTACAGTAGCCAATGCATGTTCTGCAGATCAAGCCATTACGCTTGGTGCTCCTCAAGGTTCAACTTTAGGACCCTTGCTTTTTAATGTTTTATTAATGACATGTGTTTTTGCCTGACGTGAAGTGTGTTCTCTTTGTTGACGACGCTGTCTTTTATGTTAGTGATGTTGATTTTAATTTAGCTGTAAATAGGATTAGGAAATTTATCAAGCACCTTCTATCTTGGTTAAATACTAATAAATTGATACCGCACGAAAAGAAGAGGAAGCTAATGTTAGTGACTAGTAGGGACACTCCCCAACTGCCTGATGTATATTTTAATGACTTTAGACTGGGATGGGTAAAAGAGATCAAATATTTGGGTAGGTATTATTTTAGATTCCAAGCTGTCTTTCAATCAACTTATTAATGATGTAGTCTATGCAGGAAACTCAGCAGATCACTCGGATTATTTTATTGTATTTCTAACAAGCTACCGCTCACCACCCATAGAAATCTCTACTACAGCATTGTCTACCCGCACATTATCTACTGTATTGAGTTGTGGGGAGGTGTACCCTTAGTTGCCAGAAAGAAGGTTTCAACCTTATTGAACAAAATCCTCCGTGTAATATTAAAAGTACAAACAATCAACTTTGTACCTGAAACTCATGTTAATGAAATGTATAAAGCTTTAGATCTTCTTAAATTTGATGACATTCAGAGATACTTTTTATTGAAATTACTCAAATTAGCACATTCGTTTTTCTTTTATGATTGTATGTTTTACAATAAATACCTCCTGCCACTCAAACAACCTAGTTTGAAGTTCTTAATTCTGTATTTTGCTAGTTCTTGTTGTTTAAAATTTCCAACAAATTAACAAAAGTTCAGTTTGTATTCTAANTAGGTCCAACTAGTAGATATTTGATGTAAACATTAAACATGTCCAAATAATTTTTGCTAATATAAACATATATCAAGTTGAAGATGTTAGGTGTTTTGTACATATACAATGATATTTTGCATAATTTGGAATATTAAAGTGAGGACATTAAACAAATTTTGGTAAAACTTTTGCACCTGGTACACTATGTGAGGGGGGGGGGGGCATAATGTACAAGGTTAAAAAGTTCTACCCAACATTTTCTCAATGGCCTCATCACATAAAATAGGAAAATACATGGTAGTTATAGATGTAAAAGAGAAATGTGCAAAAAAAATATCCACATTTACATTATTTTAAATTTGTGACTGAAAATTTAGATTTGAATGATATTTGTTTATAAATGGCCTTTCAGAGTCAGAGTCAGACTAAAAATTCAGACTCCTAGAGCAAGTGAGATTCCGACTCCGACTCCCCCTCAAATCCTCCAACTCCGCAACCCTGGTGATGCGTGTGTAGAAGTGGGTGATGTGGAAATTTTTTTTACTTTAGGTGAGCCAGTCTATTTTCTTCATTCATGTTCAGATCGTTTTGAAACTTGCACAGTAGCTATACGTAAAAATGAATTTAAGGAACATTTTATTCATGTAAATTTTTTTATTTTTGCAATAGTTTTTAAGTAATGTTGACATTGGTCTTTCTTCATTTCTACCAATCAGAAGCCTGCTTGACGCACGTTACTATTTCCAACCAATAAAAAACTTGCTTGACTCGTTGGTTGACCAATAAGAGTGACGCGTTGGTGTCAGCCAATAAGGAGCGTCTATACGGTATAGCTGAAACTATTGGGAGATTTACCCCAGTTTTTCGAAATTTCAGATGGTATCAGGGATTATTACAACAATTTCGGAGTTTTTCAACTTCTTATTTGACAATTACGCAAATAATTATGTACTTCCCCGTATATTCCGCATATATTGAGATGAGCACAAAGTGTTTATTTATAGCGTGAAGCTTCTATTTATATTCTTTTATAAATATTTGGGGTATTATTTTAACTTTTGGGGTAAATGGAACTTCCCTTCTAGGTCTGGGTAAAAAGATCAAATATATATTTGGGTATTATTTTCGATTCCAAGCTGTCTTTTAATCAACTTCTTAATGATGTATGCAGAAAACTCAGCAGAACACTCGGATTATTTTATTGTATTTCTAACAAGCTACCGCTCACCACCGTTAGAAATCTCTACTACAGCATTGTCTACCCGCACATTATCTATTGTATTGAGTTGTGGGGAGGTGTACCCTTAGTTGCCAGAAAGAAGGTTTCCACCTTAATGAACAAAATCCTCCATGTAATATTAAAAGTACAAACAATCAACTTTGTACCTGAAACTCATATTAATGAAATGTATAAAGCTTTAGATCTTCTTAAATTTGACGACATTCATAGATACTTTTTATAAAAATTTGAAATTACTCAAATTAGCACATGAGTTTTTCTTTTATGATTGTATGTTTTACAATAAATACCTCCTGCCACTCAAACAACCTAGTTTGAAGTTCTTAATTCTGTATTTTGCTAGTTCTTGTTGTTTAAAATTTCCAACAAATTAACAAAAGTTCAGTTTGTATTGTAAGTTCGTCCTTTGTTTTCAGGTGATGGTAAAGATGCATCCAAATCTGTCCGAGCAACAACCAAACAATATTCTGCCAGCAGCTCTGCTCCTCCTGCTGGAGTGGTCAACACTATAGTTTCCTCATCTCAGTGCAATGATGTTGGTGATGCGACTGCCCCATCCTGTCAATCTAAGGCATTCATCACCCCTGCTATTGAGCGGTTATTTTTTCCTAAGAAAAGTATGTATTTTTTGGTAACTATACTTAACTGTTGACTAAAATATAGGCTCCTAAACTTATGTAGAATACCCTATAGCTTCAAGTCTACCTATAGTAATCATCTACACATCACATCAATGTCATCAAGTTGATTCTTGAATAGTCTAATTCAGTATGGTAGGTACGGTACTCTGAATCCATAGTAGTTATCTATCCTCTATGCAAAAGCTGGTTCAAAAAGTGGATTCTGCTGACAAATAGCCTCCCTACTCCTCACGTGTTTAATAGAATCACATAAGAGGTCAGGTTAGAATAGGTATTGTTTGGTGTACTCCATGCTCCTCACAGCAAGTTCCAGTTGTGCTGTAACTATCGTAGTAGACAATCCAATAGCTACCTACAATATGTATGGACAGCCGTTAGTCTTATTAATTAGCTAGCTAATATCTTGAGCTATCATCAAGTGTGCAGAAGTGAACACTGCATAGTGTCGGTATAGCCTATTTATTAAATTATTCAGCATTTTGTGCATATAATTTCCTGGTAAAGACTAGCTACCTATTTTTCAAGTTCACCTCACCACTATAAGTTATCTGTTCCATATTCATATTTACTCTTTCATTTTGGATATGCTTCATTCGTTTTTATCCTTTCAGTGCTGTTGCACGTTCTGTTCTTTATCTATATATATTTGCAAAAGGTGTCTATGTGTCAAGATGTTCATTAACCACCCTATTGTTTTCTTTTCCTTCAGAGGACCTGATATTTTACTGTAGCCTTAGTTACTCCTTTGACATATTTCCTTATTTTGTGCCCAGTTTGTTTTATTGTATTTTCATACTTGGTTGATGTTACTTTGCTTTGATATTCCTTGTCTTTCCAATCTTGCTGCTCCTAAATGGTACTTATGCATTGAGCCAGTGTACAGAAAAACCCCTTGTGTATGAGCTCTACTTTTCTTGGTCCATACTTTGTGCGTCTAACTCATCCTTACTTGGAACAACCCATTGGGGACAGGGAGGTTTATGTTGAAGTACAACATAGCTAGGTAGTCTAAATTTATCCTTTCTGCAATTTAATTTCTAGCAGGTGGCCTAATAACAGGTCTTGTTAGCTCAAACAATCTAGTTACAGGTTTCTATTGTTCTACCAGCCTTCTAGATTATATACAGTTGTGAAAAATGAACATCTTCCCATATTGTACTGTTTGTACAGCTGGTCTTTGAAAATACATTTCTGATTTTCTTGTTTACCACGTTTGAAGGATCATCCACCATATACTGTAACATGTAGCTAATGTTTTATATTTTTAGATCATTCGACAGTCATTTCATTACTTGTAGCTATAAATGCAGTTTATTGTGGTTCATAGTATTGTGTTATTGTGAAATAAAATTATGTAACCCCTGGATAAATCAAAATCTCATGTTGTTTGTGATTGAGTTCCGTCATGGTACAAATGCTTGCCAGACAGCTTGAAACATCAGTGAAGTGTTTAGTGGAGATGTGAATGAACACACTGTTGTACTGTTGTTTTGAGAAATTTTCACCTTGTAATTTTACTCATGAAAATCACTCCCGTGATGAGCTGAAAGCTGCAGTGGAAGCACATACTTAGCCAACAACCCATAAGGCAATGGCAAAAATGTTGGTAATTTTGCCACTTTAGGCACTTATATTCATTTAACTGCCTTGTTTTTGTATGACTTACCTACTACTAGCTGGGTAGCTATGGCAAATTAAAGTGTCACGTCTAAATTGGACGTTTCATTCTTAACTACTAAATATTTCATTACAAAAGTTGGGAAGTGCAGTGTATTCTTAGAAGAATCAATAGGTACCTTAGTCAGGTAGCTACCTACGAGCTGTGAAGATGTATGATCATAAATTCTCTGCCATCACTTCTGCATGCGATATTCAGTAGCTAATCGTATTAAAAGTAACTGCTGAGAACCAAACCAGTAGGTACGTTTTTCTTTGAAACAGGAAAATATGTCTACTAACTGATGGTTTTTTCATGCATAATATATATATTTTGTATTTACCCCCTAAATATTAATAGCTACTCATCACATTTATTTGTTCTGTGTTTGCATTTGTTTTTTTTTATGTTACTGCTGAATCTTGTGTTATAGGGACTAATTGAGGGGGTGGTTGTCCATTAATGTAAGGTGTTTTAGCGTGGCATTTAATGTACGATACCGTAGTTAATAGCCGGGCGGGAAATTTCTCAACTGCTGTGCTGGATTCAGCTTAAATTATGGCACGCCAAAGATTTTCTTTTTTTAACTTTCACGCCGGACATGCTAGTCAATCTGTTGGGTACCTAGCCTATGTATTGAAACCCAGAGATTTCTGATATCTGGTAGTTCTTATGTAGTATCTGGAAATGAAAATGCAGCTCTGTCCATTGTACGTATCTAATGTCTGTTATTGGAGTGTCAGTGAATATCCCAGTCAGTAGTGTATGTTTTCATACTCTTATTCTGGTAACACTCCTCATAGAGCTAGATATCATAATTCATTTAGGCGTTTTCCTGAATTTGGGAAATTTTTTCTGTGTCTGTTTACTATGTTATGTATCTCTGTATGTAGCTGTGGTATATAGGCACAAGAGCTGACATTAAATTTGATAGAACTGATCCCAATTTGTGATACCGTATTGCAGATCCTGATGTAATTGACCCGCTGCAGGCTCGACCCCAATTTGTGTCTACACTTCAAGAAATTCTAGAGAACTTGAAAACCCGGCGCTACTTCTTATCCTTTCTAGAAGGCTCAGATAGACAAGTTCTTGCTGCATTCTGGATTGATGTCCACAATCTGCGGCAGTGTGGACTAGAAATTCTGAGGGAAGTTTCCAACGATTCATTCAACAAAAGCGATCAGTCACATTTCCCGCCTCGTGATGGATCCTTACAGTCCGTAGCAGTCCAGAATAGGATTGACTGTGCCTCAAATAATAATCCGCGGTCTGGAACATGCAGTGTATTGGATGACAGACCCCAGCAAGCGAAAGAGCATAGTCAACATTTGCATAATGATCTGAACAAGAATAGTGACTCGTATGCGTTCAGCTCGAATTTGCCCAACTCTCATATATCTAATGCCAATTTACATGGTGTAAATGACCAAAACTGTGATAGTTTTTTAGCAAGATCATTTTCTTCCAATGGTGATAGTAGTTCTAAGGAAGCAAAGCAGTTAAATGAATTAAATGGAGAAACTGAAATACACAATCAAAATTTGGAGCGCTTAGGGAAGGATATAATTCCTGTTTCTAATTCAACTGTCCCAAATGCTCAATACCAAAGAAATGACTCTTCTAGAACAAACTGCTGGGAAAATAATGGCAATGGTGCACAACTGGCCACTGTGCACCAGGAGTCCCTTAGTAATCCATCGATAATCTCGGGCGAAATTCTTCAGCATCTTATCAAGGAGGTTTGGAGAATATTTGAGCGGTACATTGCCGTCGACTCTGATTTCAAGTGTCCAATTAGTGAAACGAACAAGAGGAAAGCCATGGCGAAAATTAACAGAATACACCTGCAGTTTGATCCTGACTGTTTCAGAGAAGCTCAGGATGAAGCATTCCACATACTAGAGAGGTAAGTTCTGTATAGTTGTTAGGTCTATAGGTATGTAACTTGTAGACATATAGTCTACGACATTATAAGCAGCATTTTTGAGTGCGTTTCTGCTCAGAGGAAATTTTTATATTTACTGATAAAAATGAGTGTAAAGTCAGCGTGTTTACGATTTTGTTTCAGGCGGGCAAAAAGTTTAGGTATACCGTATATGTTATCCCTAAAAATATCTATCGGTGAACATCTTGGAAAGTTTGCGCATGACCAGTTTTGCCATGACTTTAATGTTGGTGATATTTTACTGCTAGTTTTTCTGCCGTATGTTCTGTGATTAGTTCTATCCTATGCTGATAATGTTGAAATTGGTAGCAGTGCAAAAAATACTTTGGCGACAACATTCGCTGTTTATTTTTTTAGTATTTTCTCTAGCTTGGGTATTTGTTGACTTACTGCAGATCGTAGAGCAGAACTACCTACAGTCCTTGTTATTAATTTCTTCTGTTGCCTTACAAAATTATTCAGAGATACGAGATACTCGGATAATATTACTAACTACCTCCGTCACTGTGCAGCGAAGTGGCAGGATTCTTATCAAGCGACTATCACCTCCGCCACCAGCTCGACCTGCTGTCGTACGCCAGCCCTGGCTTACCTGATATTTTGTACTCACAAGCAGCTTTCCCTTATTTTATGGAGGTGAGTACACTCGCCTCTCATTAGTAATGATTTCCCCTTCGGGTGTGGAGGCACGTGCCTTACTAGGACCAGAGGGGTTTAACCTGAGAGAGATGTGCGGGAGTTGTGTATGCAAATGTTATTAGTACCTATTATTAAAATACAGTATTGCCTCTTGCTGTGCGGAGATTCCAAAAGAGAAAAGTATGTACAATGTCATTATCGGTTATAGTAATGCTTCATTATATTGGTACATGCTTACATACACTAGACTATTTACTAGAAGACAACATACCTTGTTTCTTGCTCTGAGCTGCAAATATTTTTACGCAGCATGGAGCGGTGATATTTTTTCTACTTTATTTCCTAACGGTATGCACCGTACGCTAGGGCCTCGCTCAGACTACATCTCCCATCCCACCCCACACGGGACCACGTAAACCTCCTTAGCCGCAGCTTAAGCTTAGGCATATCCATTTTTATCTATTTTTATATCCATTCTTGCTTCCTTCCTGCCCTCGGGAGCATATTGTGACGGCGGGCCCTTCTCCTGCCACAATATGTTTGGGCATCACGCACCCAAGGGTCCCGAGTGCCTTCTCCGCAGGAGATGTAGCATCTGGCCGCAGTTCCTGCTGAAAAGGTTAGTTTTGTGGAGCTGGGTAGGTTCTCTATATTTCCCCTTCTGTTCCGCGAGGTGGGCCGCCGAATGGTAGTAAGCGACCCATCCCATGGGCTCTTATGTGCTCCCGTGTTGGGGCCACGGAAGGGACCTCCCGCACGAGTGTTCGCTTTCTTCTGTCTTCTTTGTCGTATTTCGTCTCTTTCTCTGCGCCGCACCGCTGAGCGATTTCGTTCGACCAAGCCGTGTGGAGTTGAAGATGCTTGCGCCTTATTTCCTGCCAGACATGGTGCATCTGGCCAAGATTGTTCTAATAGAACTCATTTGAGTTCGGCTCTACTTCTAAACAAAATCATACAAAGCTGGATCGCTGTTATATAGTCTTTGTATCTAATAGTGCGGGAAAACCCACAATATAATGATAATGCTTCTTTCCTTTTTCTGTCCCTGTGTGCTTTGTTCTTTCCCAATTTAACAACTGTACCCATGCTCGGTGATACTCTCTGCATGTGTTTCCTTTCTTCTAGACGGACTCCCCGTCCCTTCTTTTTCCTATTAGGCTAGGGTAGACTGCAGGCAGAAACAAGGTAACAACTGTAATCTAATCTTTTTTATTCGTGCGGATGTTATCATCACTCACCCGTTGCCGTGCAGTAGTTTCTTATCTGTCATATTGTGATTACGAGATAATGTTATTTGAGCACTGAATCAGTCATCAATGCTCAATAGTTGCGTCAGTTACCTTTTCTAAAAGTTGTGAAGTTGTGCATTTCGGTGTGAGAACAGCTTTGTCACGTCACCTGGTAGCTTTGTCACGTCACCTGGTAGGTTTGTCACGTCACCTGGTAGCTTTGTCACGTCACCTGGTAGGTTTGTCACGTCACCTGGTAGCTTTGTCACGTC
>LQNS02276498.1:12450420-12464152 GCA_001587735.2 Parhyale hawaiensis
CACGTCACCTGGTAGCTTTGTCACGTCACCTGGTAGCTTTGTCACGTCACCTGGTAGCTTTGTCACGTCACCTGGTAGCTTTGTCACGTCACCTGGTAGGTTTGTCACGTCACCGGGTAGGTTTGTCACGTCACCTGGTGGTTTGTCACGTCACCTGGTAGCTTTGTCACGTCACCTGGTAGCTTTGTCACGTCACCTGGTAGGTTTGTCAAGTCACCTGGTAGGTTTGTCACGTCACCTTTTAGGTTTGTCACGTCACCTGCTGGGTTTGTCACGTCACCTGGTCGCAGCCCAGTTTTCCCTTTGTTGCTAGTTGTTGAGATTGCTCCACCAAATCATCTGCATAAATTATAGGTAGCTATACATCAATTTTAAGTTGACGCTTTTTTGGGAAATTGGGAAATGCCTCTTCCTGTTGCTTGCTCTTTCCACCATTCTTACCCTTACTGAATGTGTTGTTTTTGTTGTTGACCCTCATTCTTTTGAACTTACTCTTGTGCAAATTTACTATATGTAGATACCTACTTATATAGGTATTCATTTTATGCTCACAAATATACAGTTGGTCTGTATGTACGTATCTCGCTTTCCTATCTGATTTTTAAAGATATACACTTCGTTTATGGTTAGTTATTATTTGTACGCTACTGCGTCATGAAAGCGAGCCTAGGGAAAATCCATGTTAGGGATGGGTCGGATGTCATTTTTTGAACATCCGCAGAACTTTTAGTGGATTTTACAGTTCTGATATCCGCAAATGCGATTATGGATGTTCCCATCTCAACATCCACGGATGCAGATGTGGATGTTCCCATCTCAACATCCACGGATGCAGATGCGGATGTGCAAAAAAGGCGTGGGTGTCCGCGGATGAGTGAGCAAATGTGGATCTTTGTCCCATCACAAACACACCCTTTGACGACGGCAGTTTGTACAACACTTGGGGAAAAAATTTACATGGTGCTTTGTTGACAGGGTCAGCACTGGCACACAGTTCAATTAAAATAAGAATTGTTAGTTTTCTGCGCTCTTGATGAGTTTAGTGTAGCTACAGTAATAAACCTGCACATCCGCGCCTCCTTTGCTCCGTATCTTTTAACGGATTTTACAGTTATGACATCCGCGGATGCGATTGCGGTGTTACCATCTCAACATTCGCTGATGCAGGTGCAAATGAAAAAAGGTGCGGATGTCCGCGAATGCGGATATTTGCCCTATCACTTATCCATGTGGATATTTGCCCCATCACTAATCCATGTGGATATTTGCCCCATCACTAATCCATGTGGAGACGCACAAGACGCTGCTACAAAGTTTTGCAGAGACAGACAAGCTGCACCGAACCGCAGCGCGACCTCGTGGTACTACTCTCGGACGCACATTGAACCCTTCTGGCCAGACGTTGGGATTGGACGAGGGCATACATGTGATGAAGGCGCAACTGTATAACAAATTTTTGCTCTACTACAGTGGGCTATTAGCCTATCACTAGAGATACCTTGTAAAAAAATCATTCAAAAGGTACAGAATATATTTACTGTCGACTTAGCGCCAGTATACTTCTTCAGTTGGGCTTACACTTGACCAAACTGTCCTTGGCACAGTGCTCGCTGCTCTCGGATACAAACACTGTAGAGGTCGATACTGTTCGCTAGTGCATCCAGCCTCCGCTTCACTACAGTGGGCGGTAATGTAGTTCAGTTATGGACCCAGTGTTAGTGTGTGTACATGGGGGTCTATAGCATCTATTAAAAGATAGGTAGCTATACATTGAAAGTAACCTTGTTTATATTTAGCTTCCAATTTATTTCCCACATGTGCAGGCCGTGGTGTGTATCATCTGTGCTACGCAATGTCGTAGAAATCCTGGGCATTACTATTTTCGTGGAATTGTCGACGTGTTAAGCTTGTTTTTGTTACACTATCTGTAGCAAAAGATTATACATTCGCCTGGTAACATTTTTTTTACCTATTTCAGTATCTGGAACAAGAGAGCGCTCATCCTCTACTGGAGTTTTGGATGGTTGCCGCAAATTTCCGTGATCAACTGAAGTGTTCAACTACACCCCCAGAATCTCTGCGTACTCATCATCATAATTCTGTGTCACAACCCAACTCCACCAACACCAGGAACCAGGATGATGCTATGGTAGTATATGACAAGTATTTCTCCCTGCAAGCTTCTCATAATCTCGGCTTCAGCGACGAGCTCCGGTGTTTCATCGAAAGCAACATCTGCCAAGAGCAGGGTCCGCACTGGAGCTGTTTCGACATAGCTGTGCAAATTGTGCTCTACGTGCTGCAGACCCGCTTCTTGCCTGGGTATTTGCGCTCTACTCTTTATGACGGATATATATCTGATCTGCTAGCCAGCGTCAAGCATACGACTGGGTAAGTAACCCGAGTGGTAGTAATGGACTAAAACCTGATCTACACTAATGACGTTCGTCGACGGTAGCAGCATAGGGCCAGCTCAGCTACTCCAATGACTTTGTCTCGGCTTGGCTCAACTTGAGTATAATTAAACTCTCCACAAAATGATTAAAAATCTCCGCCGAAGCTGCGATTTTTACACTATGGCAAGTGCCAATTATAAACTTACCACTATTTTTCCTAATATAGTGCCATTTTTAAAATTGAAATTACAAGGAATTATATTTTAATATTTCGGCATGATGTTCTAACACTGCAAATTACAGTCATAGTCACAAATCCTGTGTGGGACACCTTCGTGCATGGGTTCCCCGTTTCTGTCGGCATACTGTATATCCCTGGCTCTTTCGACTGTGATATCGTCCTGCTCGGAAACTGAGACCTGAACGTTCTGACTATAACTAACTTACAGTTTCAACAGTGTAGCTGGATTGATTGAGTTGGCTTTATTGGAAGTCGCAAGTGTGCAACCGGCTTCAGTGGCACGTCTGCAAGTTTTGTCTTGCCGCACTTGCGACCATAGCCGATTGCATAGAAATTTGTTCTAGAGCTTTGGCAACATTGCAAAAGGTGTAATAAGGCGTTCATTGTGATGCATAGGTACCACTCAGGAGGCATGGGATTGGCCACAGGCTTAGATATGCGCATCCTGTTTTCCCGTGAGTTGCGCCCTTAGGAGCGCTTATGGACTACCTTAGTTTTAAATAGGCCTTTGGGATGGCTTTCTTACATGTCCACTTCACTTCATTACTGTTTTCATGCTTTTACTGAAGGTGTTTTGTTCTCTTCTTTCTCGTCTCGACTTGCTGTTCCCTCGAGCGTTGATCCCATGTGGGAACACCCTCGTCTATAGGCTCCACGTTTCTCTCTCAACATGCTGTGTCTTTTCCTTCTTTGTAGCTTCCATTGTCTAAGCTACGAAAGTATAAGGTATTTCGTATTTGGGTGATAATATGCCAAAATTAAAATATTCAATGTTACATTGTCTAGTTCAAGATATGATGAGAGGGGAAGATGCTTCTCTCATTTATGACTGAGTCAGCGTAGGACGGGCCATTTTATACCACTCCGGCCAGCGTGGGATCTACCTATTTCTGGCCAAATCGCTTTCTGTGATTTGTCTCCATCCCGACTTCCGATTGATTTCAGCCCTGGTTTGCCCGTAGTATAAACTGAAAGGAATCCCGATCATTCTTTGTCATTCTGGTCACCTGGATCAGATCCAGACTCTGGCTCCAACCATATCAGTTTTGGTGACCTTGGCCTCGGCCAAGTTCAGAGCCCCGGCGGGACTCTACAGAGAGAGCAAATGCGCTATCAAGCCCAATGCACGAGCGACTTCTTTTGAAACTTGAACAAGCAATATCTGTTCGAACGCCAAGGCAGTGACTATAGTCAAACCAGCGTAAGGAGTCCGATAGGCGTGGCTAAGAACGCAAAGCAACTTTGCCAAATCTCACTTATGCGCGTGGTATAAAGTGTCTCAACCGATAAAACCATATTTATATTTAGTTTCTCTTGCATACACTGCTGAATTCTCTTTCCGTTACCTCGCTTAGGAGTGGAAGGCAAAGAACTGCATCAGGCAGCACGTGCAGCAGCGACGTCAGCAGCAGTGTGGCCGCCACCTCCTCCAACAACACACTGCTGGCTATGGACACCTCCACACTTGGTAATTAAGTCATTTTACTTCCTTGAACTGTGTTACGCCGCGTCCACACGATCAATCACTACATCTTGCTTCTTGCCTCGTGTGTTTGTCCATCATGATCATTCGGCAAACACAAACTGCGAAGAAAAGATTGACCGTCTGGACGAGGCTTAATAGCTGTCGATTTTCACGTTTGTTGTTTTGTTCAATAACGTGATAAACATGAGCCTCAGCTTAGTTGAACATTTTCTATGCATTTTCTTTTAGCGATTTTTGGATGTTTTTTTGATGGTTTGTATGCTTTACCTCCGTTTTTATTAAGGACTTCAGCTACGTCGTTCATTCCCAGAACCAAAGATGATCATCAGGTGATCACTGTACTTTTATTGGCACTTAGCTTCACTTGACCTAGAACTTTCCTTTCTAATTTGTTCTGTCGTTACGAAGGTGTAATTATGGGCTACCAGAGTTGCTTAGTCGGACTCCTGGGCTTTGCTAGTTTCTGAGTCCGACTCGTGGCTCTTAAAATTTAGCACTCTGCAGCCCTGAGGAAAACTTCTGCTTCTTTATTCTTTTTCTATTTTATATACCTTCTATATTCAAGATTTCATACAAGTTCTTTGCAAACAGTGAAGTTTTACTGTTACAGTTATCATGTTTTTCGTTTTAAACATTGTTAACACAGAAGAATGAATTAAGGTTGGAGCTTATTGACTGATTTAGAACCAAGTTGCCTTGAAATTTTAAATTTTGAAATTCGTTGCCAGTAATTTGGAATTATCTTGTAATCGAACTTCTTCTCTTCAGGCGATCATGCGAATGTTAACATTGTATTTATACATCCAAATGTAACATCGGATGCCGAAGTATAGAGATAATTTATTCGTAATTAAAGGGTTAATAAGAAGCTGCATCTTTTGTGGTTTTTAGTTCTTTACTGCCGCACTGCCACCCATTATACACAGCTTGCTTCCAGGGAAATAACTTATTGAACACTTTCACTGCGACTCTAATACAGTCATGAATAATCATCCATCTGTCTATCATGGTCCTTTAGGACAACCAAAATCATGCTGGGTTCTTGTCGCTTGAACGGTCAAAGGTGGAGGTTATGACGTTAAAACCTGTCACTATCATCATGCTGTTTTTCTGTATTCTATGATGTATATAGAAGGATCTATTTGTAGCCTACTGCAGGATAAACATGATTTTATTGACATTCATTTTATGAGCACGTACCATAATGGTGCGCGTCGCTGTTACAGTGCTTACAGCAGTGACATTGACAGTGTATCTGTTTCCCAGCTACAGGTCGCAGTGTGAGAGGATCCTTGCCACCTGCTGCCACAAGCAATATGCGCATCGATGCCAGACTTATCAGTGATCCTGACTCTCTCTGGCGGCGCCCAAACAGTGGGTGAGTGCTTGCTGTAGCTGCTTCTTCTTACGGTGTCAGTGTCTCCTCAATGGTTTAAAGCAGCGATTATCTCTACCAAGGAGATAATGTTTTTGCTAGGGTCTGTTAGCAACTTAATTCAAAAAGATATGGACAAGAACTGTTAGAATTATCACGAGCAACAGATGATTAAAGTTTGGTGATTACTCGGGAGGAATGCTCGATTCTGAAGTATTTTGAAAAAAATTTTCGTTTGCATTGTGTTGCCAGGCAATAGTAATAGCGTCAGCTGTGTTCCCTTATTCTTGACCATTGGGCTCTAGAAGTTGGATGGAGGCATGTCTTGCTTTAAGAACAATTTAAATCGATAACTAGTTAGTAATGTGAAGCGTGTGTTACTTGAACTTGCTTCAGCAACAAATACGGTAATATTGTGTTTCTTTACATACTCCGTAGATCAATATCACAGGTAAACAAGAGTCTTCGAAACACAATATTTTTTCAGTTTCTTTATACTCAGGTTTTACATTTAAATGCAATTCTGCATTATCCTGTCCTCAAATTGATCCATGGCTCGAAGTAAGGCTTATGTTCTTTCGAATTTAGATATTGTTTTCTTAAAACTTCAGATTGGCTGTATTATTCCCTGACAAATATTAAATGTCTACGTTAGTAACCGTGTGCTCCTGTGTGTCCGTCCCAGTCGCCTCAGCTGCGGGAACATCACCGCGCTGGGCCGTTTCGAGTCCTCCCTGTGGCCAGACCCTCAGGGCTCCAGTAAGCCAGAGCAAGAAAGCAAAAACAAGCTGTCCAGAACGCTGCGCAGACTGGCCAACAGGGATGATGATAAGGTCAGTTGGATCTCCATTGCTTAGTCCAATACCAGGCAGTTGGTTGGTTGATCTGCATCGTTGCTTCATCCATTACCGAACACTCGAATAACATATTTCATCACTTCATCGAGTTCGTTTTTCAAACTCAGAGGAGAGGTTGACCAAATCCCATGCATAGGCAACAACTCTGCTCTTTTATAACAGCCTTCCATTTGAAGTTTAGAATATAATGGTGTTTGGTTGATCTATAATGAATCCTCAGGCCTGGTGAAGACTGAACCTTCTAACTATAGGCGTCGTCTACAAAGCCTGTATACAACAGTGGTGTATCTATGAAACTTTGGCAGTCTAAATTGTCACTGTGTAACTAACCTTGACCGTTTGAAACTTTGGCCCTTTCATCTGTACATTTTAATATTCTAAAAATATCTTATTGCAATGACCCATCTGAGTACTAGCTTACAATAGTGATGCAATCATCATTTTGCCAGAGTTTTTTTGTCCGATACTCTAGTGTAATTGGATTAATTCAGTAAAATTTTTGTGATGATAACTTAATCATCGTATTTGCTTAGCGACACTGCAAGTTTTGTATATACAGTACACGGAAAACTTGCTCTCCAAAAATTGAGCCTTCACTTCACATGATCGTTGTTTTGGACTCGAGTGCACCTACTTGTATTGAGTACATTGAAGAGCAAACACTGTAAAGTTACTAGAGCATCCTGCGGTCGAAAACAACGAGAATAAATTTTCATCGGTCTCTCTTCATTCCGTTCTTTGTTCATGCTAAACAGCATGATTCAGCTCTCTAGAAAATATTACCGCTGCCTGCTTGATTTCCAATTTTCACTAGTGTAGCGAGCGCTTCCAAATCTTTTACAACACGATATTTCAGTCGGTAGCTCACTGCACACCTCCCAAATTAGTTGCATACTTTATATCGGTCAGTACCTAGTTCACTGCATACCTCGGGAATTTGACTTGCACTTTTTACACAGTATTTACTCCCCGCCGCGTAACTTCATAGCTAAATATTGCCCATAGTTAACCATACAACTTTGCAGACTCGTCTAGAGCAGGCGTACTCCGTCGCTGCATCCATCGTAAGCGACGTGACGCGTGTCACGCTGGATGCTCGCAACTGTCCCGCCTCTCCCTACCATCCCGCTAACCCCTACGACCTCGCTAACTTACGTCACCCCCAGCACCCACTCAACACTGGCGCCGCGTCCAGGCCACCGCGCACACCCACCAACAGCGTCTGTGAAGATTTTGTGCCTTCACCGCTCTACGCTGAGTACTTTAGATCTTCTGTTCTCTACAGCTCTAACTCCAATCTGTCCATTGCTTCTTCTACCTCAGATCTGCCGCAGTCTGCATCCAATCTATCATCACCTTCTAAGTCTGTCAGATCCATGTCTAAGTCCTCATCTAATTATAATTTTAGCGATATAACCGATAATCTTTTTGGCCCCAGCAGCCACGGGCTGGCCCATTCCTACAGCATAGCTTCGTTTGATCTGGCCACCGATGTCGATGCCGATTTTCACTCTGCTGGCGCCCTTGCAACTGAGCATCAGAAGAAAAAGTCATTGAAGCTTTAGCTTAGTGGGCCTCGTACGTTTTTTTTACAATTGGTTCATTAGGGTCGTTATGATATTAGTTGGAGATATTTCTTAGCGTAGATGCTTTTCTTTCTACTCTTTAATATTAAATGACGTAATTGGATATATCGAGATGCAATTTGCATCAGTCTACTTGTTCCTTTAGTTCTCAATTATCTAATATATATTGTATGCTACTAAATATATATTCTTTTGAAACATAGTGCAGAAACTTTATGGCCTTTCATATGCAGACGCTAAGTCACTTCCGGCCGAATGCTTCGGAACAAACGTAGTATTGGTTGAAATTAGTATAGATGTAGATTACTACCTTATGTTGTCTTTCTTGTTTCTGTTGTTGATTGTACCTGGTACCTGGTTATGGGCACACTCAATTAGGCTGATGAATCTTAAGTATTACAGTTCTGCTTGAAAAATTTATACCTTAGTTACATATAATTATGAATAAATTTGAAAGTTTAGCATTACTACTGCTTTCGTTGTTCGATAATTTTAGTTCCCATGTTAAGTTTCTTCGTATACAAATTAGATACTTGCTTTACCTCCTTCAGTAAGTAATTAGTAGCTTTGAGGGTCAAGTATTCTATAGCTCATACTTGTTAATTTTGTTCATCCTCTTTGTGGTTTGTGCAAGAAAAATAAAAAAAAGTACGCAATGAACTTCAGTGGTCTATTTTATCTTGCTGTCACTGCTAATACAGTAGCCCATTTTATTTTAGTTTTTGCTTTCAGTGTGAACAGCGCAATGCCGCGAAGAAAATCCCGACTTATTTTCTGTTGCAAGTTTCCTCTGATTAGGTTTTCCAAGACTGCGTCGGGAACTTAAGTGATTTTTTTTTTTTCTTTGCTTCCTCTACTAGTTTAGAGCCTACTGGAAGTTCAACTTCCACTAGCCTCTTGCCCCCTGTGGGCGGGTGGCTCTCACCCACTTCAGCCTGTCTGGGGTCAACCAACCGGTGTCTAGGAGTCGGAGACCTTANATTGGTTGAAAATAGTATAGATGTAGATTACTACCTTATGTTGTCTTTCTTGTTTCTGTTGTTGATTGTACCTGGTACCTGGTTATGGGCACACTCAATTAGGCTGATGAATCTTAAGTATTACAGTTCTGCTTGAAAAATTTCTACTCTAGTTACGTATCTATAATTATGAATAAATTTGAAAGTTCAGCATTACTACTGCTTTCGCTGTTCGGTAATTTTAGTTCCCATGTTAAGTTTCTTCGTATACAAATTAGATACTTGCTTTACCTCCTTCAGTAAGTAATGATGTAGTAGCTTTCAGGGTCAATTATTCTATAGCTCATACTTGTTAATTTTGTTCATTCTCTTTGTGGTTTGTGCAACAAAAATTAAAAAAAGTACGCAATGTACTTCAGTGGTCTATTTTATCTTGCTGTCACTGCTAATACAGTAGCCCATTTTCTTTTAGTTTTTGCTTTCAGTGTGAACAGCGCAATGCCACGAAGAAAATCCCGACTTATTTTCTGTTGCAACTTTCTTCTCTTTAGGTTTTCCAAGACTACGTCGGGAACTTAAGTGAATGTTTTTTGCTTCTGTTTGCTTCTTCTACTGTTATGTTCATGCGATAATTCTGTACCAGAAACTACAGTACCTTGTTATTTTATTTTTTGTCTTTTCCTTTGTTTACATTTTATGTATTTCTTTTCCCAGGCCGATCGATTATGAAGGCTAGGATTTTGAGTTTTTGTTTCTTTCCTTTTCTTGCTATATGCATATTAATTATAATTTACCTCATTGTAAAATGGTTTATGTAGAGCAGTCAGTTTCCCTGGTAATAGGCTATCTTTAGTAGCTGAATGCTAAGTCCTTGCGGCTTCATCTGCAGTAAGTTTCCCTTGTTTTCGTGTCTTAAGTTTAGATTTTGCATTATGTTTAGTTGAGAAGCGTTTATTGTAGGTGTAGGCTGTTTGAATGGCTTGAATGTTTTTTGTTTCGTTTGTTAATCTTTTCCCGAATGGTACAAAGGGCTGTAGCAAAAATCATTGCTTTTATTATCAGTTGCGTTTTGTACTCATGCGAAGGCCATGAATGAAATTCCTGCTGTGTAACTGGCTCAAGCTCCCAATACCTCTTATACTAACCAACGGAAATTGGCTGTGACCCACCACTGGGGTGTTGCTGGGGTGAATCGTAGTAACTGTGAGGACCGTCGTCTTTTTGATGAAGAAAATACAATGTCATGCAGTGCTACACTGACCAATTTAGCAGCAGCTATTCAAGACGATGTACCTATGCGCAGTGCAGAGCTACACTGAGAACTATACCGAGCTTTTTCAATGCTTCAGAGTTCATATGAGGAAGAGGTAAAAGATTTCTTGACTTGAAAGATCTGTTTTCACTTGTAGTGATGCTGCCCAAAATAGCGAAATGAGAACACGTCGTTTCCAGAAACCAGCACAGTGCATTCGCCATCCATCTTACGCTGAGGCTTACATTATGAAGTCTATAAACTTAATTCAAGCATAGTACAACATTCATTGGCTACCCGTGATGGTAATGCTCACTATCAACTTGTTTTCCTATTTCGCCTTTTCTTATTCAAATGGTTTTAGAGACCAGCTAAGTTCATGAAGACTCCATACGCTGTAACATATTTACTGTTTTCTTTATCGTTTTGTTCTCATGGTTCTTTCTTGTACATGGATTGCTGTCAAACTTGTCAAAAATACTCCATGCTCGTTATCAGATATACTGTTTTGTCCTTCAAAGTTCTGTTCTCTAGTGTTTTCTTTACTTGTTTATTCCTGCCACAATTTTACGCCCCCGAAGTCACCTATACACAAGAAGTTCGCGAGACATAATTGACAAAAATGTGCCGCTTCTGCCGTGTAAAGGTTGGGCCACTTGCTGGGAAGCAGCTCTGACATAAGAAAATTCATGACTACGACAATAGTTAGGTCACCAAGCACAGCCACCCAGGATGTATCGGCAATCACCCCACTTCGCATGTAGTCGTTCTGTCATGGCGATGGAGAATTGCCCCAGCGCTCGGGCAGGCACCAATATCCAAACCCTTATAATATGCTTCGTTTTGAGATATACACACTGCCTATTCTCTCCATATGCAAACCGGTTCCGAACTTACGCGCAGTATTCATGCAACTATACATTCCAAGAGAAGATTTAGTGTATGTATATTTAAAGACGAACCGGGTAAAGGGGCACTTTCATTCTAATTGAGATGACTTTAGGAGCATGAAAACCCCCTACGAGGAGGAATGAATGTTTTCGTTTGTTAATTCAGAGTCGGACATTTTATTGCTTGTGTCGCCTGCTGACGACGATCCTTTCTTGTATCATCGCCTTCATTGCAAATCCGTAAAAAATTTTTACCTTGCATTTACCACATGTACAGGGCTCTGTACCGGTAATTTGCTCAGATTTATTTCATGATAGAATTATGTGTATTTGTGTCTCTTTTGCTGAAGGAGCTGAACTATTTCCATGGTAATGAGGCGACTCGATCAGTAGATATAGTCGTTTAACTTGACTGTAATGCCATTGACAGTGGTTATATACATAGCTCAGAGGAAAAGTGTAGGTCTGCCTGCTTGGTCTCCATCCATACAAAATATAACTTATAGTGTGTTGAAGACGTGATGATGCTGCTGTCATCTTGGATGACGTATTATATGGACTTGTAAATTGTAGACGAAATTAATGATGGTTATGAGCACTAGTAGTAGATGATTTAATACAGACCCACAGTTGAGTATTAATTTTTCCACTACAACTTCATCGAATAACTGCAGCTTTTCACCCTTAGATAATAATAAATACAGTCTATTCCAAGTTAGCTGAACTATCCTCAAAATATTTATTAATATGAAGTGACTTAAGTAAACTTTATAGCATTTGGAATTTAATTTAAACAACTGACTTCTAAAGTTGACTTAAGTTTCACGATATTTATAATAATATAAATCTGCAGTTCTTTTTAACTCTTCCTTACCAACTACCTACCACTTTTTGACCTTGCCAGCAGTGCTATTTTCTGAGAAGGAAGACGTTAAATTGAGCTATGGGAGAGTTAACCCTTTCGGTCCTGACGGGACATATATGTTCTGCATCAAAGTCTTGATTATTAAACCAGTGCTTTGTTTCTTGCTGTGGAAATTTGGACAACATAGTGAACAACGCGTCTGGTCTGCAGTCAGTGATAGTATTTTATCTACGACTGAACTAAACTGCAGGCGAGCACAATTGTCTACTGTGAGAATGTCTTCAATGAGCTTCTTTTAGAACCTCATAAATGAGCAAAATTTCCGTACCGAAAGGGTTAAGTTGTAATTCAGCTACCTTGAGTTAAACTCAATCATTCTCATGTGCGGGTAAGTGGCAACAGACAAACCATGGGCCCCATTTCTATAGAGGTGCTGAAGCCCAGGCTTCATTCTGTCCAAGCCATGATGGTTTAGAAAGAAAGACAGGTACAGAATATTACGGACAGAGCGGCAAATCACAGCCGATGGGATAATTTCACGAGTTGCGTAACGAGCTACTGGGGAGAGGTCTGGAGTAGTAGTTGTCTAGCCTCCAGCGTTTCTGGCAACAAGGGGCAGGGCGCCCAACGCACCGCCTGGTTTATGGTCCCAGGAAAGGAAATGTGAGGCAAGTCATAGAAGTCCAACTCTCCGACGGCCCTAAAGAAGCTCACCGCCTCCGCGGGTCTCCACCAAAGATCATGTATGGATGAGACACCTGAATCAGACCTTGAAGGCCTCCCAGCTGGACAGAAGGCTGCCACATGCTCGGCCGTGCCCGGCGCTCCAATGCATCGTCGACACAGATCCGTGCCTCGCGCTCAATTCTACATCGCTAGGACATGAGACCAGAGTGGTGCCCACTCCTGAGCCGGGCGAGAGTAGCGCGGTCGGGATGGGTGAGCGCAAGCTCTTCAGGTCAACCCCAGGAAGAAAGGAGTGAAGCAGCCACGAACGTCGAGTTTTTGGGGGTGCAACTGTAATGCCCGCTCCGTAAACAGTGCATGAATGGGTTTTACGGCGGTGCAGTCGGGTGGGGAATTCAGTGAAGACTCAGAGTTAACCGTAAAAGGCAGGTGGAGTCCTACGGTCTTGCCTCACAGTCTCTCTCGGTCGATGAGGATGAGAGCAAGGAGAGTCGGGTGCGGCAACCACCGCAAAAGACTGTGTTCCCCTCATCTCCAAGTACAGTCCCAGTAGGAGCACCTTTGTTCCAGCGTGGAAATGGCGGACTGGTGACGATTTTGTATAGCCAGGGGCCATCTGTTGCCACGTTTTACAATGTCTGTAGTGTATTGTGGTGGGTATCGTCCAGGTTGGATATCCACGCAGTTGGGGCATATTTCAGCATTTGTGCGACAAATTGTTTGTACAGGACTTTAATTGACTTTGAATTAACCGAGGGAGGTGGCTGTCATCCCACGTAACGCATAAGACTCGATTTGGCCCGAGCTGGTGATCTCGGTATCATGATCCTGTAAGGTGAAGCCTCGATGTACTGTAGAGTCTAGAGCAGTTGTTTCCATTGGGGTGCATATGAACCTACGGACCCCCTGTTGATTCACGCACGGACTCGGTACTGGTTCGTGGGGTTTGAAGCTTCTGTGGCAATGTTACATCGTTTTTATATTTCATAGATGATAAGAATTGCAGAATATTTTAAGGATATTGAAGGAAAAATATAAGATTAAATAGCGTATAGTAATCTTTTATATTGAATTTATTGAAATTAAAAACTTTTGAGACGTGGCTGTAGTCTGGTGTTTATTCATGGTTGGATGGTGA
>LQNS02276498.1:12464183-12474618 GCA_001587735.2 Parhyale hawaiensis
GATAAGAATTGCAGAATATTTTAAGGATATTGAAGGAAAAATATAAGATTAAATAGCGTATAGTAATCTTTTATATTGAATTTATTGAAATTAAAAACTTTTGAGACGTGGCTGTAGTCTGGTGTTTATTCATGGTTGGATGGTGACAAGTATAAGGAAGGATTTGTTTGCAGATACCTTCTTCTGGTTTTGCCTCATCCGTTGCTCCAGATCGATCAGATGAGATTGAAGCACTTCGACAGCTGCGCCCGGTGTGGGGGACTAGGAGATAACTGTGAGGTAGCTCGCATATGATGCAGTGTACACTGGCGGGGAGGTGGGAAGTAGATGATCATGCATAGAGAAGTTAGAAAAAAGCAGGGAATAGCACAGAGCCCTGTGGGACCCCATTCCTTAGATGGCATTGTTGTGGATTTTCTGTCTCTACAGGTCACAGGCTAGGAAATTAGCCTTTTGCGGTAGTTTGGGCGGATTTATGTCGTTTGTAGCTTAGCTGTAGGCACGTGTCGCGGCGCCGTGTCAAACGCTTTGCTGATATGCATAGGTGCTACAAGAGTGCGGAGCGGTGGATAAGCCTCGTGCCCCCCTCCTGCACCCTGAAGTTGTGGTGGGTACTGCTGCTCCCTGTACATGTCTAGACGATTGTAGAACTTGTTGACTGTCTGTGCTCCCATGTAGAAAGACTCCACAAATGGGAGGATCAAGGTGGTATAGAAGGAGACCAGGGTTTATTACAGCATGTGATTATTGTGCGTAAGCTTTTTACCTACAACTATATATAATTACGGTATATATTACCTACCTACCACTTTATGTATCTATTGTAGTATTCTTTATTATATAACCAAATATTTATAGCATATATAAGAGGCTGCTGTTCCATTAGAGATCAGAACAAATGCATGATAAGACGTAGATCACTTGATATGTCATAAATTTTTGCAGAGCCAGAGAGGGTTGCATTGCAGAGTTTGTGTCAATTATATCGGAACTGAGACAGACCTCTGCTGTTTCTAGAATTCAGAATTGGAGTAGGATTAAACTAGCTTGTTGTTCGCTTTTGGTTAACAACTAGCCTACTGTAATTTAATTAAGGAATGAGAGAGTTGAGAGGTCGAACTCTGGGATACCAGGAGTCGGAGTGGGACACCAGCTGAGTGTAGGAGTCGGAGTAGGACACCAGCTGAGTATAGGAGTCGAAGTGGGACACCAGCTGAGTGTAGGAGTCGGACTCGAGTATTCTACCGAACGAAGCTGCTTGCAGGTTTAGTAACCTGATGATGTAACACTCAGTTTGACCTGTGCATTCTAGCTACATTTTATTTTCTTCCTTCTCATGAAACGAAAATGCGAACTTCTCCTTTTGTGTCATTTGATACATCTAATTCTGACTCAGTACAACCATGCAATAGCAGAAATATTAGTCCCCTGTTTATGTATTTCCTGTTGCCCAAGCCATATGTTACCGCATTAGTAGATATACATTTCGAGCAATTCCTGCAATTGGAAATATTTATTAATAATACTTTGTTGTAATATTTAGATTGTGCTACTTTTTCCGATACAACGATATTAATACAAAGGCCATGGCGTAGTTTATTATGTATTTTTTTTTTGTGCTGTAGGTTTTACAGCTATTTGAGTTCCTTCTCTTCTAACTGAGAGCTTGTTTCTCCCTTGCTTGCGTACCTTCAATGTTTGGAAAATTGGTCATTGGTTCAACATCAGCAGTGATGGCGTCTTGGCTACTGGTAACGTTTCGTGCCCCCCCCCCCCCTTCTCTCCCTAGTGTCTCGGCGTGTCGGCAAAGCTTGGATTGCTGATACAAAAATTCTGTATTTACGAGAGGTTTACTTTCTGTTGTACAACATACAACTCAAATCCAAAATTCCATAGTTCGATCTCTCGATATGTTAACTGGAAAATTCTCACCCCTTCATGCCTCTACATTCGCTCATTAAAGTCTTAAGAAAAGCAAGAACGAAAGAAATAAGCTCTCAATTAAAAGGAACATCCTACCAATTATGTCTTCATTAAAAGTTTGTTTGGCATTCATATACCTACATATTCCTGTAATACTTGCATCAGGGGACGGCAAGTCCTTCGTTGTGGGTCGTAGTCCTTTTTGGCGGTATTTTTGTAACCGTTTCACTGCTATGTACGCCATGTAGTTATGGTGCATGCGTATAAAACAATGATGTTCAGAAAACCATAATTATACTAGACTATAAATACATCATTGATAGTGACATGTTATAATGTTTTAGCTTTACTTTTGAATATTCAGAATGCAAAAATATAGTACGACATTGGTGATCATAAAAGGGCAATGATACAGATAAGTGATTGTCCTTCACAGCTACCTTATGCGCAGCCAAAATGTTAATTTGGTTTAGAATACAGTACTTGATTTTAGGTATTCGATATATTTATCGTTGATTAACGAGTATCTACTTTCCTATCGCACAGCTGGAACTAACATTATTGAACTTGAATGTAGGACTGCATCAATCGAGGATGACCAGTAACGAAAACTTCCTCTATTGACGTATGTTCAAACCTTGTTGCTGTTGAGTAGATTTAGTTGCTTAGGAAATTTATAAGTCGTTATGTTCATTTATTTCCCTTTACAAATTTGACATTGAGTAATGAGTTTGTTGTGTTCAGGTTGTGCCAATGCAATTGGCGGTATCTAGAAATTTTTTTATTTCACTTTTTTTTAGAAACAACTCCCTTATGCTTCCGAGGAAAGCAAGAAATTACCATTTTGCCTTCATGCTTTCTGTTAATTCATTAAGTGCTAAGGTATTTTTGTTGGATTCATTTTGTAGCTTTTCTTACCTGCATGTTTTACATGGAGTATGTTGGGCTTGTGGTTAACTATCATGAAGCATTAGTTATAGCGTATGATACCATTATGTTGATATTTGTGGAATTCTTCGAATTGTGGCCAGAAGTCACGTTCGTTGGCAATATTGATCGTACCTTTATCTATAAATATTTGCAAGTTAGTTAAAGTTATGTCTTGCCTTCAATGAGGACCTTGTAAGTTATCTTCTCTATGTCGGTCGTCGGAACGTCATTCCGTACATGCAGTTGCTTTTTTCTGCTTTCCTAGTTGTGCTGACGGTCGATTTACTGTTCCCATGTGCCGCGTTTTTCCCTGGTGGATTGCCCATTTGGCGTGGCATACTGCGTGTTTACTCTTCCTCATATTTTGATGAACAGTTGTCGCGCGTAGGCAATCCCAAGTTTTTCTGACAGCCAACAGTTGTTCATTACCCTGAAGCAGCACCTTTGGAGTAAGTAATGAGCGACTAGATCAGCCAGCTTGTACCGTCGTATACTTTCATATACTAATGATAATTTGCTGTATTTCTGAATCCCTCAGAGGGCATACGATGGGCTGTAGCAAAGAGCGTAACACTAGGACTCATGAGCAACTAGCAGCAAAAAGTGACGTCATCAATGGCGTCACATCGACGAATCTATGGCTAAGCAGCCTATGAGTATTTTAACTAATTTTCCTGAAAAATCCTCTTAAATTGCGAGTTTGATCTCTTAAGCGCATAAATAATTGAAGAGAGCATATACTAATTGAGCAATAAATAATTATCTATAGAAAATTGCAGCGGAGGCTGGTGGAAATTTTCACATCACTAGCGGCGAAATTTTGGCCTGAAGCCTTATTTACACTTCATATTCAGTTTAAAGTGCTCCTCGCAGAATATATTTTACCATATCACCGTATTTTTTAGATTTAATTCAGTCTCCCGCTCCTGACTGGCCAGCTATTTGAGCTGCACCACCACACGCAACGCCGTAAAATGTTGTCAAGGACTGAAATTTGAAGTAATAACTGTTATTGTGGTTTCTCTCGCGTACAGAATATAGCGCTGCTTATATTTGTTGGTAAGGAATAAGAACCCAATCTACGAAGGCCTGATGTCCTATACTCAAATACTTCAACCAAAGAGCTTAGAATACAATGTTGTATTCCAAACTCTTTGCTTCGACTTGTCGATGGGACGCCATTCAGCCCTATGTGGTCACGGCTATGTTTAATTTTAGTCCCATTGAGTGCTCCCGTTACACTCTTTGCTTCCTGGACTATAGGGTTAGGTTAGGCTAGTTAGGTTCGCCCATCCAATGTCCTGGGGAGCACCGCCCCTCCAGGGGAATTCATAGGGTTACCTTAGTCTTAGCTAGGGCTTGGGTACGCCCTTCCTCCTTAACTACTCTGCTTTCTTCCCTTGTACTTCTGATGATGCTTTATTATGTTCTTCCTCTTCTTCCGGGGTTGGTTGTTTCTATGCACTAGATCCTGTGTGTGATTACCCACGTGCATGGGTGACACGTTTCTATGGACATGCTCTATGTCCGTTCCTTTTCCTCTCTTGAAACTCCTTAGAAAGGCTTTAAGAACGTGTTCTCTAACATTTTCACTTGAAAGCTCAATTTTATATATGTGTTCACCTTGAGAAAGTGTTGACATCTTATCAGGACATTCGTACATTTTGAAGAACTACCTTGTGATCTCAAGCCAAAGTGCACAAAAACTGTGTTTACAGCCGCACGGCCCTCCATTGGTTTCATTAGCTGGATCATATTCTTCTTGACGTCTCTCATTTGATGAGTCTTTCTTTTTATCGTGTTTGCTCCTATTTATACGCTTTTTTTCTGTGCTTCTCTTTTCCGTGTTTATGGTTTTCTTTTTGCATGCGTTACTCGTTCTCTCGTCACACTGTATGTCTCTTCTTTATTCCTCTTTAGAGTGCGTTAATTCTGTAAGGTTGCGCAGAAATCTCAGTTCTATACTGGGTAGACGAGAAAGGGAAGGACAACCTGCCTCGAATAAGCGCCTGCGCCTGCTAATCTCAACCTGTTCGTTGTTGACTTTGCATGCGCTGAGCAACTGCTGAACTGGGCTCACACCGTATTATTTTGTAACCCGTGCACAGTACTGATCGTACCAATGTTTCGATGCTTCAATTTTCGTCCTTGTAAACTGTCGAAAATTCCGCAGCTTTCTGAGCTCTCATTTACCGTCAATTTTAACAGTTATCTTTACTAGTGATATTTGCTAAGCCAACGGGGAGACTTAACAGCTAACATTTTAACCAGTAAATATTTTGATAGACGCGCTGTTGTGCTCACAAACAAACATTCGAACGCTTTGTACTACACCAGGGAACAAAAAACTCCAGTGCGAACCCGGCTTTATATGCTTCAGTGAAAAACATTTTAAAAGCGTACTTAGGAAATGACAACTGATTATTATACATATACCTTGGAATATATTGTACGTCAATGACAATAAAATGCGAAGATTCATTCTTGTAATCAAATATGAAGGATTTTATAAGTACACGGTATTATATTTATTTCTTGTGTTTTACCTATTGCGCCTAACTTATAAGACGGGGTTCGAGTACAGCCGTACTTCAGTAACCTCTGTTGTGACTGGGGTGGTTAAATTTAGAAGATAATAATTCGATAACCTCATTTAATTTGTTCCTGGAGGTGGTTCGACTGACAAAAATTTCGAGTAACATATAACGCGCCTAAAAAGCTCGTATAAGACAAAGGCGCAAATGAATTTACAGTACGCGCATTATAGGCTAGTTGACGTGATGGATTGTTGGTCATCCGTCCGACACGTCGTCCTGAGGCGTTGCTGTCTTCGTTTTAAATAGCAGAAAAGTACATAATTTTTTTTTAGTTCAGTTCGGCGCGATATAGGCAGTGTGCCACTGAAGCGCTAGTAAAATTCCTACATTTACTACGTACTACTCATTTTTAGTTCGATGATAATTCACAGATCATCCGAAACTTGAGAAGTTCTTGCTGAGCGAGCTGACGTAGCACGGTCCAACACATGAGGGAATATTTTGACCGACTTCAGACGTTGTTTAGTACTTATTTTAAGTGATTATTATTGTTGCGCGCGTTTGGTGGATTTGCGCGATCGATCGATCGGCTTGCGCGTTTGGTGGATGTTGTAGGTATTAGGCCGTAATTTCGGGTAAGTTGGACTATATTCGGGTTTAATGACGGGTAGGTTAGGGGAGGCAAGGACTGGTTTTTTTGTTTTCCATTTAAAAATTTGAACGATCCACCAAACGCGCAGCGCGATCGATCGATCGCGCAAATCCACCAAACGCGCACAACATTATTATTATAGTAATAGGTATAATGAGGGTTTTTCTATTTGCACAGCGTAAGCTGCCACGTCAGCTGGTTGTTTAGCAAGTGACCCTAGTCAAATTTTTGTTATAGTGCGATAAAAAAATGGATAACCGACATTAGTGGTAAAAAATGAACTAGAGCACTCTGAGAGCGCATACCTCCGACAAGCGAGATAACGGCAGCAAAAAAAAAGTTCAAATTGGCTCTGAGACCATAATTTTCTTTGTATAAACTCCAAAATCCAATCATTTGTGCCTTTTGATAGTATATAATACCAGCTTGTGCAATTTTCTTAAAGATCAGTTATAACTTTTTCAGTTATACTGCTAACAAGTGTTTTGGCAAACATGAGTCAAACATACAAACGAACAAACCGATCTGCACCAAAATTTAATCATTTATGTCTTTTAAGATTACTAACAGCAACTATAAATTTCATAAAGATTCATTCATATTTTTAGTTATTGTGCTAACAAGCATAAAATTAAAAACTGTGACAAACGAACAAATGAACGGATTATTACCAAAATTTGGTCATTTACGCTTTGTTATATACCTAATAACTCACGTCAATTTCATCAAAATCCATCCATAACTTTTTCAGTTATGGCATTGAGAAAAATGAGGCAGACAAACAAACAAACGGATGGACATTTCTTCACCAAAAGTTATCATCTGTTCCTCCTAACATACCTAACCATCCCTGTAAATTTCGTCCAAATAGGTTCATAACTTTTTTAGTTAACTTGGTGACAGGCGAAAACGTAACCTCCTTGGCGGAGGTAACTAGGATTTTTTACTACAATCAATCAGATCAAAATCGTATATTTCTCCCCGTAGGAAAGTATCCATAGAATAGTTCTATTACAATACATGTTCGGTACACTAGTGTAAAACAATAAGCATGGAGTCTTACTCGCTAGGTTAAGAATTGACTGTACAACTCTACTTCACAACCTACTGTTCGTACAAGAAAAAAAAAAGAAGGAATATTCATTTCTTCTCAAACGATTTTTTTTTACAAGCGAGGGAGCTCATTTTTTATCCATTTACTATCCAGTGGGTTATCCATTTTTTATCCCACTTCACTATATCTTAAATTAATTGAAACTCAGAGAGTAGCAAAGTGCAAACATATCTGATATTCGTAAGGAAGCAGCCAGATGTTTAGATACGTGCCGGATTCTGACGACGTCAAAAGTTGAGTATAAACACGTCTTGGGCGCCTGGCATTCGAATGACGGCAATACGCTCAACTAGGCTATCGATTGTTCGTCTTTTTTTACTCTGGATTTTTTAAGGAACCTTCAATTTGGAACGTTGCGGTGTTTTTTTTTTTTCAAAACGCAAAGCTGTAGTCACTGTCGCAAAAAGAATTGCTCTGACAGCCTATATAGGCTATACACACACTAGTAAGAACGAGTTTCTTTATCTCCTCGTCCGAATGTGTTGATAGCACACACTTGTGAAGAATTTTGAATTATAATTCCCTCCAGGTTTGAAAAGATCCCCGAAACTTAACCGATGGAACTTGCTGACCGAAGTGACCTTACGGCTAATAATTTAAACTTTTCTAAACTCAAGGCTTTGTTTACGAGGCGCGATGCAACGGTGTGACAGTTGAGGTAACTTGTTCTTTTGACTATCGTGTCTTAAAAGACCAAAAGAAGAGCGTGACAGTTGCGACTCACCTGAACAATGAGCTTAAAATTGAATATACTATTCAATTTACAACTCATATTAACTAGAAGTCTACAATAAAATATTTAGAAATTTTGAATATATAAGCTGTTGCTATTACGAGAGTAACATACACGTGAGCCACGACAATCAGACTTTTATATTACTGACTGTACATGCACAAAATTTAACGCCTAATAGACAAGTCAATCTTGATTAAAACTACACAGACTATGCTCTATCTTCAAAATCGACGTGCACAGAGTGAGCTTACTGGTTTTCTGACTTCTATCTCCCGAGACTTGCAAGTTCGTACGTTTCATTATAGTACATGTGAGCCCGGCTTCAACGGAAGGAGAGTAGAGGAAGAATGGCAGATAATCTCAGCAAAGAACAGTCTCAAATCAATTGTAAGCAATGCTGCCGCGAGAGCTATATAGATAGTAATATATATTATAAACGAACGGGTTGAACCAGGGAGCAACGGGAGGACTCTCGTGAAACTAGCGCCAACAAGTGACGTCATATCGATGAACGGTGCGGCTAAGCTAAGCTCTGTGAGCATTCGTTCAGGTTGCTCTTGTTCAGTGCCGCGCCAGTTCAGTCGTCCATATTGAAAGACATCTACAGGAGTAGTTCAAGCAAGAGATAATTAAATTTGGCGATAATTCGGAGGAAATCCTGGATTTTGGACAATTTCAAGTTTAGCAGCAGTCATTTCAGAAATCAGCTTCACAGCTTATTTGAGTTAATATACCAAAACACACATATTCATAATGTTCCTTGTAATACAAGCCCATTTATTTGAGCCCTATACCCTTATAAGGGCACTTAATAAAGTACATAGTGCATGGTATCAAAAAATCTCTTCTCAATACGGTCGTTGTGCCAAGCTGGAGTCAGTGACACGTATAGAACTAAAGTACTCCTGAGTGACGTAAAGAAGCAGCAAATTAGAATATGGTTTCTCTGTTGATGACTAAATAGGCATAGGTACTAATGAATTATTTTTAATAGAGAATGTAAAAACCGTAGAGAAGATAAGGTACTACTGGTATATTTACCAATATGAGATTAATTAGCAGCATATAGGTAAAATAAAATAATAAATTCTGTGTAATAACAGTTGGAAAGTGCAGTCGATGAAAAGTTTAGTTCGTCAAAATTGATCGATATTTTTCTATATTTCAAGATATTGCAACATTAATTATTTTCATCTAAAGTAATTCTGGCAAAACAGTTTCTGGCAACATTCTAATTGGAACTGTTCTGCTAGTTGCATTTCACGAACCGGACTTCCATTCATTCTTGTTCTCCCTCTCGAGGTTAAAAGTAGTTCAAGAATCGAGTGCGTTAACCGCCCGTAATGGCTTCTAAAGACGAACTTGCTTGTACTTATGCTGCTCTCATCCTAATGGATGATGATGTCCCAATCACTGTAAGTATTGTTTTTTTTTCTGTTTAGTGTGGTTTTGTATCAATAGGGTAGCTACCTGTTCAATTAGTCTAGGCTATTTCGTGAAGTCACGTGGTGCCTGCACTACCTGTTAGCTGGCTTCTTTGACTTGAGAGAATTTGTTTGTATTCTTATTTAGCTATGAGACCGGTAAATTTCTCGAAGGTATCTTGATTATGTAGAATAGGTTCCACTTAATCGGCAGCTACTAATAGGCTAGCCAGCAGGGTTGTATTTCAGCATTTTACAGCTGAAACTCTGCCTTTACTGTATGGTAGGCCATTGGCCCAAGCCTTAAGATATGTCAATGACTTACTGTAAGTTTCTATTGTGGCTTAGTCTATTTGACCCAATGATTCACAATTTTGGCTGTCTAATCCAATTTGGCTAACTAGCCTAGCTCTTGATGTTAGGTGGTTTTTAACATAAGCTCAGCCAGTATTATGGGAATTACCCAATTGCCGAACTAACTGTATTTCCAAACAAACGGCTAAAATTTGATAGGCTTTGGTAATAATCCAATCAAATGTAGCTGATTGTTCGGAAATAGTTAGTTCGACAATTGGGTAATTCCCCTATGCTAGTTTTTCTTGAATAAGGCCTAATTTGAGTTTAAATAATTTTTCAGTGCTGTGCTTTAGATTTTGTGCTGTAATATTTTGATTGGCTATGGGAATAACCCAATTGCCAAACTAACTCTATTCCCAAACAAGCATCATTATTTGATAGGTGAATAGGTAAATATTCGTCTTATCCCCCACCGGAATTAAAAGATAAGGAAGTGATTTCTAGTATGTATAATTGAGGCATGCTGAAAACAAAAGTTACTTCCATTTTTTGTGGAAATTACGCAAACCAGACCTAGGCTATGCCTTTCCTAACTTGCCCGATATTATGAAGGGGTTTATGCCTAACTAGGCCCTACCCGACAGTACGGCCTAAAGTTTGGCTCTTACACATACGCATGGAACCCAACCTAAAGCAGCAGCACACTCAGATGGGTCAATTATGAAGCTGACAAAAATTTGACAAAACAAAATTGGGTCATAGTGCATAAACTGCACTTCTGGTTTTTTGACATTTTCAAGAAATTTTGCAGTTGAATTAGTA
>LQNS02276498.1:12480204-12495694 GCA_001587735.2 Parhyale hawaiensis
TGAGTGACTTTTCTAGCCTTCTTTTATTAAGTATAGCACTCAATATTATTCTTCACATTCACTGAAGAACCTGAAATTAAACCCATAAATATGAATTGAAATCACTAAGATGGCACTTCTTAAACAAACACCACGATGTGCAGATGACTACTGAAGGGAAATGGCAAAGGTTGCCTTCCGTTTCCCGGAAGAGACGCTGCGCAATAGGCGATTTTCAGTATCTGCGCAGCGTCACTTCCGGGAAATCTTTTGACAGTCCGGAACTTTTGCCAGACTTTTTTCCAGAAATACCAAAGTTTTCCGGTATTCCGGTTTGGTTTCAGTTTCCCGGAACATTTCGGGAAAACCCCGGAAAAGTATAAATAGTCCGGGAAACCTGTGTTTCACTGTAATGTGTGGCTGCAACTATTGGGAGATTTACCCCAGTTCTTCAAAATTTCAGACAGGGTTGTGGAGTCGGAGGGTTCAAGATCCGACTCAGACTCCTGGCCCTCCAGAATTTCCAACTAAGACTCTTAGGTCCAACTAGTAGATATTTGATGTAGTAAACTTAGAATTGTCCAAATAATTTTTACTAGTATACGCGTATATAAAGTTGAGGATGCTAGGTGTATTGTACAAATACAATGATATTTTGCATACAGTAAAACCCCTCCAATTCACACAGCACGGGGGGAAGGGGGTGACGGATTACCGGGGTACTTACATATCCGAAAAAAGTCTTTATTCCGCACTAATATGGATTATAGAGTATTCGTACCTTCTGCGCAGCACATCGCGCAGATTTTTTACTCATCACCTCTTTTATTCGAAAAATGAGAAGCGCCTTGCACGGATTAGAGGTATTTGTAGGAACTCCGTACTTTACCCCATTAATCCGAAAAATGCTCTCTTGTTCAGATAGCATTTCAAACTGTAAGGAGATGTTCGGATTAGGGAGGGTTTTGGATTATTGAGGTGCGGATTAAAGGGGTTTTACTGTAATTTGAGATATTAAAGTAAGGACATTAAACAAATTCTGGTGAAACTTATGCACCTGGTACATTATGTGAGGGGGGGCAGGGGGGGAAGGCAAAATACTCAATTTCCTATTGATTGTTGTGAAATTTACATAGTGTATGTAATTTTGAAAAAGAAACTCATTTTACTCCCAACAATTTCTTCGATTTAGGCCCTAATTTTTGAGATAATGAAAGTATATGCAGTATAAAAATCCTGCTGTATAGTTTTCTTAGGAATGCTTCAAGGATTCTAAGACTGTCATTGTTTTTATTGTAGCATGAAAACTCATTGAGTTCTATTCCTTTGAAATTTGGAAAAAAATGCATGGTTATATATTTATATATATTTCCATTATCTCAAAAACTAATCCCTAAATAAAAAAATTGTGAAAGTAAAATGGGTTTCTTTTTCAGAAATACATACACTATGCAAATTTCAGAACAATCGCTTGAAAATTGAGTATTTTGCCCCCCATCGCATGCCGGTAATGTACGAAGTGCAAAAGTCTTACCTAAATTTTTTTAATGTCCAGATGTCCTCAATTTAATGTCCACACTGTATCAAGGATTCCAAAACTGTCATTGCTTTTTTTCTATCATGAAAACTCATTGAGTTCTATTCCTTTGCAACTTGGAAAAAATGCATATCTACTGCAGCTATATTTATAATTTCCCATTGTCTGAAAAGGCCTATACCAAAAAATTTGTAGAAGCAAAATGTGTTTCTTTTTCAAAAATACATATACTATGCAAATTTCAGAACAATCTCGAAAATTGATAATTTTGCCCCCCCCCCCTTTCACATGTTGTACAAGGTGTGAAAGTTCTACCCAACATTTTCTCAATGGCCTCATCATATGGAATAGGAAAATACATGGTAGTTATAGCTGTAAAAGAGAAATGTGCAAAAAAATATCCACATTTACATTTTTTTTCTTTGTGACTGAAAATTTAGAATTTAACTATATTTGTTTATAAATGGGATGTCGGAGTCGGACTAAAAATTCCGACTCAGACTCCCCCTCAAATCCTCCGACTCATGGCCAACTCCGCAACCCTGCTTGAAATGCACTGTACAAAAGCTGACGATTGATGAGATGCTATGCAGGTGCCCATCTTTCAGCCTTTGTGCAGATTCATGCCAAATGCCATCTGCTAAACTTGGCTCACTGGCAGTTCTAGTTCCATTATAACTCGGCAAAACAACTCATTTTTTCATCTAACTCTGCAAATAGTGGCGAGCTGCACCTCCGCAGATCACAAAAGTGCAGAGCAGAGTTAGTGGGGTTTTACTGTATATATAACCATAACAATAGTTGAAGTAGCTACCCAGGCTTTATATTGTTGTGGATTTAATTAGATCAAATTTATTTTTAATAATCGATGTAGCACAAGAACCTGACCTGATACAGAGCAGAGAAACTGGAGTCATTTTTATTATTAGGGCCTCAGAATTGTTTTATAATACAAATAAAAGAAAAATTTTGAGGGGGCATCCTAGTGATTTTGGTCAAAAATACATTATGTACTTTTATTTTTTTGCTGGAAAATGTCATCAGGTCGTTGAAAAGTGTATCCCAACTTATATTCTTACTGGCACCATCACCCCATAAAGTGGGAGTTCAATGTGGAACTAACCTTGTTTGTGATAGGTAACTTTTTTATTTGTAGACAAATTGTTTTGAAATTTGCACAGTACAGTAAAAGCCCTTCTAATCTGACCCTTGATTATCTGAACACCTCCTTAATTCGTACATTTGATTTGATTAGAGTTGGAAGATAATCCAAACAAGTAAGCATTTTTCAGCTTAATGGGGTAATGTACAGAGAGTGCCTTTGTTTGAAAAAATAGTTGGTTCGGATTGCGTCAAATAAGTTCATACAACTACTTCTGTAATCCGTACAGGACAGTTCTTATTTTTCGGATTTACGAGGTGTGCAAAAAATTTGTTGAAGGTGCTGTGCAGAAGGTCAAAATGTCAGCTGCTAAGCATGCCTCAATGTCTAGTTCACCGCTGGTTATGAATGTTTGCGTGTGCTCCATTTGTTTTGTACTAAACCTTTTTTTTTGTTTTTTCTATAATTTGCCTCTAGGTATTATTAATAGTATTGTTCTTGCCGTGGTGCGAGTTTATAGTTGTATTTTATGTATAAAAACGTACCCCATTCATTTATTTCCTTACAAACCTAGGCTACGATCGTGTGTGTTTAAGTAAAGCTTAGGATACATTGTAAAGTGTTATGTTTCATCATTTATGTATCTATTNACTATAGTGTGACGACTAGACATGTCCTCCCGAAGTGGAGAAACCCGCGAAGACGCGAGTCAAGGTGCTATCCGACAGAGGTACTCTGCCTTTCGCTTACCACTGCAAAATTGTTCATTGGAACATTCAGACAATTTGTACTAAACCTTTTTTTTTTGTTTTTTCTATAATTTGCCTCTAGGTATTATTAATAGTATTGTTCTTGCCGTGGTGCGAATAATATCAACATAAAATACATATTTTTGCATGGGGTAAGTAAATAAAGGAATGTTTGGATCCGATGCTAGCACACACAAATTCATTTCGAATCCTATGTAACATTTCACAATACAAAGTAGTAAATACATAGATAATGACATCCATGTTATTTTATTCTTTGTTCTGCAGTTAATTATGTACAGTGATTTCATTATCATTATTTTTCAACTCTTATACATATAGTGCATTGTGTTAATCCAGTGTTACGGTAGCACTTTTAATTTTTCCCTTGTATTTTGAAGGGTGAGAAAATCAACAGTCTCCTGAAGGCTGCCAATGTGACTGTGGAGCCCTACTGGCCTGGCCTATTTGCCAAGGCCACTGCTGGACTCGACCTCAAGGGCCTTGTGACGAACATTGGTGCTGGTGTAGGCACTGGCGGTGGTGGTGGTGGTGGTGCTCCTGCTGCAGCTGCTGCTCCTGCTGAGGCTGGTGAGTTTATTCATTCAATTAGCCCTTATGCACTGAGCCTAAATTTAGCTTCCTGCAAGATAAATGTTGCTAGAAACCAAAAAACGGGGTGCATTTTTCACTTTGATACTATATTTTACCATCTACATATATACAGTATACTCAAAACGGTGAATCATAAACAAAGAGTAGGCCTCTACTGTACAGAGCAATTGGATCAGTCCTGAATCTGCGGCAATGCTTCCATGTTGGCTGATCCATGCTGAAATTTTAAAGCTGCGGTAGATTGTGTTATTTGCGTCCATTTGGCTGCATGGGATAGGGCTAGATTAGTGTAAGTTTGCCCATAGACTGTAACAGTACTAGGCTCTTAGGTCCAAGTGGCCTCTGACGCTGGTGGCCAAAATGGTAAAAATGGGATTTTTGCAAGAGCCAGTATAAATATGTCCAGACACGCCGTATCCAAGATACCTTCTCTGCAAGAAAAATGTTGGGTACCTTGGGATTTTTTTCTTCAGTATTAGATAGGGGGAAAAGAATAGCTCTTGAGAAAATGTTTCTGTTGCAGACTTTTGACCTTGGCCATTAGCTAGGCCTTTGGGATGTGTTTTTGTGCCCACTTTGCTTCCTTCCCATCTCATACTCCTACAGACTTTTCTTCCATCTGTTCTTTCTCGACTTGCTGTTCTCACACGTGTAGATCAAGTGTGGGAAAACCCTCGTGCAGGGTTCGACGTGTCGATCGTTATACTGTATGTCCCCTCTTTCTTCTGTGATATCGCCTTTGTAGTGGAAATTTCATTAAGTGGCATTTTTTCTCATGCATATTGCAGTCGTTCTTTCTGTACGTGCGTTTGGAGCTAATAGGCACATAACACTGCCACTTGCACAATCAGTTGAATTTAATGCACATTCTGTATATACCAATGTATTTCTTTCTTTCTGCCTTTAGACATTTTTCATTTCTTTTCTGTAGTTTCTAGGTGCAACTGTCCTCTATGTTGGAGTTCCTCGATTTTCTCATGACATGTTAACATTCCTGTCGTTTCCTCGTGAAGTGCAGGGACTAGGGAAGATGAGTAAATAGTTCAACATACTTCATTGATCTTTTTACTTCTGTTGCAGCTCCTGTTGAACAAAAGAAGGAAGAGGAGCCTGAGGAGGAATCGGATGACGATATGGGCATCAGCTTGTTCGGCTAAACATTCCTGGAAAAGGGACGCAATCCAATATATATTGGAAATGGAATGCTTCTTTTATTTCACATCCTAATCATGGTTATTCTTGGGGAAGGAATTGCCTGAAATGAATGCCTCGCCTCTCACTACTACCACCTACCTAATAATGTATTGCAGAGAATTTGGCATAGCGTGCATTCTATATGGCTTTAACAATCTATACTTGAGTTTAGTTTCCAGAAACTCGAGGCTCACAATTCTAGTCTGCAATATACAAGCATATTTTGGCGTTAATTTAAATTCAATCAGGCATGTAAAATTGCTAAAGTAGCTTTCTTAGTACCTTGCAACTTTCTTGGTTATTAAGTTTTTTAATGAGTTTGATTATTTAAAGATGAAGCAAAAGTATTCGGCACGAATTGTGGGGTTCTTGCTTACTAATGAACGTCGGTAAGGCTTCTGATTTAATTCAGGTGAGTTCCAATGATTATACAAAATTAGCTTTATCTTCCTTCCTCATAACCCTTGACCTAATGCACAGAAACAGTTCTCCGTTAGCATAGGTAGCTACCTACTAAGACAATTTCAACCATGGAGCTGATTTACTCAGAGCTATATGGTGTGATGCTGTTGCAGGACTTGTCCTAGTCACACCCGCTCACACCACCATGATGGGCCGCCGGTGAGGGCGAAGGTTTCGGTTGTTGCCCACTTAGCAGGTATTATAATTATGCCATGCATTTAAGTATAAAAAACTACGTATGCATTGAAATGGCCTGTGGTATTGGATTTCGAAGTAGTGCGTGTTATGCAAAATGATGCAGCTTTTTAGGGAAAATGCAGTTAACATTTGTCTCTCAGTAGTGAATGTTTATACTGCTGAGAAGCGGGACTGGAAACGCCAGGTGCCTTATGTTCGGTAAAGTGTTAGTCTCCTTTTATATAATCCTGACTTTTAATATTTTTATATATTTATTATTTAGAACACTGAGAATGGATTAGCAATCCAAAGAGTTTAGTTAGTGTTTGATCGCTTTGATAATTCTTTTCATCCCGGTTCTACATAGGTAGTTACAATTAATCTAATGATGAGATTTATCTCTCCGGAATCGTCTGAGTACAGTGATGTACCTAGTCATTCTGATTATATTGCTTTTCACTTTTTGGCCATGATTTTCTGCTCACTAGCAAGATGGTAACTTTTTTTTCTCCTTTTTCAGATGGCTGATACGTACTTGGAGAATAGCGACCTTGTTATTTTCAGGTAACTTGGGTTTTTGATAAATTCTCTGTAGTGACTTCAATAATTGGCCTCGGGATGTGGATTTGTGTTTTTATGGGAAAGTAAAAGGTAATTTGCACTGCTGTTCTCGACACCTAAGGAACACTATTCAATAGCATTATTTTATTCAATTTTATCGTACTTTTTTTCTTCAATGTTTCTCTCACTGGTCTATAAGCGAGAGTCGCCATTTATTTTCATAGCTATTCTTCATTTTGTCGTGATCGTAGTATCTGTGTGCTAGTTTTTAAATCTGTTTCCGGGTTAAAATGCCGTTCCTGCTTCGTTCTCAATTATTAAGTATTGAAGGCTTTGTGCCAACTCTGCACACTCCTATCTTGCTACCCCTATTATGAATTTCTTTCTTCGCTCATTCCTTGCATCCATACTGTGTGTGGACATGTATTAAGTTTTTTGTAATCTGTATCAATCTGAAATCTTGATAATAGATAAGAATTGCTTGGTTTGGTCGCCGTAGCCCTTTTATTATTTTTTCAACACTTTAGTGCTGAAATAGAAAACTATATAGCACTTATACCAACCAACCGAACCAGTTATGGCGCGGTAAAAAAAGCAAACTTTTTTTTTTTGTCTCGTCAACTGCTTGCGTGTAGCTCAGTGCTCTGTCTTTGGGCTGTTTAACGAAAAACTGTGAGTAGCTTTTTTTTTTTTTTAAATGTGGCGTAGTGCATAACACTAACGGAGTTGCAAGCAGAAGTATAATATATAGATTATAACAAACTTGACCATCGTACGAAGCGCAAGTTTCTATATATACTCAGCAATGTTTCATAAAGCAGCGTGCCTAATTATTGCATATTGAACAGTCGGAGCAGCCTTGTAGACTATTAAGCCCATCAACTACGGCGGGACAGCTTTCAATTTAATAGAACTAGACAATGGGTAGGAACCCACCCAACCGCTAGGAATGGGTTGATGACTTCCACGTTCCTCTTTGCCCTGAGTATTTATTCGACCACTGAGGCTATGACTGATAGCGGCGTTATGTGTATAATATTTCCATGATGATATTTTTCTCTGGCCTTGCACCACTCGGACTGCCATGTCGACGATTGGTCAACTGAGCTGCTCGTTCAAGTGTCCATGTCTTAGTGTCATAACTCCTGCTATATACGTATCTTTTTTCTACAGTCAAGATACACCACTTTGGCGACGAGTGACGCTTTGACTGCTCTCCGTGGCAGAGCCTACGTTAATCGCTCTTCGCAATGTACAGGTAAGTTGTGTGACGAAATAGTTTTACAGCTTCAGTCTTCATGTAGGGGCTTTGTATGGGTTGGCTATTGTAGTTTTCCTTTCTTGTGCTATGTAGTAGCTACTGATATCTCGTGCTTTCTTTTTTGTGCACGGATTTCGGTTATATATTCTTGTTTATATCATAGTTCTTTCTTAAAATTACCTGTTATGGCTTCCATGGATTGGTAATGAAACCTGACTAGATTATATGCCGCTCCAGAGCGATACGAAAAATTGTTCTTAATCGTTGGACGCCCGACGTGTCGATGCAGAGACAGTCCGCGCATTCAAAAATACAGTAGTGACAACGGGAGGTACACTCGCCACATCTATGAACTCTTCAACTCTCCAATTTTCATCGACCAAACCTTCATTTCAGAGGCTAACTTAATCTATCATATTTCATGCCCCAACTGGACTAAGTGTCAGAGTTCCTGCAACTCTACTGCTACTAGTAGTACTTGCACGATCATCTTTGCTAAGTTTTTATATCTGAATTTTGGCAAGGCTAACAGCAATAGCGTCTCATAGAGGGCCAGAGCGTTAGCGTGGCTGCTCTCGTGGAGTGGACAGGTTGGTCTGGCTGTCCGCTATCTAATGCCACATTAACTCGAGTGGCCACTGTTTTCCACGGAACAAAGCTTCACATGATCTTATCCTCGGAAATTCAGTTTGTTGCACTTATAATAGCTAGTAATTTTGTGCTCCGTCTACATCAGCTGAATTATCGTGTGATAGATGATGTTCAAACGTGTTTCGACTGACATCTCTGATAACAGAATTTGAACTGATCAAAGATTTATCGTAATAACTGCGTGCTTTACGTAAGTTGCTTGCTAACATTCACATTTTGTCATTACAGGCCCATGGCGGAGAAATCAGTGCTGTTTCTTACGTTGAGTAAGTTCCATTTTATAGTACCTCCCGGTACATGCATGAGCTAGTAGCGTGTTTGGATGCTAGACAGCGAATGCAGTTCCTGCAACAGTGGAGATGTTGGGTGCCAAAAATATCTTTTCCTTGTTTATGATGAAAACTGAACTCGCGCTTCGAATGAATCAACAGTGATTTTAAGTATCGACTTCTGATCGCTTCTTCAAAATATCTTGTATGGCTACTTGATGTAAACAGATCCTACTATTGGACTTTTTTTTTTTTTTACAGGAAAATGGAGGTGGTGGTCGAGCTCTGATGGTTGCTCTTGTCTGGTGAGTTCATAGGATTTGCTGAATGACATACTCTATCCACTACATGAGCGACCTATTGCTTGGACGAAATCTATTCTTTGAAGGAGTGGAAAAAGAATAAAACCGGAAATCTCAAACAATACTAAAGCCTTCTCGGGTGAAGAGTGAAAGATGTCTTCCGCTAATAGCTCCTTATACATACAGGGAAAGGTTTTTAGTTTTTGTGATGAAAACTATAACTCGCGCTTCGAATGAATCCTAATGATTTTATTCCATGAAATTCTGATCACTTTTTTCTAAGTCTTTGCATTACTTTTTGTGGAACGTTGAGCTAATTTAGGATTTTTCTTCATAGGAAAGCAGAGCTGATGAGAGAGCCGAACCTGGTCTCACGTATCTGCAGTCAGTTGAATGTGGTGAGTACAAAATTTTTATTTTTATCATGTGATGTCTCAGTTACACGAGTGATATAGCTAAGTATTGCACTACTAATTTTTCAAATTAGAAAATTCAGAGTAGAAGACCTTTCAGTGCAAAAGGGCGGGCTTCGCACTTGCGTTGTGAATCCTTCTGCATCAATTTTTTTGTGAAATAAACTGTTGTGTCGTCTACGTAAGTAGACTTGAATGGGTTGTGTAATTAAAAAATAGCTGAACATTTTAAAGCTTTGTGTATATTATCTGTATTATTTTTCTTGGCCTTTTGAATCATGCGTAGATAACCTACTTCAATCAGCATTCTGTCCATGTCATGGCTACGTCTGAAGCCTGAGCATTATTGACAGCAGTCGCTTGTCTGTTCGGACTTGATGCTTTTATTCTTTAGTATTTTTTTTTAGCACTGGGTACTGACTATAATGCTTGTAACGTGAATTTGACTACTCTTGGAAACTTGAGGTGAGGGAATTTCTAGTGGAAGAATTTACAGACTTTGCTACCCTGGTGGAACTCCTTGCTTTAGCACTGAAGTCCCTATATAATTACTAGGGCATTTATTTGGAAACAAATTTTACTTTAATTTTTTAAACTAACTAAAATAGTTCAAATTTGGGTAAAGTCGTTTGCACCACACCTTACTATCTCTTAACTGCAGAAAATCCATTCGAGCACCAAATTTGCCCAGTTGTATTGAAGGCATCTGACATTACAGTTCTTGATCATGCTATAGTCTAAACATTTTATGAATGCGGTTCGGTCGTGGTGAAATTTCTCTACAGCGGGGCCAATCCTATGAATATTTTTGGGCGCGTCTAAGATATGGACCGAATAAAATCTTATTCATACTCGTAGAATTAGCAACGCTAAAGTGGAATTTGACCACGACCGAACCGCCTTCATGAAAGGGTCAGACTATAATGGTATAAACAATGGTATTGGTAGAGGATGTCTGTATTATTATGTATGCCTGTAAGTGTGGCTGGGCACCTATTCCGGTAGAACCGAACCTCGCCTAGCGTTAAACTTAACGCATACTTGACGAAACTATGTACGATGCTGCTGAAATTATAATGCGGGTCATCACTTTAGATTTCGCTCATGGAGTGGGTACAGTGGTTGAACAAAGACGACTGTAACAAGTACCGGTAGTTGTAATAAATACCGCGTACTGTGAGGTAGGTTAGATTTTACTATACAATGACCAGGTTATAATTCTATGTGGTAAATGATGCTACAGTTAATTAGGTTTAAGAGGTGAATGTCTTCAGCACGAGTTTCCTGTTAGATTTCCTTTCGTGAATTAGGTGTTCATTTTTACATGATGATTCATCAAAGGCTATGCACCCCTCTTAGTGCCGTGAAGATAATCTGTTCAACTTCTGATCCCCGAAACAGTTTGAATTAATAGCAGTTTACGGCATCATTTATTGAATTGCTTTTGTCAACGTGGCAGACTGATGTCGCTGTGCTGGTGATGGGCCCAACAAGTTGCTGCTTACCGAAATTGACACTGTTGCAAGGGAAGCACTTCAGAAATGTGTTACTGAAGTCTATAGCTACCATCATCGGAAAGAGCTATGGTCGTCTGTGTCACTGTTGCGCCAAGGCAAGTATCACGCTTATTCTCGCCATAAGCACCCAGTTCGCATGCAGTAATTTACGACCTGTATTATTTACAGAGGACTAGGACTGATGTGGGTGTATACTATTTTAATTTCGCTAGTCTTCTGCCTTTGCTTTATTTGTCTCAACCTGGTATGTGCCTCAGCAAAGCTCAACTTGGGGAAAGAAACGAGAAAAATGAGTGTATTTGCTGTTTTGTATGATATAAATGCACAACTTTGCACTCTGGCGCGAAGCTGATATGACTTCGATTTTCGTACAGAAGATTAGACAAGTTTCTGCTTTCGTCAACGTGTTTGAAATTCTTAGATTTAAGTAACTCTATTTAAAGCAGTGATGTCTATTTTCCGTTATGTGGGGTTCATTGAAACAAGACGTTCTAAAGATGCTGTTTGAGTATCCAGCTGGTGCCACTTGCTTTTGCTTAAGTGGATGCTGGTTTGTCTACTGTTCTTTTCTTGCTTGGGTCTCCCATTGAATTCGTGTCCAGCGTCAAATAGTGCTATTCGTCCGAAACCATTTCATTGGTAAAGGTCAACTTTCGATGATGATCAAATATTGCGTTATCGTAATGATACTCTAGTGCAGTAAGTGAAATGAAGTGACGTACTGATATCGGTATATTTTACGGGTAAATGGTGTTCAAACTCTCAATTCTCAAGAGCGTATTCCGTCTTACAGATGCACGATGCATCGGTTTGGAGTGTTGCAACTTATCTGAACTCTGATCCACCATGCTGACTGCTTCATGATTTTGTCGAGGTAAGTTAATCATGAAGTTGAAAATATTACTAAGGTCTTTCCGTTACGTGGAAACCTCACTAATACCGTCAAGTGATGAATTTTAGTTGAACTTGAGTGGAGACTTCTCAAGGGCATGATATTCGGATTGCCCATCATGTGTAGCTGGGAGCAGCGTTCCGTTTTCGTGGCCACTTCGCTTCCATCCACTTTACCTACTTCTACTGGTACTTTATGCTGCATTTCCGCTTCTTTATACTTGCTTTGTCCATGTTCGTTGATACTGTATGGGAAAAGCCTGGTTCATGGGTTCCAATTTAATCTCGACGTACTCTCGCTTCCTTTTGCTTTCTTCGAACAACTTTCTTACTTATGAGAAGCTTTAACCATCATGCATGTGTAGACCTGTTGGTGTTCAGCATCCTTCGAGTGGGAAAGTAGATCAGGCAGTAGTGGCTAAAAAAAAAAAAAACTGAAGGCCACGGTCCTCTACGTCAACTGCAGTGCTAAAGTTAAGTTTTTAAATTCATTGATAAGAGCAGCGGCTTTTCACTTCTCTCTACTGGACATTATTTTAGCTTTGTGATCTTCTTTGTCTTGAAAAAATTACTAGCTTTCAATTATGCGTTTTTATGACGGGCATGATGAACTCGACTCGTGCTCTATCATGAGAACCATGATTACCTATCCGTCCATACTCTCTGAATTGCTGTTGTTATACCGTTTGATTTTTGTTAAATTTTGAGCTATGTTACGTTTTTATTTTCTCCAGTCTCTTCCACCCGTACGATCTCCTATGCTCATGCTCCCAGCACAATCGGCCATGGTCTGTCGGTGCGTTGCTTAATGGAGATCCTCCGTGAGCGGCTTGGAGGAAGCGCACGTTCTTGGAACCGATACCTCTTCAGTGTATTGGTGGTAAGTGCATTATTTAGCTTTTTGTGTAGGACTGACCTAGTCTTGTCTCGTCATTGTACAAGCCCGCTTAATGCAGTTGTGTTGATGCACTAGAATTCACTCAAAGCTGTCTCCGGTTCATTGTGATTGAAACTGAGTAGACTCATGAACTAGTTGGAAATTGTGATTATAGGTGTGCCAACTCCAGTTGTTCAAATTCCTATTTGCCCTCAGTTGCCGATGCAGATTCCACTTTCCATCACTTTAACATGGGCATTATATTGGTTAATTTTTAAGTTACCTTAGTTACAGTTGTTAGGCTATGTTGGATTTTTTAAGTTTCTTGAAGGATTCTCAAAAAAATTATCAAACTCTCATGAAATTTTTTCTTCTTTCGACTTTTTGAAAGTTGTGTTGGGAATTGAAACTTGTGTTGGGTATTAGATGATGACGTGTTAAACACTTTTCCTACGATTCCCGTATGTGTGATGGAAAATAATGATATCGGTGCATCATGGTCTTTAGGATCACCACTTATCGTAGTAGAACGTTACATGTAAATGTATATACAATGAAAGGTAGCTAAATGTATATACATTGCATATGATGAACTAAAGTTCAATTTGATGAAGAAAAACCACATGCTATACCATGAGCAGTGATTATATACCTTTTAATCACTGACCCTGGATTTTAAATTGTGCTTTTTTTTTCTGTCACTCTCTCTGAATTCAATACAGTATGGTCTTTTCTCTTTGCAGGCCTCNAAGAAAAACACATGCTATACCATGACTAAAATGATTATATTTATATCGATAACTGATCCTGTGTTTTTAATTGTACTTTTTCTGTCACTATCTGTCTCAATTCCACGAAGTCTTTTCTCTTTGCAGGTCACGTTTGGAATTATCAGCATATGAGGGCTACAGTTCCTTCCCTTCTAAAGTTACAAAATGTTTGTGATTGAGTTACGCGCTTCTTGCTTACGATTTTCTTTTCTTTGCATAACTCAGTTTTCGTGGACTTCGAATTATCATTTAAATGATTCACGATTAGTAATCCTATATAAACAGATGAATTCGAGGTCTGCAGGTTACTGTTGAAATAAATTTAATTCAGCGATAATTCTGGTAGCTAATCTCTTAACGCCTGCATGTTAAACTGCCTTGTGATGTCAAACGTGAAAGCAAATATTTGGTTATGTATTTAAACGTGCGGATGCTTCTGCATATTACGGGAATCTAGCTTGATCACAAACATTGTGTAACAAGAGCAGCTGGGTTTACCAAATGGCTGATGCTGTACCCTAGGCAGCTTACTATCCATGGGCCCGAGTTCTGGCTGTAATTGGCCCGCACCTGCTGGGGCGAGTCCACATAAAACGAATTGCTGAAGGTAACTGTTGAACACGGTAGTTTCACACAATAGCAGTATCGTGGAGATATTCATTTTATTCGTGAATCATCTGCTCCTGTTATTTCTCTTACTGATGAAATTAAGTCATCCTGAATGCCATGATCGCTTGAATGTCCATACTCTTAGCTGAACATTTGAGTAAAGGCCTATGCTTTGATTCTTTAATTTAGTATAATCTATTCATAATCGATATTTTTCTGTTAACAGACTATCATGCGTGGGGATGTCTACACAGCGCATTCTGCTGATAGGCTGTGATCACTGGAGCTGCTCTTGAGTTAGCCAACGCTGGCTTAATCACGTGCCAGGCACTCGCTGCTTCCACTTTTTCATCGTGTACTACCGTACACCTGATGCAGCAGTGGTGTTGTTTGACATCGGCAACTGGTCTTTGTCTAGAAGCTAGAAAGAAAGCAGTCAGCAGTCCGAAAATTGATGACGAAATATAAATATGTTCAGAGGGTGCGACTGGCACTTGCAAACGTAAGTGTTGCTTAAGCCTTATTGCAGTGATAATTTTCTTTTTAAATGCAAGTTTTACTCTATTTTCCCGACATGTTGTTCCCATACGCATTGATCCTCTATGGGAACACCTTCGTGCATAGGTTTCCAGTTTCTACCGACATACGTGTCAGTTATTTCTTACTTTGTTAGATCATCCTTGGTGTGAAAACTGAGGCTAAAACTATTCAATAGTCTTCCGCTAGTTTTGTATAAAAGCAATTCTTGACTACATTTTCGTATATAAATTGTCGGTAGGTATATTAAGCCAACATAAAGCTTTTCTCTTGCTCAATATGATGACTTACGTGTTTCGCCTGATATCTCTGATATAAATACCCCTAGCTGATTTACAGAAGCTCAAGATACGTGTATTGATTTGGGTGCAGTTACTTTATGGATCATTGGTGTTCCCAGGTGCATCTGCTGCAGTGCGACCGATCTTCTAGGTTGTTGCGCTATCCTGACTTCCTTCATCCCTGATCTCTGTTTGGACTTGGAGGAGGTGAGTGCTGGGAGTGCGCTACTTAACTACCGTCCACGCCTGACTTAGCTCGGCCAAAGTTGACCTTTGACCGCTTCCGGAAATATTGTCCTGTGACAGATAGTGATGATGATCCCTTGGGAAAAAAAAGCTTGAAAGGTTATAAAATTGCAGACAACTTCATTGGGGCAATACGTTCTGCCTATTTACCGTGCAGCCACCAGTGAATCTGTTAGTGAGGTTCTGGTGGGAGCATCTTTCGAAAATGTAGACTGCGTGGCGCAAAGACTTCATAAGCAGTTCGCACATCCGGCACCTGATAAGCTGAAAAGGTTACTGAAGAACGCCAAAATGCAGGACGGTGAGCTGTTGAAAGCTGTAGATCGTATCTCCGAGAGATATATTTTTATCAAGTATAAGAAAGTCCGTCCCCGGCCTGTTGTGAGTTTTCCCCTTGCATCTAGATTTAATGAGACGGTGGCCATGGATCTGGTGATGTGGCAAAACGTCCATTTTTTTAGTTTTGGTCGACCTTGCCACCAGGTTTTGT